>VXAY01004300.1:540001-604494 GCA_013399855.1 Oxyruncus cristatus | reverse complement strand
GCACCCCCCCCCCCAGTGTAGGCAACATCTCCAGCTGTTGGCAGAAATTAAAGTGCTGCCTGTGAAGGGGACTCTGTGACACCTATAAAAGATACTTTTTCAGCAACAACAGGAAGAAACCCACAGAATATTGTGCTTTAGCACTGGACACAAGTTGTACCAGAGCATTCACCCAGACCAGTGCCACATACGGAGAACCCAGGTTTCCTAAGATTGTCTGGCCTAAAGTTACATATTGCTGTAGACAAGGGAGTTGCCTGGGCTGGAAAACTCCAAAGTGAATTAAAAATCAAACATGTCTGGTTTCCTGAAGAGCCCAAACACAGCAGTGATGATGGTAGACTCCTACAATCCCAGATTGGTTTGGGTTGGAAGGGACCTTAAAGATCATCTCATTCCACCCCTGCCATGGACAGGGACAACTTCCACCAGCCCAGGTTGCTCCAAGCCCTGTCCAACCTGGCCTTGGACACTTCCAGGGATCCAGGGGCAGCCACAGCTTCCCTGGGCAACCTGTGCCAGGGCCTCACATCTCTCACAGTAAAGTTTTCCTAATATCTAATCTAAACCTACTCTCTTTTAGTTTGAAGCCATTCCCCCTTGTCCTGTCACTCCAAGCCCTTGTAAAATGATGTGCACCAGCACAAATTGCTTTTTCCAACAACTGTCCTCATAAGTCCAGACAACACTCTGAGAAATACAGAGGGAAAATAAGTTGGGAAAAACACACTGCTCCCACAGGCGCTGCCGGAAGATGTGGCAGTTCTGGTTCAGAGCAAAATTTCCCTGCTCCTGCTTTTTTTTTAAGAAGCCTTCATGAATATTGATGGTAAACATAATAACCACAGTACTCAGGAGTATAGTCAACCCATGCTGTACAATTCACATAATTCCCCTTAAATTAACGGGAGTCCCCGCGTGCCCCGGGCACAGCCTGAACCCCCGGGGGCGATGCCGAGCAGCTCTGGGTGCACAAACCCAGCACCCCACCCCGCTTCCTGGCAGGAGAGCTCGGGGTCAGGCCCTTTTGGGTGCTTTGTTGTCCCTTGGTTTTGGGGCTGAATGCAGCTGGTTGGACTGCACAGACCCGCACAACCAGTGCATTGTGTGACAAATGCACCCGAGTTAAACCTGCTACCAGTTCAATTCATGAATTCCCAAGGGACCGTCATCTCCTCAGCCCTCAGCACGGACTCACTGCCGGGATAGGGGGAGCTGCAGCTGCAGACCTGGGGGGCAGCTCCGTCACTGCCCCCTGTAAGGCTCCCATGGACTGTGGGGGCTCCGGCAGCAGCCATTCCCAAAGGGAGAGGCACCACAGTGACCAAGTGCAGAGTGGTTCAAGGACCCCTGAATGTCGAGAGATGAATAAGCCTCAATAAAAAGGCGCTGAAATTTCAAAGGCATCATTGTCTAGCAGAGCATCCCTTGTAGTGTCCCATGGGATGTGGTGGGAGCAGCATGGCTTGGAAAGCTGAAACTGCTGAGCAAGGCACTCAGTACTCCTCCAGAGAGAGCAAACCTGCACTGGCTGGGGTGACAGAGCTGTGGACACAACAGCTCTGATTTCTGGGGCTGGGAGTTTCTCTGGCTCAGAGAGGACCAAGGCTCCCAATGTGCCAGCTTGTGTTCTCCAGAAAGTTCCCTGCTCTCAGGAGAGGCACAGCTTCTGCCCCCACAACCACACCAACACAACCTGTGCTGGAGGTGCAGGGATGGTTGGACACATCCCTCGGCATCCCAGCTATGAGGGGGATGAACTCATTTCTCTGGACCATCCCAATCTCCACCCCAGGCTTCAGGGCTGTGCCAGGCAGGGCTGCAGGCAGGGACAAGAGTGCTCCTGGCTGTCAGATCTCAGGGAAAGCGATGGGAATGCCATCAAATCCAGGTGTGCTGCTGCTCTACAGGGTCTGCCCAGGGGACCTATTCCTCTTCTAATGCAGCTTTCTGGGAGCTGCGTGGGCAGGATTCCTGGGAAATGAAAGCACTAAGGCTGAGCAGAAGTGTCCAGACAGGGCACAGAAATATCCACATTTCAGAGAGCTTTGCTCAGAAAGGGAAAGAAATCCTGTCCAACACACCCTGGTTCTGCCAGAGGAGCCAACAGGGCTCTGGCATCAGGAGGCTGCTGTGTCCCCACAGCCCACCCAGCTCCACCCCAGAGCCCGATCTGCTCTGGGTCCCATACAGTTTGGGAATTGCCAGGTGTTAGGGCTTTCCTCTCTTTTTTTGTTATGGTTAAAAAGGATCTGCATTTTGGAACAATCCCACACGTGTCAACGGCGTGACCTGCGCAGTTCCTGTCAATAGAGCCGGGCTGGTGATCTTTAAAAGGAGATTTTCTCTGGGTGAAGGACAAACATGACATTAGAGTTATCAAACTCCCCATCTGACAAGGACATATAAATTGTAAATGGTTGGGGCACTGAGATCAGCCTGTCTCTTTTCCAGGCGCTTTTCCATGGGTGTGAGGATCTGCTGGATACCATCTGCTCCTCGTGCCATGGGCAAGGACAGGCACCGGTGGTGGCACAGTGGCCGTGGTGTCCTGTGCCCACTGGTGCTTGTGCCCATGGGGCACTGATGGGCAGGGGAGGGACACGGGGAGGGGGAAGGACAGTGGCTGTGAAGGTCACAGGGATGATGGCCTTGTCCTGTGACCACTTCTGTGGGTTAAGCACTGCTCCCGGATCAGCCCTGTCTCGGAGGGAACACGGGGGTGAGCCCATGGGGGAAGGCAGGGACTGACCTCCAGCATTAAGGGGGGACAGTGACCAGTCCCTCAGGACAAGGCAAATGTGAAAAAGAAAAGCCAGGACTGAGTGTAAAAGCCCCCAGGGAGCACAGGGGCATCAGGAAACCGGGTACGCCCTGCTCTTACTGCCCTGCTGTAAATCTGGGACCCTCGCTGGATTTATCCCACCTGAGCATGAGCCTGACTGAGATGGATTTAGTCCTTGAGCTGTAATTAAAAATGAGAATGAAAGGAGTGCAGAGCCCACGTGCTCGTGCAGATGAAGGAGACACCTCAGCCCTGCTCCCGCGGGAGCCGCTGCCCTGCGGCTGGAACATCAGCTGCACAAACGGCAGGAATTCAGGAAACGCCTGGTCTTTAGGGAAACCCCTGCACGTGTCTCCTTCAGGGAGCGGTGATGCTCCCAAGTGCTGCTGCGCGAGTTTTCATATCGACCCTCACTTTCTGTGAGCTCTGGGCAGCCCCCTGAGTCCACTGGGGGATGGCTGTGGCTGCAGAAGGGCTGGTGGGTGGGTGGTGACACAGACAAAAATCAAACCCCTTTTTTCCCCTTGGATGTGATTCATGTGCTCAGCAAACCCAGGCATTTCCCCAGGGTTCTGGGAAGGGGAAGCTAAGGAAGCTGACTTTCCAATATTAGAGGCTTTACCACAGGCTCACTGAATGATTTGGGTTGGAAAATCCCTGTAAGAACACTGAGTCCAAGCTTTAACTCAGCACCACTGAGGTCACCACTAAACCATGTCCCCAAAAGCCACATCTTTTTAATAAAACCTACATCTTCTTCCCGTGTCTCGGTTTCCCCACCAGTAACATCAGTTTATTGAGGTTTATTGTTTATCAATGTACCGTTAATTTCCCGTGTTTGCAGCCCCCTTGGTTTGGAAGGACACAGCTGGAAGGTGCTGGGCGTTGGCAGCGTCTCTGCCCAGCAAGCTCTGCTCAACTCGGAGCGGCCCTGGCACCTACGGGAGTCCAGCTGGGCTTGATTTATGGACACAGGATTAAGCAGTCCTTGCCCAGGATAAAAAAAGGAATCAGCTAAGGAGCAAACAAAGAGGAAGTGGGAGATCAAAAGTTTGATGATCCCGTTTGCACCCAGGATAAACTGAGACACCACGGGTTCCCTTTCCATGAAAAATGTCGCCCCAGCTATGCAAGTTGGGTGTTGCTGAGGGTGAATGAGGCCCCAGCACCCACAGAGCCAGTGAACGTCTTCATCTGCCATGTGCGAGCCATAAAAGGGCGCAGAGAAGATTATGGAATTTATGGCCTCAGAAGAAAAAAAATGGTATAAAACGTCACTTTTATTTAAAATGTTCCTGCCATCTTTAACATATGTAACTCTCCCTACAAAGAGGTATATGCGTCATAGAAAAGTCCTGTAAACCTCTCATATATATTTTATATATGCACACATATACATTAATGTCAATATATATTACAGATAAATATATATATGTGTATTTTCTATATTATTATATACACAGATATTTACATGTATATATATGTATTTTCTACTGAATTACAAGGGAGACCATCACATTCTACCTTTTCCCAGCCCTGGCCCCTTATCAATGCTACTCACATTTAATTAGTAGACATTTCTCCTCCCTGAGCATATTTACTTGAATTCCTTGTTCCTACGGCAACCCAGCCAGCACTCTGGAACAGCCCAGCCCAGCCTAAACCAGGAATGGAGATTAACGAGTAGCCTCAATATTAAGATTACATGGCAAAGACTGAGCTTGGAGAGGGCAGCCTTACGAGGCAGCCTTACAAAGCTACGACTCTTACTGCAAGGAGCCCATTTATAGCAGATTTGTGTTTATTTAGGGGTACCTGCAGTAGCCAGGCTGGGGGAGATGGCTCCTTCAGCCCTAAATTCTCAGTAATTTGCTATCAACTCAGGTAAAGGCATTTACCTATTTAATTTTATTATTTACACTCCATTTTCCTTTTAAAACACCCAGCACAGGAATAGCTAAACAATATCCAGACCATCCCTGCTCACCAGTGTTTTCCTCACTGATGCAGCTGTAGGTTTAAAGCACACAAAATACCTAAATTTCCTCATGGCATTGTAGGTGATAAACCAGAAAATATCCTTAAGAGAGGACACACACGTTGCTACTCTTACTGACATTCTCATTTAGGATTTCCTCACCCACTGGGGACACTGAAGGTAGATGTTAGAAAACTGATTTGAGATAAATATCCAACAATTTTCCTCTCTTTAGTTTAAAAATGTCCATTATTTTTTAGAGGAAAATGCAAAATAAATTAAATAAAGAGGGAAGGGACATGTGTAAGTTACAGTGAGAAGCATCTCATCTAATCATTTTTTCAATCCTAGAGGATCCTGAAGCTTTTCAAGGAAAAGCACAATCTAAATGCTCTCACACCTTCTATTTTCAACCCATTTTGCACAGTTTAACCCCAGAGCAGACAGCTCTGTTCAAAGACAGGTACAAAGTGCTAAAAAAAATAAAATAAATAAAATAAATAAAATAAATAAAATTTGCAGAGCAGTGTCAACCACTGTGAAGGGTTAATTTTTACAGTTCTCCAAAATGCATTGCGGATTTGGAAGTAAAACATGTACCTGTGCTCACAGGGAATGTTCAGGCGTTCCAGGGAAGGTCTCGGGGTGAGGACACAGCGTGGGGGGCTCTGGGTGAGCTGGGCAGGGATGGAGTGAGCCCCCCCCGGGGCAGCATCACCACAGGGACTCTGCCTGCAGCAACAAGTCCAGCACAGGAGCCTGAGCAGGGCTGGCTCTGGCCTCAGACTCAGGGGAATATTTGGGTTTGGAGTTTAAGCCAGACTTTTACTGGGCTGGGCTTCCCCTCCTCTCCTGTGCCTGTTCCCTCCGGCATCACCCTGCAGCTGCTCCCGCTGGGTTGATGCTGTAGGGGCACCCACAGAGCTCAGAGCTGACAAGCACCCCTGGGAAGGGCACTGCCTGTATTTGTCCTCATAATGCCATGAGTTTGGAGCCCCAAAATCATCAAAATAACTCTGGGGTGCAAACACTCCCTGCAGCCTTTTTGCTGCCTTGGCTCCAAAGTGAGGGGTAAGAATATATGGTATTTTTATGCATTATTTCCTCCTTCCTGAGCTTTAGCTTCCCCACAAATATTGGCCATCACGGGAATTAATTAATCTCAGCAACCAAGGAGTGGGGCAGGTTCTGCAGCGGAGCCTGCCCTGAACCCCACAATCCGGGATGTGCTCCCGGGCTTGTTCCAAGTGCCTTTTAATACCAAAGAACACAACAACTTAAATGCCATCCCCTGGTTTTATGAAAAAGCAATATAGGAGAGTAAATAGGGCAAATACCAACAAGGCAGGACACGCGAGCCGAAGCGAACAATAAATTCAAATAATATCACTAAATCGAAGAGCCAGGCGGTGTCTGAGAGCTCCCTTCTCCCCGTGACTTTTCTGGAGAGCTGAGCAGCTGAGCACATGGAATAACCCATTCTCCTTGCCCATTAACAACAACAATCAAGGTTGGATTAAACCTCTTCAAATAATTCTCCAAGTAGAGATAAAGCATAAAAGAGAGAGAGAAAAAAAATCCAGCATATCCTTTCACCGCTGGTAATAAGCTTACGCCTGGAACAGACTTGTTAAATAATTAGAGTTAAATTACCTCCTCTCCTACACTGCCTTTCCCAGCTTCTCCTCTCTAAGTTGTGGTTTAATGGAGAGGGATGGGTGCGGGAACACTCGAGAGAGGAGGGTGGCACCTCGCTGGGGGCAGTGGCGTGTCCCGCTCCCACACGTGCGGAGCTGGTGATTCAGGGTCCCCAGGGACCCAGGGCAGCCCCAGCTCCCGGAGCCCACCACCCTAGGGATGCACTCCCTCCGTGCCCCGGCCCCACGCACACCCCGGGACCTGCCAGAGCCCCAGCCCAGGTCCCTGCTCAGAAACAGAAGGCACAAAAAAGGAATTGAGATTTGCAGATCTGATAATGAGCCAGTTAATGACATAAATGATACCTCAAGAACCTCACTAAACCATCCAGGTCCTACAATTTAATCTGTAATAAATACTCCTGCATCATTGCGAGATGGCTGCTCATAATGGCAAATGAAATATGCTGGTATGATAGGTACAATAAATCTGGATTTTCCTATGGTTCCCTCAGGCTAGAACAATATGTAACCAGAGTGCGCACTGTCAGGATGAGCAGATCTCAAAGCCATCATAAAATCTAAATGGGGACTAATTAGGAGGCCCTTCCCTTCTAGAGTTACTATTTCTATTGACATTTTCCATGCATGAGCCCCTCCATAACATCATAAGTCACCAAGATAAGAACTCCCTAGATTATAGGGAAAAAGCTTTAATGGAGAAGTTGAACTCAAAGGCGATGCATAAATTTTCCTTCTGATACCCCGGGAAGTCTGTGTTCAGTACTTTCTTTACAAACTTTCCTCCCCAGTGCCGGGTGCTGCTCCGTCTGGCCCCACCCCTGCTGCCGCCCTTTCCTGGGGACAGGCACCTCCGGGTGCGGCACCGGGGGACCCCAAACACCCCAGGCCTGGCTCCCAGGAGGGCACTGCCCCCTGCACATGCCAGTACCTGGTGGAGGGTGGGCGGCAGTGAGGCCCGGGTCATGGGGCACAGGGAGGGTGAGCCCTTCGGCACCTATGGCATCCATAGGTGGCCCCATAGCCCCAGGGGACAAGGGCAGCTTGGCATGGGAAGGGGCACCTGCACTCCCAGGGCTTTGCAAAATGCCAGGGGAGAAAACGGAACTAACAGAGCCAGGATGGTCCGTGGGCGTGTGACGGGCTGCAGGGGCCGTGCCTGGGGATGCGGGAAAGGGGAGTGGACCAGGCTGCAGGGCATGGCCCTGGGTAACCCAGCGGCCCTGGGGAGAGGGGATTGTGTCCCGGTGCCCCCCGGGCATCCTGCTCATCCCCCTGTGGTCGCCACTCCGACACAAGCCAGGTTTCTGTAGAGCTACCGGGCATCGCTCCCACCGGCAGGGACTGTCCCACGGGCCTCCCTGTGCCCAGCACACGGGGTACGGGGGTGAAGGGCACCCCAGAACCGGCCCCCCACGGGGTGGGCGGTGCCTGTGAATGTCCTGGGGCACAGACGGCTCCGGTCCCCCATCCCCTTCCACCGCCTGCCTGGGGACTCAGCTCCGGGGCTGCTCCTGGCTGAGCACAGAGCAGGGTTTATTTATTGCCTGCTGGCAGCAGCCTGCACGTCCCACATCCCTGGCACGCTCCCTGGGGACTGCCCTTGCGGGTCTGTGCACGTGCCCGGCTGCAAAGGCTTGGGCATGGAGCAGATCCTGCCTCCTGGATGAATCATCTCCGGCCCAGCCTCCAGCCACAGGATTTAGGAATCGTCCTGCCATCATGATCACAGAATCACAGAATCCCAGAACCCCAGGCTGGTTTGGGTCGGGAGGGACCTTAAAGCTCATTCAATCCCAACCCTCTGCCATGGACAGGGACACGTTCCATTAGACCATGTGCCATGTCATGCTGTGCCATACCTTGCCGTGCCATATCTTGCCGTGCCATACCTTGCCATGCCATGCCATACCTTGCCATGCCATGTCATGCCGTGCCATGCCAATGGGAACACAACCATTCCCAGTGGCACCAGGCAGGCAGCTGAACCCACACTCACACCCGTGGGTAAGTCCCCACCTTTGCCCCATCCATGACACTCCACCAGCTTCCTCAGTGCCTCTCCATGGGTCAACCTGGTTCACCCATCCACGCAGACATTTCCCCCCCACCGTTGGGTGCCTGGGGGACCCAGTGGGGACTGGCTGGGCTTTGGTACCAGTTCATGTGAGCCAGACACTCCGAGGGGACACAGGGGTGTTCCCTAAGGCTGACCAAGGGCGCTTTTAGAGACCTTGGTCTTCGTAGGCTCTTTGTCAGCCTGGGTTGATCTGTCCAAGCTGCTGCTGAAGGGTTTAACAGGAAGCCCCCTTCTCCTCCTCCGACATGCCCACAGCTGCTGGGGCCGCTCATTATTGCCAGTGTGGCCCAAGGGTGCCAGGAGTGGGACTGTATGACCTTGTGGGCCCCTTCCAACTCAGGATATCCCATGATTCTAGGATTTATGGGCTACACAGTTGGGCCAGGTGCCCTAAATACTCACCCTCTGTGTGCTGGGCAGGGCCCAACCCCTCGGAGGGCAATGGGGAGGCGAGGGGGACCCCGACCCCCCTCCAGCCCCACCCAGCCGCTGGCCCAGGATTGAGGTGTCCCCTCGGCCTTGCTCAGGCTGCCCAGGTGCTCCCAGCCTGGTACTTCTCTGTACTGGGGCACCAGAGAGGGGATGTTCTGCTCAAGGTTGTCCATCTCTGCAAACTGGAACTGCCTACTGTCCCTGCCCATGGCAGGGGGTGGAATGAGATGATCTTTAAAGTCCCTTCAACTCCAACCATTCTGGGATTGTATGATTTCTGTAAATTTGGGGAAAAGATGGAGAGTGTGATGTGTGACAAGCAGGTCACCAGTGACTTTTCTTTTGTAATCTTAATAAATACATTTTTAAAAAAATTAGGAGCTTTTACAAATATTTTCCTCCTTGCATACATAAAAAAATAAGAAAATATACAGAGGAAAAACTGCAGTGAGGTAACCTGCATTGTATGGAACACATAATGGCTCCTGCCATTGATGACATTTATCCTTATCATTAGGGAAGACATAATAACAGGAATTAACAGATCCCTCCTCACTCATGAAGAATAACACCATAACGTACCCACAAATGGAGGGGTTGGGGATTAACCCTCCCACCATTGGAGCCAGCAATCCCCTGCCTTTCCATGCTTTTGGTGATCCAAGGCAAGGAGCCAGCCCAGAGTGGCAGGACCACAATTCCACGGGAGCTTTAACCTGATCCAAATGCCGGAGTTTTCGCATGTGATTCTCTTTGATCTTCAAATGCACATTATATTCTTGGAAATTACTGACGTAGGTAAACAAGCATTTCCCCAACAACAGCATTCCTGGAGGATGAGTCTAAATACCCTTTCCTCAACTTGGTGTTTGCACAGAGTTATACAGGGGAAATGAGCCTTCGGAGAATTATTAGAGGGCAAACGAGAAGCAGCCAAGTTTATGAAAAACTAGCACATGAATGACTGAGAGGATAGAGATCTATATCCTAAGTCAACTCCAGCTCCAGCTCATTTTTTTCTGAAGGAGCAGCAGTGGCAGGTGTGATTTACTCCGTATTTTCTAGCAGGATGTCATTGAGGAGGGGACCTGCTCCCCCGTTCCCCTGAAGTAACACACCAAGGGCTCTCACTGCTCCCAGTAAGAACCAAAACAGAGAGGAGGAGTGACCCCTGGCTGTGGCACATTAAGAGTCCCAGTATGGGTAGCACCCCAGCCCTTATTCCCTGCTCTCTCATCATCCGTTTTCCCCTTTCTGCAGGGGATAGACTCATGGATAATGTTTGGTATAAAATTTACGTGGTGCTTGCACACCCCGTATGTGCTGCAGCAGCTGCTGTGGGAACCCCATCACACTCCTCCTCCTTCACTCACCCAGCTCAGCATCCTGGCACCTTGGCATCCCAGCACAGCCACGGCAGTAAATGCAGTCCCATCCCACACTCCTCATCTAAGGGTCTTGAGGAGACTCTCCAAGAGCTGCATTTGGAATTGCAGTCAAGATTTCCCTGGCAGATCCATTTTCCCAAAGTTATGCTCAGGTACTCTGCAATGCCAGTGTATAAACATCAAACACCCACCAGCTTTCCACTGAAAGGATGGGAATTCAGGGAAATGGAGACTCAGTATATGCAGGATTTAATTCAGAACCAATTCTTGGTCAGTTGGGTTGAAATGGATCCTGAAACACCTCCCTTGAAGATGCAGGGAGGAGCAGCAGCACTTTGTTCAGCAAGTTCCCTGGAGCTGCAGCAGGGCTGCTCAGGCCTTTTATTCCAAATATTTCCCATCATGGGCTCAGGCTGTGCAAATGAGGGCGGGTAGATTTGTTCAGTGGGAGAAACTAATTCAAACCCAGCAAAATCAATAGGAAAATTCATGAGTAACTCTCCCTCCAGTCATTTGCTTCTGCTTTTTCCACAGTTGCTCCCAAAGTTAACATAGGTACCGTGGCCATCTGGTGCTCAGCAGCTTGGGCCCAGGGCCATGGATTGGGGGCAATGCCCGGCACTGCTGCCCACCAGGGATGTGCCAGGACCTGCTGCACCTGGCACTGCTGCACACTGGCTTTGTACCCAGAGAGCACTGCCTGCAAGGTAAGCCCCAAACCCCCAAATTCTGGTGAAAACACTACTGAAGTTTCTTGTTGTCACCCCTGAATGTCCGTGATCATGCTGGAGCATCCTCCCAGCTTGCTCCGTGCCTCGAGGAGACACCTCTGCTCCCAGCCGAATCCCAGCCGGACATTGCTAAGGGAGAATGATTTATCAACAGATATAAATCAAACTGACTGTTAGCAGCGCTGATTAGCTGGAAATGAGAACTTCTGGAAGCACGACCACATCCAAACATGACAGCCCTGCCTCTGCAGCACAGCAGATCTCATTTAGTCACTGCACCCGTCTGCACGTGCCCTTTCGTCCCTCCAAAGAGTCAGAAATTGGGAAGAAAAGATTTTTATCTCATAATAAGGATAATCCTATTTCATATGCAACAAATCTACAAATCTGCCAGTGCAATTTGGGATCGCACCACTGGACACAGGAGATCCATCACCGCGCTGCCCACAGCACAGCCAGCGTGTGCCACGGTGGGTGCCAGCCTTTGTAGGGTTACCTGGCATCCTTACCCATTTTTCCCAAAAGTTAATAAACAAGAGCACGGATCCCAAAGACAGTGCTTGAGCGACCAGCACGGAGCTGGCACCAGCCTCGGTTTGGGTGTCTGGTCAGAGTGCCCCATCACCTGGTGCTGTGCAGCGCCCGGAGCAGCAGCTGCTGGATCCCTGCACAGCAGGAGCCGTGGGAGCTCCGGGCAGGAAGACACTGTCCCCGGGGCGTGGGGTCACCCTTCACCCAGTAATGTGTCACTCAATTGCCACAAGTGGGGACAGCTGAGCAATTTGCTGCTGCACACTCAGCTCGAGTACCTGGGAATGGGCAAAGCTTTGTCAGGAGCAGCGACGTTATTATTATTATTATGACTATTTAAAGAGCATCCCGGATGTGCAGGCCACTTTACGGACAAAAATAATGGATGGGCCGTGCCCCCTGAAGCTGAAATAGCACAAGCCCAGCCCCAGACAACAAAGAGAGCGGCTGCGGAGAGAAGGAGTGCGGCAGCTCACAAAAGAGCAGGGGCTGCACCGGCTCTCACCTCTGCTCCCGCACTGACCTGCTCCCACTGCCGCCACACAGAGAGCTTCTCCCTGCCTTTCACTAAACAGCCACGGGCAAGGATGGGAGAGTGGTTTGAATTATTTTCTCTCTCCCTAAAGCTGAAGATGGTGGGGATGGAGGAGACAGGTGCATCAGCAGCGACACAGACGGGGAATTGCTTCCCGCTGCCAGAAGGAAGCGTTAGATGGGATACTGGGGAAAAAATCTTCCTTATGAGGGTGGGGAGGCCCTGGCACAGGTTGCCCAGAGAAGCTGTGGCTGCTCCATCCCTGGAAATGTCCAAGGCCAGGTTGGACAGAGCTTGGAGCAACCTGGAATAGTGGAAGGTGTCCCTGCCCATGGCAGGGGGGGGACTGGATGAGCTTTGAGGTCCCTTCCTACCCAAACCAGTCTGGGGTTCTGTGAAGTTGCTCCATGAAGAGGTGTGGGGATGGGGGTGAGCAGAGGCAAGAGCTCAAGGAGCCCACCCAGGGTAACCACATCCTACACCACTTTCAGGCTGCACACTGGCTGTGCCCTGCCTGAGGCCACACAGTCAGTGTACGGGCACCTCTCCACCCCAGGACCGCACACACCTTGGTGGTGTCGGAGCAGTTGGGGTGGCAGAACCTGCTCTGTGCAGCACCGGCACTGGGACCCAAAAACCCAATGCAAGCCTGGAGCATATGTGAGGCAGGAAAAAGCTTCCTACAGCTTTTAACGAGTTCTGGATCAAGTGCCCGGTCATTCCGGTGCTGTCTTGCGAAATTACTTAGATTTATGTCCAGCTATTTAATACCAGCCTGGAAAAAAAAAAAAAAAAAACAACAACCTGCCTCTCCTGGGCTCAGTGTAACGGTGTCACTGCTGCTGAGTCCAACCAAAGATTCTAATTTTTTATCTTGTTCATTTTTTTCCCCTTTGCACTGATTATTTTTTTCTAATTTGGTGATCACAGCAAGATGTTTGGGATGCGCTTGACAGAGCACAATATATCACCTGTCGAGACATCCCAGCCTCAAAAAGTGGGAAAATTACTGGTATAATTGCAGAGTAAACACTTGTCTGGGGAAGGGGAACTCCTTGTAGCTGGGGTGCTCCAGGAGATGTTCCCTCCAGCGGTGCATGTGCCGGGTCCAGCTAGTGCCGGGTGCTGACGGGAACCCAGCATGGAGACACTAAACCTGGGCTGCCCCATGGCTCCGAGACGCTCCATAACTGATTGTTTTAATACCAAAGTGACACCAAAGGGGGTCAAGTAAATAAATATGCATGCCTCACCAGTGCAAAATAATAAAATTCCAATGTGTGCAAGCCTGCTTGTTGAACATATGTTTGCGGCACGGCTAAGCCATCTGGCTCAATGTCAAGCATTTACACCAACTGCAGTCTTACACTACCTGACAGCAGAAAAGCTTTATTCCCCTGGTGTTTGGGCACAAATGGAGAAATATTATTGAAATGATTATCTGCATCAAGACTCAGATTTGGTTTGACATTTAGCTGGCTCTGTTTAATCCAAAGGGTTGTCTGAATGAATAAAGAGAAGGGTTCCTCCAGAAGATGCTGCGAGCAGCCAGGGAAAGCCAAATGATTAATGAGACTGAAAGGCTGGGTGGACCCTGCCCACCTCCACCCAGACCTCAGTGCCAAGAACTGCATGGGAAATCAGGCTGAGGCTTCTGGAGCTTGTCAGAAGGATGCTCACGGCTGAGGGGCTCTATTTTTGGACCTTAAGAAAACAAAAGAAATAAGTGCGTTGCTCCCAGGCGGGAAGGAAAGGTCCGTGTCCTAATTAAAACCACCCCTAAGAGATGTGCTTGGACCCCAACGGGGTGAGACGGAGATGCCTGGGCTGGGGAGCCCCCTCCTCCCACACCCACCACCCCAGCACAGAGGGCTGAGGCACGTTCATCCCGAAGATGAGCCCTTTCTTCAGAGAAGTGCCCCATAACACAGCAGTGAAGGGAAAAACAACCCACAGAGCTTGGGGTGAGCTGACAGGAGCCAAATGGGAGCAGGAGTTGTTTGAACTCACAGAGTTGCTGAAGGCTCAGTCTGACAGAGACAAATTCATCCCAGAAATCAGACATACTGTATTTTAAAATAAAATGGGATGGAGGTGCCAGGCAGGGGCTCTGAGCAGAATCAAGGTCCAGAAATCACTCCTTGGGAGCACCAAAGGGCAGCTTCTTCCCATGCCACAGCAGAACAGCCTGCCCAGGGTTTTTCCCCTTTTTCTTTGTATCTCCACTTCTGATTGCTGATTTGGATTTAAAATTAATTTGGTGATTTGAGTTTAATAAGAATGTTAGACATTATTTCCTTCTCGCTCTTACTTTTAATTAACTTTTTAATTGAGATTTAAATGAATTCTAATGAACAGAATTGGTAGCCTAATTGATTTGTTGCAGCAGCGTGGTGAGGGATCAGTATGCCAGCAGCATTTTGATATATAACTCCGGGACGTCAAACAGTTTACAGGTCAATTTTTTGGCAGAGGTTACTTAATGGCAGCAGAAAACAATAATTTACTTTGGAGTGATTAGTAAACAGGTCCTGGTAAGACCTGGTTAAACACACTCCTGGTCACGCCTTTGCCACCTTGGTGTCTCCTTGGGAACTTGTTTGGGGTTTGTCCAAGAACAGTTTTTGCGTGGATGTGCCCAGATGCAACCTAGGAGAGGCTTTAGAGAAGCTGTTTTCCTAAATAAATCCATAATATATTTATTTCCATAAATAAATGAGAAAATACACTTTTATCACACGGAGGAGGATGAGCAATGAGGAGCTTGAGAGGAGAGAGCAGGACATGGGCTCTGACCTCCGGCCACACAAGTCTCAGGTTGCCCCTGTTATGATCCAGACATCCCAGTGTGAGGAAAGGGAAAGGGAAGGGGAAGAGGAAAGGGAAAAGGAAGGGGAAGAGGAAAGGGAAAGGGAAGGGGAAGAACCAGCTCATGTTTAATTGCCAGCTCCCAGTTTTTGCCCCTTCAGGAGCGAATCAGCTGCTCAGAGGTGCTGTTTTGCTAAAATATAAACAAATTTTAGTCTTTAAATATTAAAATATAATCCATCTTCACACTTCATTAGGAAAGCTCACTAGAGGCTGTGGCTGGCACAAGGGGACAGAGCCAGGATCGGGCCCCTGCACACCTCCAGGCTGGGGGGATCCATCCCAGCCCCAACCCCTCCCCTACCGGTAGTGCTGCCTTGGGCTCAAAAGCCTCAGTTCTCTCCCTGTCTGGGGTGTAAATCAGAGCGATTCTGGGCCATCCTGGGTGTAAATGCAAAGCTTTGGAGACATTACTGCAGTCAGAGGGCAAAGCAGGATGGATGGAAAAGGAGAGCAGGGACAGTTCGGGAAAATAGGATGAGAGAGAGAAATATTACCAGCAATGTCCAAAATGCCTTGAAATATAGACTGCTCCCAAACTTAAAGGATTCGGGTTTAAAAGCTTCATTTTATGATTTGTAAGGAATTTATGTGAAAATAATATTCAAAGACTGGCCCTTTTTTTTCCCATAATACCAAGCTGTTAGGTAGGAAGAGAGATCCACAGAGAGCAGTAAAATCCCTCCATGCTCCTAAACAGAGGTGGGCAGAGCTGCTGCCTGCTGGGCCCCCCCAGGAGCGTGGCCCCAGCTCCCTCTGGGGGTCCTGCTGTGTCTCCCACACCAGGGCACGTGCAGGGGCTGCTGCTGCTGACAGAGGCAGCCTTTGGGCTGGAAGGGACCTTGAAACCCGTTCCACCCCTGCCATGGGCAGGGACACCTCCCACTAGCCCAGGTTGCTCCAAGCCCCGTCCAACCTGGCCTTGGACATTTCCAGGGGCAGCCACAGCTTCTCTGGGCCCCCTGTGCTCTGTCCCCACAGGGCCATGGTGGCCTTGCTGAGGACTCTGGCACTGCCGATGCCCAGGGTGGTGGGGGTGAGTCAACCAGTGTGTCCCCACTCTGTGGAGGCTGCAACCTGTGTCTTGTGTTATCAGGAAAGAACAGAGTGCCAAGTGGAAGTGGGGAAAAAAAATTTTTGGTATCCCCTCTCATCCCTCTCCCAGATGTCGTGGCTTTTCAAACATAAAAAACCCAGAATTCATCATTTGCTTCATTCTGCTCCACTCAGGGTATTTGGTACATCACAAGCTCAAGATTAAAGGCAGAGCCTTTCTCAAATGCAGATTAATTTTGTTTTTCAACTTCTTAAGCTTCTGTTAACACCTTTTCTGCAATCAGTACAGTATCTTTTAAGTTAATTAGTTCTGGAAAGAATTACCAGTGTAATTTGTGCAGAGCCCTCCCTCCCTTTCACTCACCAGACAGAGCAGCCTCTGATGGAGATAAAAGGGACACTGGAGGCTCCTCCAGTGACAAGAGGTGTTACAGAGGAACTCCGATAACATCTTCAAACCATTTATCCCCTTTCAGCTCTGCAAATGGGGAGAGTGAAGGTTTGAGCTGGAGTGAAGTGTGTATTTCCATAACGTTTCAAGTTTTCTCCTGAATTATTTAGATCCCCAAACAACCCCACATCCCAGGCAGGGAGCACCTCACACCTCGCTGGAGCCCATTGTGGGTCCCCTACAACTGGTTACTCTTGGCCCAACTGTTCCCTCTTCTTATGCCCATGGAAATCACTTGTCTGACCAAGGATGCTGCACAAAGCTCTGTGAAGCCTCCTGCAAAGCTGCGCTGAATTTTGGGCTCCACACGGACCTTGAACATTTTAAATTAGTTTTGTGCATCATTGTTTTGCTGAGCAGGGCTGACTGGCAGCAAAGCCAAAGCTCCCACGCCACATCTCACCTTGTCTCAAAGGATGGGGAATTGGCCTGGAGGGGCTGAAGCCACAGGTCTTATCCCACCTCATCCCACTCCAGGTGTTTATGTGTCCATGTATTGTCACATACCACAACTCCCCACACTGAACTTTCACAACACCTCTTTGACTCGCTGTCAAGATCAGTAACATCAGAGATCAACTGGCAGAGCATAAATTTACCTTCAGAGCAGCCCGAACCGACACAGAGAGGTGCTGGTGTCCTCCTCTGGAATGGGGCTCTGTCTCCTCGTGGGGAGCAGCAGTGACAGCTGAGATTTCCTGTGCTCCCAGCCTGGTGACAGCCAGGGACAAACCTGGCTGTCCTGGGAGCTCCTCACACGGTGCAGCTGCTGCAGGTGGAGGTGGGTCAGGGCAGGCAGGAGGGAGGAGCAGAGCCACCTCCTGGGGACTCCCACAGCATCCAGGGGCTTCCCTGACTCTTATGGATAATGTATGTATTTCAAGGAAGCTAATCCTGTTAGAAACATACGTAACAGTAACGACAGTATTGGCTTCCACTATTAATACTTCACATTAAAATCAATTAATTAAATCCAAATGGAAAATGTTTATATAAAAAACTGTTCATTGAAGCCTATTTTTTTCCCTATAAACCCCAAGTACAGCAGTGCCCAATCTGTGCCTTTCTGGAGTTTGCATTCAGAAGTGGGATCACTATCAACTTCCCTGCTTTCAATGGGAGGAGGTTTATTCATAATTTGCAACAGGAAAAAACACATTATTCAGCTGATTCTGCCTTAGTTAAGCTAAATTAGCCAATAAGCTGGGAGGAACTTCACCACAGCTGAAAAAAGCACAGTGTTGAGTGGGAACTGGCTACTGGCTACTTCAATGAAAATAAAAGCTCTGTTAACCCATAATTGAACTAACAATCTAATATTGCCCTACACTATTATCCAACTTTTCAGCCCCTCTATCTCTCTGTAAATGCTGTTGACAGTGAAGGATGGGCTGCATTGACCACTGTGTGCAGGCAGTTGAGGATTTGACCCCAGTCCCTGGGAGTCCCTTAACGTGCCAGGGTCAGAGCTCTATCGATGTTACGGTGCAGGGTCGAAGCCAGGAGAGCAATGAGACAAGGGGGAAAAGACTCTGGATTCCTGCTGCCATTGGGACAATTGTACTTGTTGGAAAGAAGGGACCAGTGTGAGGCTGCCCAGCCAAGGCAACTTCTCCTCTCTACATCCAATTCTCTCTGTTTTAATGGAACTACCTGCCCTGTTTTAGTTGCCCGTTCCTCCATTTTTTTTCAAGCTGTCTTTAGGCCTGAATTACTTGGCAGGACTGGTAGGAGCTTTTTTGCATATTCGATTGTGTTTAATTTTAAAGTCTGCAGGACTGAATGTCTGGGTGCTGCTGCAGCTCACAGCTCTTGTATGAGGAGACCCTGGTGCCACCACCACCTACAGTTTGCGCAGTGAGAGCCCTTGAAATGTAACCACCAAGTTGTACATGGTCCAATTCCACCTGTAAATGCATTAGTAGGATGTTTAGAGGTAAAGGTGAGCCATGATATCACCTTGTTCCCAGCTAGGGCCCACCCAGCTGGCACTGGGAGCACTGGCAGCAGCAAGGGACTGTCCCCACTTCCCTCCCACCTCCCCAACCCCCAGACTGACTGGCTGCTTGAGCCAGCACCCCAGCTCTCCCCAAAACAGCAGTGAGGGTGTCCTCATCCTGTTCCCTGATGTCCCTCCACTGGGCTGCCGGACTCCCGCCACCACTGGATCACCCAGTGCTCCCGGTGCTGTATGAACCCCCCAGCTCAGCATGGTGTTTGATCATTAGAGAGGAGTTATTTAATTTATTTTTTACATGGTGCAGTTAATTACACCGTCTCTGATTGTGCTGATCATTTCTGCTCCTCCTCACCCTGGTAATCAACAACCACTCGCCGGTCTCGTGGCAGTGCCGGCAAGCGGGGCACAGAGGCTTGATTTGTGCCTGGTGTGAAGCCAACTCAGGCAGCTTCTTTGGGGTTTTTCACCTGGATTCCCCACCTCAGCAAGAGGTTGTGGTGTTCCCATCTGTCTCATGACCCTGGAGATACCTGGTGCCAGATTCCAGATGGCTGAGAGGTGGCCGAGCCCCCGCCAGGCTGGCACAGCATGGAGGTGATGCTGCTCCTGCTCCATCACACCCTCCAAGGCTGGAGCCACTGGTGCCCAGGGCTGCCGTATGCCTGCCTGGGACATTGTTTTTACATGCCTTTGCCACGGCGTGAGCACTAGAAACTGAGAAATGCCAGGGAAAAGCGAGGCTGGAAAAGAAGCAGAGTCAGATAGCCTCTCTAAGTGCCTGTTCTCAGCTTCAGGGACACAGAAGCAAGGATGTGCCTCCCAAATTGCTGCAGCTCCTGTGGGGGTGGGAGTTACGTAGCAGGAGGGTTTCCTCCTGCACTCATGGCTGCTTTTTTTCTCTTCTAAATGATGCTCTGAGTAACTGCCTCTTTGATATCATCTGCCCAGGCCTTTCAAATTCCTGCTTTGCATTAAAGACAAAGAATTCTCCACAATTAATGTGCTTTGAGGGTTTTCTGTCACAAGGAACGTAATTAACTCTTTGCTGGCCTAACTAATTTCTGCCTTTTAAAAAGTAGCCTGATAATGACAAAAGTGGAGCACTCAATCCACAGGATAGCCATTAACTGTGCTCTGGCATTGTGCTGGCTCCATTCAGCCCACAATTACTGTCAGGGAATGGCACTGGAAGCTGCTCCTTGTACGCAAACAAGAACTCTGTTCATTAAAGGCCACTTCCAATAAAGCACAATCTGTATTTGTAATGAATATTTGAGAAAGAAAATACAATTCTGGATTCCCAAACCTGTGATAAAGTTATTATTCTTTTAATAACAGACTTTCTTGAGCACAGGGACTGACAGATGTCAGCGCAGTGGCAGATAGGTGGTGGCTGGCGTAGGAGCTTTGAATCGCGGGATGAACAGCCAGGCTCGGAGTTTGCATGGATGAAAAGCTGGACTGAGGGAAAGCTTAGCCCATGGTAAATGGCAGAGAGCTGGGGGTGTTCACCTGTAGAAGAGGAGGCTCCAGGGAGAGCTGAGAGCCCCTTGCAGGGCCTAAAGGGGCTCCAGGAGAGCTGGAGAGGGACTGGGGACAAGGCATGGAGGGACAGCACACAGGGAATGGCTTCTCACTGCCAGAGGGCAGGGAGAGATGGGAGATTGGGAAGGAATTGCTGGTTGGGAGGGTGGGGAGGCCCTGGCCCAGGTTGGGCAGAGAAGCTGTGGCTGCCCCTGGATCCCTGGAAGTGTCCAAGGCCAGGTTGGACGGGACTTGGAGCCACCTGGGCTGGTGGAAGGTGTCCCTGCCCATGGCAGGGGTGGCACTGGATGAGCTTTAAGGTCCCTTCCCACCCAAACCATTCNATATTGGGAAGGAATTGCTGGTTGGGAGGGTGGGGAGGCCCTGGCCCAGGTTGGGCAGAGAAGCTGTGGCTGCCCCTGGATCCCTGGAAGTGTCCAAGGCCAGGTTGGACGGGGCTTGGAGCCACCTGGGCTGGTGGAAGGTGTCCCTGCCCATGGCAGGGGGTGGGACTGGATGAGCTTTAAGGTCCCTTCCCACCCAAACCATTCCAGGATTCTATTCTATGATAAATTCGGCTCTGCTGTGACCACCGACAGCCGAGTCGGCTCCCCCACGGCCTCTGTCCACGTCCCGGGCTGGCACAGGGTCCTGGACCGTCCCCCGCCGGGTGAGCAGGGACAGCGCGGGGATGGAGCCCCGGGACAGGGACAGACGGAGCCCCGGGACAGGGACAGACGGAGCCCCGGGACGGGGCGGGGATGGAGCCCCGGGACAGGGACAGACGGAGCCCCGGGACAGGGACAGACGGAGCCCCGGGACAGGGACAGACGGAGCCCCGGGACGGGGCGGGGATGGAGCCCCGGGACAGGGACAGACGGAGCCCCGGGACAGGGACAGACGGAGCCCCGGGACAGGGACAGACGGAGCCCCGGGACGGGGCGGGGATGGAGCCCCGGGACAGGGACAGACGGAGCCCCGGGACAGGGACAGACGGAGCCCCGGGACAGGGACAGACGGAGCCCCGGGACGGGGCGGGGATGGAGCCCCGGGACAGGGACAGACGGAGCCCCGGGACAGGGACAGACGGAGCCCCGGGACAGGGACAGACGGAGCCCCGGGACGGGGCGGGGATGGAGCCCCGGGACAGGGACAGACGGAGCCCCGGGACAGGGACAGACGGAGCCCCGGGACAGGGACAGACGGAGCCCCGGGACGGGGCGGGGATGGAGCCCCGGGACAGGGACAGACGGAGCCCCGGGACAGGGACAGACGGAGCCCCGGGACAGGGACAGACGGAGCCCCGGGACGGGGCGGGGATGGAGCCCCGGCTGCCCCCGACCCCCGGCCCCGCTCGGCGCTTCCGCACGGCAACAGTGCCCTCTGTCGGGCGGCGGAGCGGGAGCGGGACACCGGGACACACTGGAATACAGGGACACCCCGGAATAACGGGGAACGCCCCCCGAAACACAGGGATCCCCCGGCAGCACGGGAATCCCCCCCTCGGGAGCACAGACACACACACACCAGGACACTGGTTTTCTTTAAAAGCTGGATTTGGGAAAGGTTTCAGGGAAACGGCTGATTCATCATCACATTTACTGGGATCAAACCTGGCTCTCTTGGTCCCGAGGTTTTCATGCACAAGAAGAGTCCAAAGAACTCCATATTTTAAGGAAAACATTGAATTTTAAGGGAAGAAGAGATCCCCTAACTGCGAAACCAGAGTATTCTGCACCAGTATTCCCTGGCAATGTGCAGTGGTGGGATCACCAACCTTGCAGGGATTACTGTATTATTTCTGAAATATTCAACTATGTAAATAGATAAAATCACTAAAATATAAATATACAAATAGATATGGGCTACAATTCCCTGACAGGAGGGGGGAGCCAGGTGGGGGCTGGACTCTGCTCCCAAGAAACAAGGGACAGGATGAGAGGAAATGGCCTCAAGTTGCACCACGGGAGGTTTGGGTTGGATCTTAGGGAAAATTTCTCCTCTGAAAGGGTTGTGGCACAGCTGCCCAGGGCAGTGGTGGAGTCCCCATCCCTGGAGGAATTTCAAAGCCCTGTGGATGTGGCACTTGGAGTCATGGGTTAGTGGTGGCCTTGGTAGTGCTGGGGAATGGTTGGACTTGATGGTCTCAGAGGGCTCTTCCAACACAAATGATTCTGTGATTCTATGATAATGTTTCCTCTTTCCACTTTTCCCTGTGTTTTCTAGGAGTTGAACACAGCCACTGATCAGCAGCCCTGCAGCATTATCCATTCTTTTTTTCTGCTGAAGTGTGTGGGAACAGATAAAACAATGTAAAATCACTGCATAATCAAATATTTACTGACTTTACCATCTGAGGTTAAATACACTGCAGTTGAATATGACACCTGCTCTTTAAAAATAATACATTTATTTTTATTTATTCAATGTTTTTAAGCATCAGAAGGATTTTGTGCAATGCCTTCACTGCCCAACAGCTGTTTTGAATTCAGTGACAGTCACTGTTGGCTCTTTCAGGTTTGCCAAAATCTCAACTCTTCTACCCTCTAAGCAGTTCAGGGCTGCCAGGCCCCTCTCCAGCTGAGATTGGAGCAAGATCCTGGCTCCAGCCTTCAAGAAGAGCAGTGAGGGTGCTCTGGCATTGCCTGGCAATTCCATGGATACAGAGCCCGTTTTTTAAACTCCCCTCGTGCACATCTGACTTGTAGCCAGAAGACTTTCAAAAAAGATAAAGCAAGCAAAGTAAAACATGAGTGGGTGAGGGATGTGGGTGAGGGATGGGCCACAGTGACACAAACTCAGCACAGGCTCAGCACAACACCTGGACCCTGATTTTTAAAGCCCTGAGTGAGTTCCCTGTCCTGAGCTGCTGTGCTGGGTGGACTTGGCACTGCTGGTTTAATGGCTGGACTTGATGATCTGAAAGGACTTTTTCAGCCTGAAGGATCCTGTGGTTCTGTGACCTGTGTGGGTGGCAGTGCCAGGGAGGGCCCGGGCACACGGTGGGTGTCAGTGCTGAAGGATATGGACTGACGTATTTCATAGGATTTATTTTAGAAACTGCTGCTGCTGTGAGTATGTCCAGCCAGCAGCAGCACCAAATGGTTCTTCCTCTTCACATCCTGGGGTCCACTCTTCTACACGTGCAGCATTCCCAGCCCCGTGCCAGCCTCTGCCAGGTGTTGCTGACTCCAGTGTGATGCCCAGAAACCCACACTGGATATACCAGTGGGCTTCCAAGGCCATCACACCGTGCCTTAGGCCCGCATGATCTCAGCTATTACGTGACTTCCTGAGGTCACGGAGAAATTCCAGCCCAGGGAGGGAAGTGGTAACAAGGTATGAGGAGGGCCTGCAGGATGGAGTAGTTTTCCCTGCTACAGGAGGAATTCCCAAAATAACTTTTGTTTGTCCAATACCAAAACTATATTTAGCTGAGATTTTACAAACTGAAATCTTAATAATTATGAAAAAGAGAAATAAAAATGTTGTTGACTGTTAAATCCTAACATGTCTATTTAACTTAATGGCACCACACATGCTGATAAATCCCAAGGGATCCCTCCCGCTTTCTCCCTAGTGGGATAAACACGGTTTGTCACATTGAGAGAACACTCTGTAGTGCAGGAATAATCAGACCATATTGTTAGATCCAATTTTCTATCATTTACTTTTTGCTGTCAAACAAAAGTAGAGCCCAGTACACAATTTAGTCATGGGTAGAAGGAGAATTAGTCCTATAATGTGAACGACTTTCGGAGGTAAAAGTTGAGGGGCTGTAGGCTGCATTAATTCCCATTGTTCGCTGCCCTCACGGATGCCATGAAAGGATTTTGATTTTCATTATTACGTACTTTGCGTGTCGCTTGTATTAAATCAACGGGCTACTTCCCTCCTTGTTTTTCCTGCAGCCGATCTAAAAGGCCTTTTGAAAGGAAACTGGCCCGGCGCAGACAAAGACTGATTCTTCATCCCCTGACATGTCACGCCACCAAACGGGGTTTTGTGCGCTCTGTCAGCGTCTTAATCAGAGCGCCGCGCCAGCCCACAGCAGCTGCCCGGCTCCCCGACCTGCCGCGGCACCTCATCCTTCAGCCCGGGTACCTCGGACAGGCACCCCGCGCGGGCCGGCAGCAGCCGCATTGCCATGCTCCTGTCAGCGCCCGATCTGCCGCACACACACCACGGCCCGCCCGCCCGGCAGCCCGGGAGGGCGGGGGGAGGGAGCAGCCTGCTGTGCTCTGGCCCTCCAAGCCTCTCTCCTGGGGGATTCCCGTGCTGGCCCGGGCTGCTGCTCAGGGATGGAGGGGTCTCTGCCTGCTAACTGGGGAAGGAGGGACCTGTGGGCAATCCTGCACCCCCTCAGGCCCCTGCCCACAGAGGATGGGCACCCGGAGCTGGAAGAGGTGTCAGGGACCAGCACTGGGCTCAGGGACGGAAGGTTGTGCCAGTGCTGACCCCCCACAGCCCAGGGTGTCCCTGCTCCCCCTGCCCCTGGGCTGTGCTCGTGTCACTCCTTCTGGGCAGCAGCACCACGATGTGCCCCCAAACACAGGGAGGGTTGGTGATGTGTGAAACGGATCCACAGCAGGAGAAAATGCACCTTTGGGACACCCTCCGGCCACCTTCCGTCCGTCTGCTGGGCAGCACTTGGTGGCCCCCCTTATTAGTCCCTGAAATGCTCTGCTCCTGGGCACAAGGCCCCTGCTCCCTGCCGGGGCTGGGGACACAGGCTGGGGCACCCACAGGAGCCCCACAGGTCCCTCAGGAGGGATCCTTACCTTGGGCCTCAGTGGGGACAAGCCTCAGCCAAGGTCCTGCTGGAGCTCAGGGAGAGGCACCTCCTTCCCTCCTTCAGGAACAAACACTCCCAGCCACAGGAGTGGGGGCTGGAGCTGTGCACGGCACCCCTTCACCTGCCCCAGAGCCCAGAGGAAGTGAAAGGGGGAAAGGAAAAGGGAAAGGGAAAGGGAAAGGGAAAGGAAAAGGAAAAGGAAAAGGAAAAGGAAAAGGAAAAGGAAAAGGAAAAGGAAAAGGAAAAGGAAAAGGAAAAGGAAAAGGAAAAGGAAAAGGAAAAGGAAAAGGAAAAGGAAAAGGAAAAGGAAAAGGAAAAGGAAAAGGAAAAGGAAAAGGAAAAGGAAAAGGAAAAGGAAAAGGAAAAGGAAAAGGAAAAGGAAAAGGAAAAGGAAAAGGAAAAGGAAAAGGAAAAGGAAAAGGAAAAGGAAAAGGAAAAGGAAAAGGAAAAGGAAAAGGAAAAGGAAAAGGAAAAGGAAAAGGAAAAGGAAAAGGAAAAGGAAAAGGAAAAGGAAAAGGAAAAGGAAAAGGAAAAGGAAAAGGAAAAGGAAAAGGAAAAGGAAAAGGAAAAGGAAAAGGAAAAGGAAAAGGAAAAGGAAAAGGAAAAGGAAAAGGAAAAGGAAAAGGAAAAGGAAAAGGAAAAGGAAAAGGAAAAGGAAAAGGAAAAGGAAAAGGAAAAGGAAAAGGAAAAGGAAAAGGAAAAGGAAAAGGAAAAGGAAAAGGAAAAGGAAAAGGAAAAGGAAAAGGAAAAGGAAAAGGAAAAGGAAAAGGAAAAGGAAAAGGAAAAGGAAAAGGAAAAGGAAAAGGAAAAGGAAAAGGAAAAGGTTTAAAAAAGAAAAAAGAAAAAAGATAAGAGTAATGGCAAGGATAAATACAGGTTGAAAAAAACCTCAAAGATCATCGAGTCCAACTTGTCTTGTCCCCACCTTGTCACCCAGACCAGAGCACTGAGTGCTATGTCTGGTCATTGAAGGATAAGGATACGGACAAAGATAAGGAAGGCAAGGGAAAGGGGGGAAAAAAAGGAAAAAGAAAGGAAAAGGACAAAAGGAAAAGGAGGAAGTGTGCTGGGCACAAGCTCTACCCTATTGATCTCCACGTCTGCCACTGTCCTTGTAGCCACCCACGGTGCCCTGAGCTGGGGGGCCCTGGGGGTGCCCCTCACTGGGGTTTGCTGGCACCACCCAGGGCACTGTTTTGGGTCCAATATAAATAAAAATTGTGACATAAGAGGTTTTTGGCAAAACAGAGGAAAAGCTGGTTCTCTCCCTGTCCCTCAATGCTACTTGGACCAATCTAAAATATTTTGTTCAGCCAAAAAGCTCCCATCTGGCAGTCCTGGCCGGGGAGATGTGGCCACCTGCAAGGTCGTGGGGAGATGTGGCCACCGACCATGGGGGTTTGCTTGGGGTAACAGGGCCTGTCATGCCTGTTAGTGTGGGCCTGCCTGCTTCTGGCAGCAATTCCAGTGGTCCCAAGAAAAAATCCCAACAGACTGGTAAACCTTAAATCAAGCACCTGGAGTTCAAGAAGTGATCAGGGAAATGTCACCTTCAGGTGACACCAGCACTGGTGTGTGGTGTCCACACCACACATGAATGTGGATTGTCAGGTCAGATGGACACAAACATCCACTGGGAATGGGAAAATTAAAAAAAAAAAAAAAAAAAACACCAGGGGAGAAAATCCTCACATCTAAGCCCATGGGATGTGTTTTGCAGCACCTTAAATAAGACTCCGGGTGCTGGGCAAACAGCCACTAACACTAACTCACCTTTTATTCCTTTATGAGAATTCCACCAAACTCCCTTTGGGGCATTGCCTGTCCTGTGTCCCACCAGCCCCTCAGCATCTCCTGGATCATTGTCTCCCGAAATGTGGAGGCACAGCCGGTGCTGGAGTCACGCTCTTTGTCCAGCATCCAGTTTGTCTGGCATCTGACATTCACGGAGCCGAGTGCCGAGGGCTCCGCGGTCCCGCTCGGTGCCACCACATCACTCATCCTGACCAGCAGCCAAAAACCTGAGCAGGGAATGCCAACAGGCTGCTGCCCAGAGAAATGGAATATGCTAATCCAAAGGCTTTAGAAATGGGAATGCTAAGGAAAAAGTGTTCTGGACAGGCTAAGATATAAAGGAGAAGGTTTCAGGTTTGTCCCAGCCTGACTCCCAAATGCCACAGTGCCGGCACTGCACACTCTGTGCTGAACCACACCTGGAAAAGGTGTAGAATGACACCTGGAAAAGGGATAAAATGACACCTGAAAAAGGTGTAATTCGGGGCAGAACAAAACACAGAATCAGTTCTGCAGAACTGCAACGTTCACGTGTGATCACTCCAACACGTATTTTAAAGTACATAATGCAATACATAAAAAATAATGATTTCGAGACAAATTAAGTTGTAACAGCCTCAAATCAGTTTGTCTACACAGTTAATATGTTGATTAATGTCCTGTTAGGACTGAGACACTCATTTTTATCTCATTATTCAATTCAGTGTTTTCCCATAGCTATTGAATAAAAATGTAATTATTGCTCTAAATTATCACAGAACACAGGTTGGTTTGGATTGGAGGAACCTTTAAGATCATCCCATTCCACCCCCTGCCATGGGCAGGGACACCTTCCACCAGCCCAGGTTGCTCCAAGCCCCGTCCAACCTGGCCTTGGACACTTCCAGGGATCCAGGGGCAGCCACAGCTTCTCTGCCCACCCTGGGCCAGGGTCCCCCCCCCCTCCCAGCCAGCAATTCCTTCCCAATCTCCCATCTCTCCCTGCCCTCTGGCAGTGGGAAGCCATTCCCTGTGTCCTGTCCCTCCAGGCCTTGTCCCCAGTCCCTCTCCAGCTCTCCTGGAGCCCCTTTAGGCCCTGCAAGGGGCTCTCAGCTCTCCCTGGAGCCTTCTGCAGAGGAGCCCCCCAGCTCTCCCAGTCTGCCCAGGCCCCTCTGGAAGCCATCCCTTCTCTCTGGATGCCATCCCTTGTCCCAGCATGGTGACCACACCTTGGTGTTTCAGCAAACCTGCTGAGGGTGCCCTCGCACTCGCAGCACAGCTCCCAGGGGGATCTGCTCCATGATCTTGTCGGGCACACAGGTGGGACTGATCAGCCTGCAGCTCCCTGGATCTTCCTTATTTCCCTGTTTGAAACCAGGGGCTACGTATCCCTGTTCCCAGTCAGTGGGAACCTCCCCAGACTGCCGTGACTTCTCCAGTGTGATGGATACTGGCTGTGCCACCTCCTCCACCAGCTCCCTCAAGACCATAATTACATTGTTATTAACTTTCACATGGGGTTTCCTGACAAACAGCAACATAAACAGGGGCTGCTGGTGGGGAGGAGGAATAAAAAATACTTAAATAAATAGCACTGTTTATTAGTACGACTTTTCCTGCTGAAATTCTATGATTCTATGAACTGTATGAAGACCACAGACTCAAACCCACCTGCAGGACCATCTTTGTCTGGATGCTCATTTGAAGGACTGTGAAAAAGGGAAAAACATTATATTCCTGAGAGAAGTGTATCCAGAGGGGGACATAACAACTTCAAGAACTTCTCAGACACTCCCTACATTTTCCTCCCAGGTGTCTGCCGGGGACTGACTGCTGGACATCTCCAGCACACAGAACACGGGAGGGGAGAGTGGAGGGTATCCAGCACCCTCCCACCACTGCTCAGGGCTGGACCCTGGGGCTGGGCTAGGACCAGAGCTCACCAGAATCAGCATCAGCACCACCACAAGCACTGTGAAGAATCCACCCTGGAACTGCCTCCTGCCTCTCATCCCGGTGCAGGCAGAGCTGTGGGTGCACAGCCACTGTGGAGGAGGTATCAGGGCTGCTTAGCTTGATTGAGAAAGGTTAATTACATGTGAAATGAGACTGGGATTCAGACTGTGTTTGCTCTAGATTTTGTGTAATGTTATATCAACACTGGGATTCTCTGTTATTCTATTAACAAAATAAATTCATTTTGTTTGGTTTCATTTTACTGTTGTTTTAATCCCACTGAACATTTATACTGTTATTTAATTTTACTAAACATGTGTGGATAGTAAAATACCTACAGAATTAAACTACCCAAGGATATTAAAGTGATCCAGTTCTCATGGAGATTTGATCTGCTAATTAGCCACACCAATTTTATGGATCATTGCAGCGCACTTAAAATGTATTGTTATATGTTCATAATCTTTCCTTAATGAGCTTTTATTGAGAGCACAGGCCAGCCACGGTGGCTGCTTGGCACAGGGGCTGCTCCAGCCCTGAGTGCCTGTGCCTGGCTCATCCCAGCCCAGTGCAGGGGAGAGGCTGGGGAGGGGTGGCTGGAATGTGACCTGGCATGATTTGGGGTCAGCAGAGCAGGGACAGGGGTCTGCTGTCCGTCGGGGTGAAAGGATGGCTCAGCCAGGGCAGCGGGGCAGCACCCCAGCGCTGTGCCGCTCCCAGCAGCCCCACTGGCCTTAGGAGAGGGAGAAAACCACTTTTAAATCCAGTAAATCGGGAGCACCTGGGAAGAAGCAGCGCTCTGGCTCCTTCCCACCATCCCAGCCCCAGGGCCAGCTGCAGCAGGCAGAGGGTACAGCCCTACTGGGCTCTGAACACCCTCTGGAGCCCCTGTCAGTGCCCCATGGCACAGCACAGGGGGAACACCTCCAGAAGTGGAGCAAATCCTCCTGCAAACCTGCTTCTGCTCATCCAGTGCTGCAGCTCCAAAGCTGTGGGATAGGATGGGATGACTGGGGTTCTGGGAGAGCCAGGGATTCCTTTGTCCCAGGGTGCTCTGGGAATCATGGATCTGCACATCAGGATATGGGCCTGTCTCCATGGCCAGGTCCCTCAGCAGGCATCAGTGGAGTAGGAATCCAGCCCCAGCCCCTCAGCAGGAAGAACTGGAACCAGATGTAACCTTTGTTATCCCCATGGGTTATCTTTGACCTGAACATGCACAGATAAGAGTTGGGAGGATGCTGAAGGTTTGTCATCCCTCACTAAGGAGGGGGTGGAGTGAATGGGGTGTCCCAGCACCAATCGGCTCATTTTTGGCTGGCACAACTCACAGTTCCCCTGTCCTGGAGCCCTGAGGGTGGTGAGCCATGGTCCATGGGCTGTCTGACCCCACTTTGGGTGCCCAAAACCGTCATGCAGATTACATCCTAAAGCCAGAGCTAAAAGGGTCTCTTTGATGCATGAGGTGCTGAGCAAATGTGGGGATCCCTGAGGGAGCTGAGGGCAACATCCCTCATCCAATGAACTGTTGATGTGTCCTCTGCATGTGTTCTCTGTGTGTCTGCCTAGTTTGGGTGGTCTTCAGCTTTCCTGCAGGGTGGAAGGGACCAGGGACAATGGTGCCTTGGCAGGAGATCATAGAGTCATGGAATGGTTTGGATTAGAAAAGCCCTCTAAGACCCCTGAGTCCAACGATTTCTCAGCACTGCCAAGGACACCTCTAACCCATGTCCCCAAGTGCCACACCCACCAGGCCTTTAAATCCCTCCAGGACTGGGGACTCCACCCCTGCCCTGGGCAGCCGTGCCAGGGCTGGACAGCCCTTTTCTTGAAGAAATTTTCCCCAAAATCCAACCTAAACCTCCCCTGGCACAACCGGTCCCGGCTCCACAGCGATGCCCCGGGCTGAGCTTTGTGCCGGGGCGGACATGAGGGTGCCAACGTGACAGGGAGCGGTGACATCGGGGCGAACACGACCCACAGCCGCTCGCGGGGGTCCCGCCATCCCACCCTGCCCCAGCCGGGGGCTTCCACAGTCCTCGTCCCCGCTGCCGCTGCGGGGTTGCTACTTAATTAATCAGAGAGGAAGGCCTGGCGGGCGGAGAGTGAATCGCAGATCAGGAGTGTGCTGTTTGGCGCTGGCACGGGCTCATTTAACAATTCAAGGGTCACTACCTGCAAAAGTGAGGACAGCGCTTACAAGCGCGCCGATCCCGCCAGCTACAATGTGCGCGTCGGGATAATGAACTTAAAACAATCGTAATTAGTAGGCCGAGACAAAGGATTAAAATTAAACCTGAATGGTGCGGTGCGTGCAGGCCGCTTGTAGAACAGCGCTAAGCCAACTTAATCCATTTTAATTCTGCGCGGGCCGGGCGGCGACAGCGCCGGGCCGGGGTCGGCGGCTGGGAAGCGGCGATACATCGGCCGGCCGCGCTCCCCGGAGCGATAACGCCCCGAGCATCCCCGGGGACCGGCCGCCGTGTGTCCCCGCGGAGCGGGTGGCAGCGTGTCCCCGGGCCGGGGGCCGCGGCGAGCGGCGAGCGGGGCGCCCCGGCATTGTGCCGCCGTTGTCATTGACTGATCAGGCCCTTTGAGCGCGCTTTCAGAGTCAATGGACCCACCTGAATAGATGAAAGGCAGACAGCTCCTGACAAACAAGGGGCTGCGGAATATTCATTGTGCATCTGCGAGGGAAAGATTAATGTATTAGAAATTAAAATGGGCCCGGGCCGTATGATCTTGCTCTAACACTTGGCCAGACCTGTGTCACCCACCGCGAGCGCCTGAAGTCGGCAGACAATCCTGCCAAGGTAGTGGGAATCATTAAGCATCCGGCTATTGTGCGCGGTGAATAATAAAACTTTCCCCCTATTCTTTGCCCGGAGCTGACAATGAATAATTCCGGAGCTATTTGCAATGTTAACAGCACCTATCTTGCCCATCCATTCCTTCACGATAAGGATGGAAATATGCATTTCAACAGTCTGCACAGATAGTGATTCACAGGCGCTTCAAAGGACACCTGCCACTCAAGCGAAGGGCTGTCAGTCTCCCGCCGCCGCCGCTGCCAGCAAAATGGCGAAAAAGATTATCTGCACTTTATTCCTTTTCTCCTCCGATTATAACACCGGTACGTTTGCCATCGACTGACAAGTGATTTACACTCGCTACTGTAATGTGGTTAAGCCAGGAAAAGCTATTCTCTTAGGTAGTCCTTATTCCTTTAAGGTTTACAACTGTATCCAATATCCTATCGCGGGTGTGATCGCGGCCGTACAGAATGCCATTAGGGGAGATATTAGGAGCGTTTCATCTGTTTGCTAACATAGCGGTGACAGTGATAAAGTCCTGTCTCTGACATCAGGACCCGGCCAGCTCAGCTGACTTTTACAGACCAGGAGAGCGGCAGCAGTTCTGGGGGGTCTGACTGGAGGGGCTCCGGAGTTCACCACAACAGGTCATGGACACAGTCATGGGCACTCTTTTGGTCTGGAAGAGGGGTAAGTTGTGAATGTCCTATCCCTGGGAATGCTCAAGGTTGGATGGGACTTGGAACTGTGCAGCTCCTGGAAAGCCACAGGCCCTGCCAGCGATGCAGCAGCTGCTCCTGCTCCATTCTGGGTGCTCCCAGGGCAAAAACAAATAAGCAAAGCCCCACTGCACTGTTCCCATTTATCTGAAATATTTTCCAGATTATTTGCTCGGAATTCTTCCCCACAATCTTCCCATTGTGCTGGTCAGGAGGACTCCCTGAGCAGCTGGGCTCTACTCCATCAATGTCCACTTTCTTTCGGCACCAGCAGCAGGAATAGCAGGAGTGACTCAGAGCGGCAGCAGTTGCGCTCCAGCTCTTTCCAGTGGAAAACAGTTTTATCTGGAGAAGAAGAAGTACCACAGTTCTGTGTGCCCCGGTGGCACCATTCCCACTGAGCGCTGGTCGAGGGGCTTTGAGGCACAAAACTCCCCAAAATCTGCCCTGATCCCTCTGTTGGCAGCATATCCATGTCGGCAGAGCCTTGGGTACACCCGGCAGTGCCCCGTGGGCTGGACAGCATTCTGGATCCCACTGCTTCCACTGGGACGTCCCATGGAATTCAGCTGTGCTTTCTGGGAGCTGGGAGCCCAGGGATAATGGATCATGGTTAATAAACAGGCTACTGTGATCCCAGTAAATGGGACAACTTGAAAACAAGTTCCTGCAGATCTCTGCAGCTTGCAAGAGCTTAAGAGGTGCAGGAGCCGTGCTGGTGTCCCAGAAACTCCGCCTGGCAGAGCAGGGACCAGGACCCAGGAATACTGGAGGCAGGACAGGGACCAGGGCCCCCAGCACATCCCTGCAGACCCCTCCTCTCTGCATGGGCACCATCCCCGTGCATCCCCAGCTGTCCCCGTGCCAGACAAAGCGGGCATTCTCTGCCTGGCTCCGCAGTGTGGCACTGCTGGCGATGCCATGCTGGAATTCCTGACTCCCAGGCTCGGTCTGCAGGGATGTTCATGCCTCGTCACCCCACTGGGCACTGGGGTCCCCCCAGAAGCCCCACCCTGTCCCGCAGCCTCCCCCCCGTCCTCTCCAAACCCCACTGAACATCCGCCCTTCATCTGAAAACTGCACATACAGATTTTCCCAAGTTTCCTCCGGTGTGGGAGTGGGGGTGGGAGAGGATCTCCTGAGCTGGGAGCATAGCAAGGCCACGTGGAAATCAGCTGATACCAACCCAAGTCCCTTCTCTCCTGTTCCTTGGTTCAATGATGCACTGGGAATACAATTAAATAGCATGTGTGAGGTTAGTATTAAATGTACATTTAATAGTATGTAAATGTTCAGCCTGGAGAAGAGAAGCCTCCAGGGAGACCTGGGAGCCCCTTCCAGAGCCTAAAGGAGCTCCAAGAGAGCTGGAGAGGGACCTGGAACAAGGACCTGGACTGCCACAAGAAGGGGGAATGGCTTCTCACTGCCAGAGGGCAAGGATGGATGAGATAGTGGGAAGGAATTCTTGGCTGTGAGGGTGGGAAGGCCCTGGCACAGGTTGTCCAGAGAAGCTGTGGTTGCCCCATCCCTGGAAGTGTCCAAAGCCAAATTGGACAGGGCTTGGAGCAACTTGGGCTAGTGGAAAGTGTCCCTGCCTACAGCAGCAGATTGGAATGAGATGGGCTTTGAGGGCACTTCCAAACCAAACCATTCTGTGATTCTAAACAGCCTCACCCAGGCTGCATCAGGCCCCTCTCTGCTGATGGCAGCGATTCCCAGTGGGAACTGGAGGGGATCTATTAAGATGTGTGTGAAAACACAGTGTCAGTCTAATGTGTGGGCTTTCCCAGAGCCGGGTCGCAATCCTGATGCACAAGAAGCAGCATTCCCAGCTGTGTGAGTGACCAGAGCTGTGAAAATACTTGCTGTTTTTATTTTTGTTATCACATGTGATGGAAGCCCTGGCAGAAGGTGGGGCAGCCATGGAATCCCAGAATCATAGCAGAGCTTCCCTTGCTCCAGCCCTCCCAGCACACCCACTCTCGTGGCAGGCCCATGGGCTTGCCCTGACTCCTCTGTTTTGGTGCCCTGTCATTGTCGCTGCACCTTGACCAGCTCCACGAGGCCCCACCAGGAAAAGGACAGGGTTGGTCTTCTGGGTCATGGTTCCATGTCTCTTCCACAGAGCACCATATAATCAGTGCTGATGTTAAGCAGAGCCAAAAAGGAAGAAACAATGGACCAGGAGCCATGCTAACAGGTGTGAATAATACAGATTTGTTCCAAGGAAGAGATGGTTTTTGACCTGCACACAGAGATTCTGGTGCACAGAGAGGGGCTTTTGCAGACCCCCTGCACTGGCCAGGTCCCTATGGAATGTGGAAGGTTCTAGTATCCGCTGGCACATTCCCTGTGACCCCCAGCACTGGTCCCTGTGGATGTGGGTCCCTGCAGATGTGGGACCACACAAGTGTCTGCAGCCGACCCTCGGCAGCATCTGCTTGTTTACACAAATACTTGCAGCAACATGTGCTGTAGGCTCTGGAAGCAAATAGGATCCCCATTCCAGCCTATGTATTCCCTGGAGTGAGGGTGGAAGCGATGTGGTTTATGCCAGTAGGTCTTAAGCTTAATAGAAAAGTGAATTCAGCCTTTGTCCCACTAAATTATCCAGCAGGGGCTGAACCCTATTTTTCTTTTGAAGAAGAACAAGGGCCTTGAAATAATTTGTGGATCTGGCTTCCTAATCTTAAATAATTCTTACCATTTAAAACAGTTTTTGCAGGAAATATTTTATAGTTAGAGAAATAGTTTTTGACATTTTGGGGGGGAAAAGAACAATGGACCGTTTACAGGTCTACACAGTAGATTAATGAATCTAATTGAGTCTGTAGGGAAATGCTTCAGTTTAACTACTGGAACTAATTTATACATTCACTACATCGTAATAAGTCAATTTAAGTTTCTGGAAATAAAACTGGATATCCTGGGTATAGATTTGAACTATAAATTTCTGCAAGAAAGGAGTCTGTGTGTTCATTATACATTGTAAAATTACCATATGGACCTGTCAACACTTCTTAGCACAGCTTTGTAATAATGTCATTTAGTTTAACATTGTAATGTGCCAGCTGAATTAATGTGTGTGGCACAATGAACACCTCCCACTGCTGGTTTTGGGCGGGGGGGGGACACAAATTTTAAAGGGGGTTTCTTGTGCAAAAGAGTTTTGCCTGTGTTTGCAGAGCCGATATCTGGCCTCTGATCGGGTGTTCTGAGCATTAATAAGTGTCCAGGACCATTCAACTCCCTGCAACTGCTGCTGGAGTCGCAGGAATGGGATCAGGAGCTGCAAATCGGCAGAACCCCGAGTGACGTGGGAGGGACATGGTGCAGAGTCCTCAGCCAGGCTGCATCGGAAATCACCTGGTTTTCCTCTCACTGTCACTGCTGAATTTCTCCTCCTCCCACTGATATTTATGGTCCTGCATCTACTGCTGCTGCTTCTCCACAGCCCGTGTGGGCCCAGGGACAGGCACCCCTTGTTCCAAATCCTTCCATCCTTGCTATACACTTCCCACTCCCCACTTTCTATGATGTGGGGATATGGGGACACCTTTTTCACTCATCCAGCCAAAAAGTAAAAGCCCTCAGAGGTAAATGGAGTCAGAGACAGAAGTAGCAACATTCCTATTCTTTCCTTCTAGTTGGTCACTGGGGACACTGGTGCAGAGACACATTACAAAACAGACCCTGGACTGGCTGCCTAGACCTGTGTCCAGCTCACCGCTCACCTGAGAGCACCTCAGCTGCACCCCCATGGCAGAGCTGCCAGTCGAGCCCCCTCTTTGCGTCCCTCCCTTGCCATCCAGCCCACACCCCAGCAGGAGCCCCCAGCACAGCCTGGCCGGTGAGAGGGACCCTGGCTCTGCAGGGTTAGGGGTTCACAGCTCCCTAACAGCAACACTGCGTGTAGGGAGGGGGTTCCCTGCACATCCAGACATATCTCCCAGTTTTTCTGATGCAGGACACCCCAGGAACATGCTCAGGTGCTGGAGGCCTGGTAAGAGCAGCATCAGCCCATAGGGTGTGTGCCAGCCAGGCCTTCGCAGGACAAACCTGGCACAGTAAAAAGGCTGGAACTCCCTGTGTGTCCTAGACCCTAGTCCAGCTCCAGCCCTGTCAGAGTGTTCCCGTGGCAGATTTGACAATGGGAACGCACACCCAAAATCTGTAAGGAGGCTGCAGTGGTGCAAGGATCCGAGGGGAACTCCTTTTGCAATCTGAGGACTGATCCCACAGCACCAACCATTCCTGCCACCAGAGCCGTGGGGAGTTCCTCCCGAGGATGCTCCACATAAACCAAGTAGCATTTTGCCCTTTGTCCTTTAGTTGTCTACTTCTTTGCTTTCCTCTGCTCGCCCTCCTCTCTCCGCAGCCTGGGGAGGTGACACTGGAGATTTCTCGAAACTACGGCATGTGGTCAGAGGAGGGGAGGGGAGGTGGGCTGCTCCTTAAAGGGGGGAAATCCACTTGCTAATCTCCCTGTGATCGGGCCGTGGACAGCCAGGTGTGAAGCTTTCCTTGTCTTTGCCTGTGCCGTGTGCCCGAGCAGCAGCAGCAGCAGCGCGTACCTGCCGGGGGAACGGTGCCGGCTGCCGGAGCGCACAAGCTGCAGAGATGCTGCCTGATTTCCCCCAGGATGCAGCCGGAAAGACTAGTCGAATAGCTAAAAATCCTACCTCAGTGAATTAGCTGAAAGGCTAATCCACGCAAAGAGACAGGATTTAGGATTAGATTCCCGTGTTTTTATCCAGCTGCATCATCGTGCGCGGCCCCGACCGCGCCGGAGCCCCCGAGCCGCGGGGAGGGCGCAGGATGCCGGGTCAGCGCGGCGCCAGCGGCTCCGCCGGCGTCAGACGGAGCAGAGGGCTCGGCTTGGGGATCAGTGTGGGGAAACAGACCCGCTTTTGGTAATTAAATACTGTAACTGAGGTTTGGCAGCGCTAATTACGTATTAAAATCCAGCCGTTATTTACATATCTGCGCTCGGATTCCTACTGGAAGCTGACAGTTAATGCCACCACTTCTGCGAACCTGATGGCATCTGCCTATAAAAGGATGATTATAAAAGCTTAGCGCCTTACCTATAAATTCATCTCGCTAATAAGCAACATGCTCATGACTGAAAGTCAAAGAGACTTTGGAAAGTAGTTGGGTGTTTTATTTCCTTTACAAAAGTGTATCTGGTGGCAATGAAGCGAGTGCTCGAGAACAGTGCAAGTGTCACAAGTGCCAGCACCGTGATCCTGGGCAGGGTGATAAATAGCGGCTCCTCAATTACATCTTTGCTTTATTCCCCGAGTGACTTGTATTTGAGTTGATATACAGGCAGTGTGATTGCACTTGTTTCCCAGTGCAATGCCCTTCATGAAAACAGTATTAATTAGGCAGTGCTGTAATTGCGGGGAATGCTGTGGGAGCAGTGGGCAGCTCTGCCGGGCTCAGGTAGCACATGCCCAGTGCTGGCAGAGCACTCCCACACCTTCATCCCAGTGGGACAGCTTGGCTGGAGCTCCAGGGGCACAGCACTGAAACCACCTTGGCTCGTTCGGGGAACACCGTCTCACTGTGTCTATAAACCATTTTTTCCATGTACTGTGCGGTCCTTGTTTCCCTTTAATAAACCTGTAATTGTACATGCTCACGGGTATTTGCTGTGCTTCACGCCTTGACATCTCCTGCCTGAACCTGATCCAGGTTAAGAGAGGTCACGAGTCAGTAATGATTTCCCAAGAGTCCCAACCCAGAATCTATTTTTTTATTTGGAATATCTTTTATTTAATTAACCACCAAACCAGGCAGACAGTGTTCCCTGCACAACCTGCCAGTACAGGGAACATCTCAGTGAATTTCCAGCAGGATTTTTCCCTTGTGTCGTGGGCAGTGCCCATAGCACCAGGCTCTGGGCTCTTGCTTCCTTTTCCCCCCTCTTTCCCTCTCTCTCTTTTTAATTATGAAAATCAAGGAACCCATAATTCCCATGGCAGCTGTGACTACATACAGACTTAACCATAAACTGTGCAGCAAATGCTTGGTTTGTGAAAATCATGTTTTCTGACATATGTTTCTCATTATGGGGTAAATTTGCAAAGGAATAAGGCTGGTTCCTCCTGCAGGTGCAAAGCAGAGCCCTGCATTTCCTGCGACCTGCTCCACACCTGCAGCACGGAGGGACAAGGACTGAGGCTTTGCCTTACCTTTGCAATGCAACCACAGGAGCAGTCCCTGTGTGCCTGTCACATGCACTGAGGGACACCTGGGAATGCACTGGGATATGCAGCAGCACCATGCTGTGCTGGGAACAACCTGGTCAGGCAGAAGGTTTCCCTGCCCGTGGCAGGGGGCAGAACAAGGTGAGCTTTGAGGTCCCTTCCAACCCAAACCGTTTTGGGATTCTGTGGTTTGTTGGTGACAGAGTAGATACTGCATGGGAACGCTGTCATGGAAGCACTGGGAGTAGTGGGAGATGGGGGTTTCTGGGCCCACCGCCCTCCTCCCAGAGCTCACATGCACCCACTCAGCAGGTCCCTGCGAGGTGTTTCCCCCAAAGCTCTTTCTAAAGCTCCCAAGTGAAATCCTGCCTTGGCTTCAGCTCCCTTTGCCCGTCTGACCTGCTGGGATGGCACTGGTCAGACCCCTCTGGACCCAGCACCCTCAGCCCTGGGCGGGCTGTCCATACACATGGTGGAGGAGTACAGCCCTGTCCAGCTGTCCTGCTCAGTACCTGGGACTGTTTGCACAGCTCATGGCACAGACAGAGGAACCCGTGTGCTGCACAGACCATCACAGAGGTGCAGCTGGACCCTGTGGGTGCCCGGAGCCCCCTGTCCCCTTCCCTGTCACACCACACTTTTAAGGGGTGCACTGTCTCCAGCTGTGACTGCTCACATCTGAAACTCAGGGGGGAAGTGGAGGGGTAGGTAGCAATCTCTTCACTCTTGTGACCCGTGACAGGACTCAAGCAAATGGCCTGGAGCTGTGCCAGGGCAGGCTCAGGTTGGATCTCAGGACAAGGTTCTTCCCCCAGAGGGTGGTTGGCACTGACCAGGCTCCCCAGGGCAGTGGGCACAGCCCCAAGGCTGCCAGAGCTCCGGGAGGGTTTGGACAATGCTCTCATGGACAGAGGGGGATTGTTGGGGTGTCTTTGCAGGGCAAGGGGTTGGCCTTGATCCTGCTGGGTCCCTTCCAACCCAGCATATTCTGTGATCCTGTAATTCGAAGGCTGCTCAGGTCTCTCAGGGTCTCTCTCGAGCCCCAGGTCTGCACTGTGGGATCTGGGCTGTTGCAGCAGGACCTCTCTCTTGACAAGTCCCTGAAGAACCAGGGCTGCAGCAGGGACAACCCTGTAGTGGCCAAGCAGGACCCAGAAGGCAGGAGTGGGACCAGGACAAGTTCATTTGAGCAGTCAGAAGTGGTGAGGGCCCTAGGGAGCTGTTGGAATCCGATCCCAATTCCTTGGCATGGAGCAGCTCATCGCACAATCCCAGACCTCGGAGATCCTGCCGCTCCCGCTGTGCTGGGCTCAGGCACAGAGTCCTCCTCCCAAGTAAAGAACACTTCCTCCCCCTCCTGGCTGTTCTGATTCCATCCTTCCATGGCATTGACTGTGCATTCTTGCTCTCCCATCATCAAACATTTTCATTTCAGCTCCTTTCCCGCATCCCATGTCCACCCATCTCCATCAAAAATTCCTCACATCACAAAAAGTTCAAAGACTTCAGCAGTAGCGCATTGCAAACAGAACAGAGAATTCCGTGTTAGTCCAAACAGTGGATTTTGGCAAATCCACCAGCCCAGAATAAGGAAAGTTTCTGTTTCATCTGGAGCCATCAATCCCACTGAAGGAAACACTGCTTGGAGAGGGATTTCAGAGCTCAGCCCCAGTGTGGGAGGTGCAGGCCTGCCTTCATCCGCAGCCATCATCTTCCTCACGCCCTTCTCCCACGCTGACACTGCAGCCAGGCTCCTGTGCTCCCAGGGAGGGTAGTCGGGCAGGGGCATCGGCTCTGCCAGGCATTGCCCCGTTTCCAAAACTGAGCACCCCAAATACCAGAGCGCCGCCACCACGGACCTTCCTCCTCACGCAGGATGCCCTCACTGGAGGGATGCTTGTCTCCCCTTTCAGCTTTGCTGCAGATAATTCTGTAGGGAAATCTGTTGCAAAAAAAAAAACGTTTAGTCATGGTGGTGCCTCTAAGATCTTGCACAATGTGACGGCCCTGTCTCCTCACCAGCAGAGCAAGCCTCGAACTCCCTGGCAAGAGCCTCTTGGGACAGCAGATTTGATCCTCATCACTCCATTTTTTCAGCTGGTATCTATGCAAATCAGGATTAGAAATAAATAAAAAGAAAAGAAAGCATGAGCTGTGCAGAGGAATGTTCTCCTGTGTATATTACACAGTTCTTTCTGGGCTGTGAGAGTGGAGTTGCCATTGCGTATTAACTAGACAGGTATTAGCAATAGCCCATGTCACTGTGTTAAAGGAAATCAATAGACAACATAAATGCAAAATCAAAAGGTTCTTCCCCTGACAGGATCATCTTGCCAGCACTAAGCAAATAAACCCATGACACCCTTTACTACTCCCTAGCCCCTTGACCAGACTGGACTGGCCTGGACGTCTCAGAACACGTGGGTCAGAGATCGGCACAAGAACAAGTGAGGCGCAGCCCTCAGTCTGCAGGTGGATGGGCTCTGGCAGAACCAGCCAACACCCCACTGGCACTGGCTGTGCCCACCAGCTATGGGCTTTGGACATGTGGAGCAGCACAAGCACCTTGGTCTGGTCCCCGTGACATGGTCCTGCATGGCCACGGGGAGGTTTTGCTAAGATCATCCCTAAGGATAAGTGGCTTTCCTGGTGGGAGCAGGGCATTTATTTATCTGCTTCTCAGAAGGCAGATGAAGCAACCCCAACAGCTGAAATAGCCAGGCCCTTGACCTGTTGTATGTTCTACAGCAGCTCTGGGCACGGGAGGACTCAGATGCCCCCCACTGCTCCTGAAGGAGCACATCCATATGGAGCATCAGCCAGGACAGCTCTGAACAGGGAACAGTGGAGTACAAGGCCACGTGTTGGCCGTGCCCAGTGTCCAGCACCCAGCTGAGTTAGAGCAGATCCCCTGGGTGGCCGTGTAATCCGGCTGTAGTGGCGAAGCCCCAGGGGAGTGCTGCCTCCCCTGGGAGCAGCTCCATATGTTTAACTACACTCACTGCGAGGAAATCACATTTTCTTTCAAGGCTGAATTTCCCTAACCTCAACTTCTAGGCATAACTTCAAGTGAAGAATGAAGATTATATTTTTAGGAAGTGTGATCGTTTGCTGGGAGAAGGCATACAGAACACATAACATATCAAGAGAAGTTGCCTCATTAGATTAATTAACTTGTGCAGGCAAAGCCTTACATGCCAGCTCTGGAAGGAGCGAGAGCCTCAGCTGCCATTGCTTCCTGGGGAGGGGAAGAGCCCGATGGTGCAGGAATGTTCAGCTTCTCAGGGGCTTGCAAGGGCAGAATCCAAAATCTGTAACCCTTGTCTGCAATATAAATGAATAAATCGCTGCACCTTGAGTCCACCTAGAACATACATAGAAAATACAAATGGAAACATATAGGAAATAAAGAAGTCTGGGCAACAGGGCAATGAGGGGAAGGATTCTGCCCTTCTGCTCTGCTCAGGTGAGATCCTACCTGCAGAGCTGCCTCCCCGTGGGGAGAAAAGTGCCAGGCAAGCAGGGGATGCAGCATCTCTTGTGCCATGGGCTGCCGGGTTGGGGCCCACTTCCCCAGCTCTGTCCCACCTTCCCGCTCCACACAGCCCGCTTCCTCCCATCCACCAGCCCTATAATTCAATGTCAAGAGGGCTTATGTAATATTTAGGCATGTATTACACTAAATTAATCTTAACATGAAAAATCTTTTGATTACATAGTGTGTTTTTGTCATTGATTGATTAATTCATTTATTCATATAGTAATGCTATGTCCAACTTCTATTTATATTCAGTTGTAAGAGAAAGTTCCTATTCATGTCAGAGGAGATGAATTAAAATAGTTATCACTGGTATTTGCCAGCCGACTGTTTCGGAAGGTCCCTTTACAATATGTACTTTCATTCTTGTACAAGCTGCCTGCCAGGGATCCCTACAATTCTCATCTTCCCCACGGTCCAAACCAAGCCAAAGGGTCTGGAGGTGCTGATCGCTTCCAGACCGGAGGGCTGGGGAGCCAGGGGAGACCCAATGCCCAGAAAAGCCCCTGCCACTGAGGGGAAACCCCATCACCCAGGGAGCAGGGGCTGGCACATCTCCAGGGAGAGAAGGCCAAAGGCAGGGTGGCACCATGTGACCAGTGGGACCGCGCCACCAGCACCCCGGCATCGCCATGCCCTGGCATTGCCGTGCCACCCACCCCTGGAACTGCAAAGTCATTCCTGGGAAGCAGCATTGCAGGACTGAACCGTGGGAAAGGCTTGGTTGCCATGGCATGAGGCTGCCCTGATGAAGGAAAGATTCCTCTTAATTTAAAAATAATGCTTAATTAGTTGTGATTTTATGGGCCCCACAATGCCACTAAGGCAGGGCATCCAAGGGCCCTACAAGGCTGTCGTGACTGTGACATGTGTGCCCCCTCAGCCCCCAGCCCCTCACCCTCCTTGCCGGACACAGAGAGCGTGGATGGAGTGACCAGCACTGGGAGAAGTCTCCCACCCTCCATCCACAGCAAAACTTGGGGGCCCAGCCCCGGCATTGTCCTTTGTCCCCAGCCACTGTCCCTCTGCACAGGGATGAGGCTCAGGAGACACAGCAGCTCTCTCCTTGTTCCCCAACGATCCAACAGGATGAAATTACCACCAATACGTTCTGTTCCTCTCACACACAACAACGAAGCCACTGGGAAGTGGTTGTGTACACATGGGATGTACCTTCTGCTATTTATATGTGTTTTTCTAAATTAAAGGGAATATAAAACCGGTGAGAAATCAACTTGGAAACATTCCCCTTTTGAGGAGAACAACATTTCAAGCCAAGTAATATTAGCAAGGAGAGGAGAACCACCGCAGCAGTGGCAGCAGGACAGCCAGGGTCTGGCAGCCGGAGCTCTGGATGCCCAATCAGGGCCACAGCATGACAGCAGCACCAGACCCCAGGCTCCAGGCACAGGAGTCCACTGCTGCCCTCTGGGCACTGGAGTATCCTGGAAAACAGCAACTAGATCGGCTGGATTCCTGGAAAAGAGGGGAGGTGTTGCAGGGCTGGAATCTCAGAGGGCTGGGGGGAGTTATGGAATCCAGAATACTCTGGCAGCATCAGGGAATTCCAAAGGTACTTTAGCACCTCTAGAAGTGAAACTTTTCTTTCTTCCATCAGACCAAGAGCCCTGGACCAGCAGCAAATGCCAGGCTGGTGGCACATGCACTAGTTTATTATGTAGAGATAATTAATGATAATTAGCACCTGGAACAACATCCCTGGGGGTGTGAACAAGCTCTATCAGGAAGGGCAGGGTCTTTTTCCAAGGCAATCCCATCCCTGCAGCAGACATACAGCCTGCTGCAAGACAAAAGCTCTGCTGCAGTGGATCCCCACCAAGAGGAGGGGGTCTGTCTGTGGGGCCCTGGGGCAGAGGGACATGCATCCAGGTGTCCCCTGAGGATGTGGATGGAGCTGTCCCACACCCAGCCAGCGGCTGTGTGCTGCAGTGCAGGGCTCTGGGGACACCAGGGTCTCAGTTGGAACCTGTTGATCAGCACCTGCTGATTAATTAGCCCCAAAAATGAGAGCCTCCCAGGGCAGCCCCTCCCACTACAGGGCTGGTCTCTGTGCTCTCCCACCCTGATCTCTGCCAGCTCCCAGGGCTGGGGGGCTCAGGCCTCACTTCTGCTCTGGGAGCCCAGCGTGGGAGCTGGTGCCCAGCCAGGCACTGGGAGAGCAGCTGGAGGCACTGGGAAGTGCAGGAGGAGCACGGCAGGAGTGGAGGCTGGTTGGAGCAGTGTTACACTGCCCCCTCGTCCCGGCCCTCTCTGCCTGAGAGCGTGCCTCTCATGCAGACACAAATCAGAGATGTGCGTGTGGGGCTGTTGCTGCATGGCCTGCAGTGCCCATCTGGCACCTCGGCGTGCCGGGCTTGGACCCAGGAATCGAGGAGCTGCGGTCGAGGCGGTGCAGCGCTCCTGGGACACAATGTTGAGGTTCCTGGGATGCGGCATCAAGGCGGTGCAGGGCTCCCGGGAATTAACTTCGACACAGTGCAGCACTCCCAGGACACGATGTCACTCCCGGATTTCCTGCACTGCCTTCCCCTGCTCCGGGTATTCTGCTCCTCGGCTCTGCCGTGTCCGCAGCCCTCGGGATGTGGCACGGAAGACAAGCAGCAATCAGTGCACTTACCAGCCCAATCCCGAGCTGACTGACAGGCGAGAGCTGTTCCAACTCTCCGGTGAATTTCTGTGCCAGGAAATGGAACCAGCTAATGAGGGCCTGGCTACCAGCTCCTGCTCTCTTCCCACGGAGGGGACACCGGGGTTTGGAGCAGCTCTGCTGCGCTCCCTCAGAAATCCAGTGCCGTGGGCTTTGCACCCATACCCTCGATTCTGTTCATCAATATTTCACATACACAGGTGTACGGGATCTTCATTTTCATGCAAATCCCCCTGCAGCCAGGCAGGTGCATTTCCTGACCTCTATTCATCATCCAGAAATCCAATAACTTGGCTGTATGCTTGCAGCTGGTTAGGGGCTGACCCGATGTGCACCTGAGCATGGATTTTGGGTCTGAGCAGCGGGAAAATCTCTTATTTCCCCCCTGGCCTTTATAAAATCAAATGTAAACCCCACTGTGTTGGTGCAACGTCTGTGTTGCAAGACTGAGTATTTAGAAGTCAGGCAATTCCGTAACCTGAGGTTGCTCCAGCAATGCTAAATTGAGGCATCACCCATCCTATGTATATTTTTTTGTATACTTAATGATAATTAATAATCAATAATAGAACAATTAAATAAGCAATATTAAAATATGATAGTACTTTAGAATACTGAAACAAAGGGAATTGTGGCAGGAAAACCTCTGTGCGTGCTCGGAGCCCTTGGAGATGCCCTTGCTTAGTCTTACAGACAGGCTATGAACAGGTCCCTGGAGCTGTGACAGAGCAGAGTGTTTGTTGCTGAAGTATTTCAGCAACAAAAATACCCGGCATCTTTATTGCAGGAACACAGCTCAAACCCAGAGACTTTGGGAAGTGGGTGGAGGCTGCTGCCCCCCACGTGGCTGAGGCAGCCGGGGAACTTCACCATCCCTTGGGATGAGAGTCCCTGCCACCCACGTAGAGACACCAGCTGCAGGGGGATTTCCAAACACAGGGATTCTGTTTCCTCCTACTAATGGGAAAACAAAAACCGAAACAAAACAAACAAAAAAAAAACCCCAAAACCAACCAACCAAACAAAAAAACCCACAAAAAAAACCCACCAAAAAAACCCACAAACAAACAAACAAAAAACAACAACAAAAAAAAACCACCTGAAGTTTTCCATGAGGGAAAAGCCCTGGATTGTTTTCCTGTTGACGGAGCTGCTGTGGCTCAGTGCTGGTGGTGGCAGGAAGGGCACCCAACCTCTGCCCTGTGATGGCTTTGTGAATCAAACCTGCTCCGGGAAGGGAAAGGCTCTGTCCCCCCTCTGCCAGTCCTCAAACACTAGGATGCTCCTGCTGCCACTGCTCCTTCAGAGACTATGGATTGGGTTTGCTTGTTTCAAGCAGGAAAAATATTGGTTTTCTTTTTTATATTGAAAGTAGGGGGAAAAAGGTGTTTGAGACTTGGTTTGGTTTGTTTTGGTTTTGTGGGTTTTTTTGGTTTTGTTTTTTTGGAAAACAGAGAGTTAAAAGGGCATATGACCTTTGGGAATGGGCCAGAAATTAATTCCTTTGACCTAAGAGAGACTTGGAGCAATCTGGTGTAACAGGAGATGTCCCTGCCCATGGCAGGGGGTTGGACTAGATGATTTTAAGGTCCTTTACAACACAAACTATTTCATGAATTCTATGATTTTGGCCATTCACCGACCCCTTCCTGCAAGGACAGATGGGGGAAAATCCCATTATAAGGGGATAAGACAAAATCCTACTGGGATGAATTCCCCTTCTCAAACCAGGGGCCACTGCCCTCTGCCTCCCATGGCCATGGAACCAGCTGCCTTGGCCTGGAAGCTGCCAAGGATGCAGCCTCTGTGCCTAAATCCCAGAGCAGAGGTACCAGCGTGTCCCTCACATTATTCCTGCCCGGCTGCTGCAGCTGCTGTGCTTCCATTCCAAAATAATATTTTTTCAAATGAAGTAGCAGAAAACAGCTTTACATTTTTGTTATCCCTTGCAGCACAAAATGAAAAATGCCTATGCTGCCAGTACCTGATTCAATCAAGTGGAGCACGCTGGATACCCACGGGCTACGCGCGCTGGAAAGAGCTGACTTGTATTTTAATTAATAATGCGATCCAGCGGCTCCAGACCCGGCCTCTGGCAACACGCTCGTCTGGCTTCATTATTTGCTGTAAACAATTTCCAAGCAATGTGCAGACAACCCTATTCTTTAATTTCTGCTAATTCATAACACCAGCAAAAGGCAGGATTTTTCTTGTGCAATAAACCAAGTGATTCAACCTCCTTCCCAGCTCATGGAGGATTTCAGGCTGGTTCCGACCTGAGACCAAAAAACTCTGCAGCTGCTCAGAAGGTTCCCACAGGGTCTGGTAGGTCTCTAGCTGATGCTGGCAGGAGGTTCGTTTGGGGGGATGAGATGCAGCACCAGTATAGGATGTGGGAGTCACTTCCCTCTCCAAGAGTCAGGCTCAGACTGAGGTGGAAAGGGAATGGGAGGTAAATGGCCACGCTGTGTTTGCCAGGTTGTCCAAAGGTCTGTGCCGTGGGCTGCACCATCAGTTAGTGATTGCTCAGAGCAAGCTGGGGGCTGTCCTCTGTGAGGACTGTGCACAGACATGGTGAGCAGAGGGCTTGGGGAAAGGGCTGTGCAGCCAAAGTGACATTTTTCTTGTGGAGAATAACTCGATATGGGATGCTCTGGGATGTGGCTGTGCACTGCCTCAGTGACGTTTGCTGCTGTTTGGTAAGTGAGAGCGGCCCCTCCAGTCTTCACTGCTCTACAAACCCTCCTCAGGAGCACAAATGGCAGCAGAGTCCTGCATTAATTAGTGCCATCCCAGGACCATCTGGTCAGCCAAGACCAGGCTCATCCTCCCACCAGCCACAGGTGCCCAGCGCCAGCCCTTGGGCAGGGACAGAGGGGACATGCAGGCAAGAGGGGTAGCTGGGACAGGGTCACCACCTCAGCCACTGCTGGTGCCCACCCAGTGTGCTCCTTGTGCATGGGAGGGCTGCGAGGGAAGCATGAGCCTTCACCCACGTCCCCGCTGAGCCCCGTGGGTGCCCAGCACCATCCCCTTGGGAGCAGGACGTGATCCACACCCCGCACACCCTCCCCAGCAGGAATCGCCTCCGCTCCAGGCTCCCTCCTCTCCACTTGGCAGCAGCTCACTGCTCCACACAACCAGGTGAGAAGCAATTGGTCACAGCACAAAGTAAAATGTCACCCAAATGTCACAGCAATTTCCTGAGTGTCCACAAAATGGCAGGTGCTCCTTTTCAGTGGCACATCGGCTTCTCCTTGGAGCAGCAGCACCTCGCTGCTATCCCCTGTCCCTCGCACTGGCACGTGCTGCTGAGGGACACGGCTGCCACTGGGCTGTGAGAAGAGACATGACATCAGGAGAGGAGACCTTTCCTGGTCATTGAAGCAGGGATGTCCATCAGTCTTCACCGTTCCCAGCTTGGCTGGGGCAGAGCTGGTGTCCTGTCAGCAGCCAAGGCAGACGCTGCCCAGGTGCACACGTGGTTGTGAGCCCCTCATATCCTGAAGTGGTCACTGCTGGGCTCAACAGTGTGACCACAGCGTTATCCTGGGCCATGCTAAGCACATGGCTGCCACTCCCACCTGGCAGCAGACCTTCGTGGACAGGACCTCCTGTGACTGAGCAAATGTGGCAGCAGGAACACCTCTCCCTCTCCCCAGCTCGTCACCAGTACGTATGTGACGCAGCACAACAGTGACACACGCTCACCATGAGTGCCAGGGACAGCGAGCTCTGACTGCGCTGGTGAACATGTAAAAATATCACCAAGAGCCACAGAGGAAAATGGACCAGAAATAAGAATGGATACTCCGAAATAGCTCACCATCTGCTGCAGGAACAAACCTTCCACAACCACGGCCAGCCCACGGATGTGTGGGGATGGAGCCAGGGCTCGTTCTCCAGCTGAGCTGAAAGGTGGCATGTACAGGCTGAGTCAGAGGGTGGGATGTACAGCTTGCACGTTAACAGGTACAGGGAGCATTGTTTTGTCTGTGATCATGCCACTATTTTCACAGAATCACAGAATCATCAAGGTTGGAAGAGACCTTCAAGATCAACTAATCCAAATGTCAGCAATTAATTCACCTGATCCCTTCATGTTGTGCATTTAGTTCCAGCAACTCCAGGACCAGTTTTGCAAATATCCATATAAATGCACACAGAAATAACTGTACTTTCTATTTCCCTGCTTAGTGCATTAAGGACTCAACGTCCCTTTAAATGCCTTGCCAGACACCTCCAAAATGTGCCTCCCAGCTCGTTTGATGAGCTGCAGTTTGATCCTGGCTCCTGATGAAGGCCCCCAACACCACAAATACAGGAAATTAGGGTGTTAGAGAACACGCAGCCCCGCGTGGCTGTGCTGTAATTACACAACTTCTAACAATTAAGTGCTCACTGATTATGCGTTGAAAGGAAGCCGAACACCATCAGATCGCATCATTGCTGATTTATTGAGTTATTATTGGTCACATCCTGAAGTCCTGACTGTCTTTCCTTGATCAAAACTCCTCATTTACCTGGATACAGATGAAGAATTTTGCCCTGCAGTGTTTCAGGCCAGAGTGTGTAATCTCCAAACCTTTTCAAATGCTATTTATAATCCCAAAGCATATTGTTTTATGCTTGTTGAGTTTTATAAACAGCTATTCTTCCTGCAAGGATAAAAATAAAGTCAGCCAATGGCTTCTGCATGGAAGTCGAGTCACCACAAAGTGCAATAGGCAGGATTTTGAAAGGTCTGGTTTTACAATTTATTGAAGGCAAAAGAAAAGAGTCCTGAAAGCTTCCTAATTCTGTGTGCACTGCAGTACATTATGTATAAAATAAGGTCATGGATGCATTATTTCTATGCTAGACATCAGGCACGGGATGAAACAAAGCTGACAAGCCATTTACTGCGTGTTTTCTTTATTAATATCACAAACTTAATTCAGCTGCAAGAAGACTCTTTGCATAGAGCATGTCATTGACAAAAAGGTACTAGACAGTTGAAAAGAGAACAAGGTAAGCGATCTTCATCATTATTATTATTATTTATTCCATCTCTTCCCTTTTCCCCTATTAAGCATTTCATTTGGAAATTCACTGGGGAAAAAGAACGGGAGGAAACGCGTTCTGCTTTCCCATCTGAATATCCTTAAGTCACATATGTTATAATATATTTGCATTTTTAAATAAATACCCCTCGCAAAAACAAATTAGAAATGGTTATTTATGTCTTCTGAAGCTCCATTACCCTGCAGTGCTGTCAAAAGGTCAACCATTGCCTCTAACTTTGCTGCTCACACGGTGACCTGGAAGTACCGTCGATAACGACCCTATGGCTGCAAGTCTTGAAGACTTAATCATCTGACATCCAGGAGCCCCGCGGCGGCCGTGCTTGGCATTTGCCTTATTGAAATGTACACAGACAATATGCATTTTAAACAATTCCGAGCTGCCTGCCTAAAATAGTCATCGGGCCACCGATCCCTGTCTGGAACAGGCTCCTCACTCTCTCAGCTCTCTCGCCTTGATGAGCAAGGCAGCTAACGAAACGAGCCGATGCATCTGGAGCTCGGAACTAGCTGCATTTATTATTGGCATTTGCTCCATATTGCAAGGGGAAGTTATCATCTGCGTCATCTGGAACTTAATTAGGATCTGGCACCAGCCAAATTTGATTTTAAGCCTCTCTTAGAGAGAGTTCCTAAAACACAACAACAAAAAGGGGGGAAATTTTGCATTCGAAAAGAAACGCACACAAATCCAAGTGCCCCTGCAGAAGCAGCTGCCACCGGGAGCCCTGTGTGGCTATGATACTCGGTCAGCAGGGGCTGTCTGCTGAGCCAGTGCTCTGCCATTGGTCTAAAATGGTCCAAAAAAGCCAATTCATGCAAGTCTTCCTCTGGTCTGATGGGGCAAACCTGAATCATGGAGGGAGATGAGAGCAGGAGCAGGAAAGCCAAAATCAGCATCAAGGAATGACAAGATTTGATGATCCTCAGCTCAGGAACACTCCTGGCAAGACCACCATTTGTTCACAGGTGAGACACACCTGGCAGGAGCCATTCCTGCCACGCAGCCTGGGCAGGCTCTGGGAGCGGGTGCGCTCTGCGGGAGCACCTGCGGACACACAGCCCTGGGAGGCGCCTGCTCCGCGCTTCCCACGGGTTAAAAGCCACCCTCCTTCCCCCAGTTCAAATCTCCTCTTGCAGAAGGCAAACCCCCTGAGGCTCGTGGCCATCTCTTGGCAACAGTGACCCTCAGGGTCCATGGGACGCTGACAGTTATCCAGTGACCCCTGTATGATCCTCCTGGAATGGTGTCCTGTGCACCCCCGGCCCCAGAAAGGAGGGACGGTGTGGTGGGCAGGGATGGATGTGCCCAACAAGAGCTGGTTGAGGGGCTGGGAATAACTGTTCATTGGCTCTGCCCACCCAGCAGAGCGGGTCTGCTGAAAGGGGGAGTTTTTGAAGGTTTTGAAGCTCCTGGAGCTCTGCCAATGGAACACAAGAGGAGATGGTTTTGAGATGGCGTCCAGCTTGTGATGGGTGGGTTGGACAAGGCAGGATGTCCGCACACATCCCAAAGTGACCATGTTGATGGGAGAAGCCCATGCAAGGGCTGCAGATCCCTGTGAGGCCCCCAAGCTGCTTTCACAGGTGAGCAGGGCTGGGCTGAGTGTTCCTGGCTGGCAGTGCACACCCCCAGCTTCACATGGGCAGTAAGGACTGTAACTGTGCCGGGGGAGAAGCCTGGACCCCACAGCGATGTCAAGAACTGCGGCGCCCACGGCCAAGCCCACCCTGGCAGCCCCTGGGCCAGACCCTTGGTCCCTGATGTGCCACAGGAGAGTGTGGAGATGCAGTGGCTGCCTGGGAGAGGAGGCAACATATGGTAGTGGAGCTGTGGCTGTTTTCTCAGTGTGTTTACCCTCCCACGTATCTTACCAGAGGCTCAAAGGAATTATGCTGGATACAGAAAGGGAAAAAAGCTCAGAAAAAAAATCTTCCCTTTTTTCCCCACCTTTGGAAAATATGCCCAAGTGCTGTCTCTTTCTGGTATTTCACAGTGCTGGGAGTCAGGAGAACCGGCCCGTGCAGTTGCCAGGTGTTCTGAGTTAATAAAGTGCCCATCAGTGCCGCGTGGCAGCGCCAGCCCCTGGCAATCCATGGCAGCAGGTTCACTTTAAACACACATCACAGGCAGAAACACCGGGGCAGGAGCTGTGCCTCCTCTGAAGGAATGGGCACGATGGCTTTACATCTGCACTTTCATTGAAAACATTTATTCAATCAAAGGGAAAAATAAATGTGGTCCCTCCGCTCTGTCAAGTATAAACTGTTATTGATCCCCTAAATGAAATTTGTCCATGCTGGTCGATCAAACACATTATCCTTTTTCCCCAGTCCATTACCAGCAATTGGAAACTCTCAAGCATCAATAGCAGCTTGACCACACATAGCTGCACGTTCAGCCTGTGTGCTCCCCAAATCTGAATCATTCCTGTCGCCCTTCTTTCCCTGCAAACACTGGGATCTCTGTATTATAACTATGTTTTTCCCAAGCTGAAGGGTAGAAGTTAGGTTGTGTCGTGTTAAACTCCAGAGGCTGTGTGATAGCGTGGGAACAGCACCAGCACCCACCTGGGCTCTCCAGGGGTGTCCTGGGGATGTGTCCTCACATCAGTCCGTGGCACCCTGGCTGGCCGTGTCCACTGGAGCAAACCAATGGATTTTAGTATCTCCTAGTATTGCATTTTTGACAAACCCAGAGTGAGGGAAGAGGGAAGGCCGGGTTCGACAGGGCGTGGAGCCACCTGGGATAGTGGAAGGTGTCCCTGCCCCGGGCAGGGGTGTGAAATTAGTCTATCTGAAGGTCCCTTCCAACACAAAGCATTACATTATTCCAAGTTGTGGTGTGAGCATCCAGGGTTTGGCAGAGCCCAATCCTCAAAAAGAACTTAATTTCAAGTTGGCTGAGGAAAAAAGGTAATGCTTATCTCTTAATAGCCATCATGAGGGGTTCGCTCTGTTGCTGTCAATAGCTCATATGTTTGTCTTCTGTCTTGCTGATGGACAATAATTTTCCAAGCAAGCTTAGGGAGCAGTGACTCTTTATTAAAGCTAATAAGGGAGGGAGTCATGGGCTTTTAAAAATCACTCAGAAAATTATTACTGACAATCTTTCTTGCCTCACCCCGCAGAAGGAAAGCAGTGAGGAGTTGGGATGCTCTGTGTGATGACAGCTCGTGGGTTTGCTGCCATGTGCACTCAAGACCCCCAGGCTTTACAGTGTGGGGGCTTACAGTGGCTGGCACTGCAAATCACCCTGCAGCTTCACCAGGGGAAATAGAAGCTCCAAGTGTGAGTTGTTTCAAATGTCTAATTTATTGACATCAATTACTGAAAAAATCAATTATTATTGAGAGGGCAAAATTTGTGTTTTACATTGTGAAAACACAAATCCTAAGAAAAAGTGGTGAAAGGCAGCTCTGCCCCTGTGAAGACGGAAGAGCCAAGGGCCCACTCATGGACACCTTACGCAGAGGTGGGTGCGTGGGGTCCCTCTTCTTCCAGGTGTATGACAAGAACAAAGCAGAGTGAGATAAAGCCAGAGATCCTCTGCCCTGGGATAACCCCCCCCGCCCAGCTGTCCCTCTGCCTGGGCAGCTGCATCATGCAGGAGAGAAGCTGGTGTCTGCAGCCCTGTGCTGTCAGCTGTCTCCTGGGCTGTGGGGAGCCAGGATCTAACAGAGCCGGAACTTTCCCGCAAGCAGACCAAAACCCTCCCTCATCTGTATCAATATTGTATCTCCTGGCTCACATATCTTTCTATAAACACCCCTTATCTCAGCATAGCACCCTGTCCCTGGATGGTTTGTCCTGATGGTTCACCGCCTGCACAAATCTGGACCATATTCCAGGCTGAATTCATCCAGTGTCTGCTCCCCACTGCTGCTCTTCCAGCGCCGTTCCCTTCCAGGTTGGAGGGACAGCATCTTTCCCCTCCCAAGCCCCAGTATTCTCCTGCCCCATCCCACTGGACTGGCCAGGTCCTTGTCCCCTCACTGAGCCCCAGATCCCCAGCCTGGAGCTGCCTCGCTGGGAGCTCATTTGGGGCCACATTTGGCCCAAAGCTCCCTCCTCCCGTTCCCGACCTCGGGAGCAGCCTCCACCCGCAGCCACTCAAGTGAGTTTAATCACGGGCTGACCTCTGCCCACACGGCACAGATGAGCCCAGGCAAGCTGCTTGTATCCATCATGCTTTTAACCTAATAAAGAAGGTGACGGGGAAATGACAGACAGACCAGTTTCTTGCCAATATTGTTGCATTTCACACTATTATAACAATCTTCTGTGGAAAAAAGAACACGGCCATGTGTGGCCACATCCATTTCCATCCCAAGACGTGTCGGCAGAAGCGCTGCCCTGCTCCCCCCGGGCTCTGCCGCCCACAGGGAGCCACCTCTCTCCCTCACTGCCAGGGCTCGCCCCGTCCTCTGCCGACCTCCTCCTGGTTTTCCCCATCCCGGGACTTCCCCCCTGTGGTGCTTCACAGATGGATTGTCACAAAGGCAGTGATGTGATTTCCACTTCATCACCCAGGAAAAGGGAAAGATAGAGCCATTTTCCCAGAAAATTTAGAAATATTGGTGGTGTCGTGGCAGAGGAGCTCAGAAACTGGCTGCGGCAAGGGCACAGTGTGGGCATCGCCCAGGAGTGGTGCCACCACACCCTGCACCACGTCCTGCCAGGGGTTTCCCAGCTGGGACCCTCCAGGTAGGGCAAGGGGGCAGCTGGGGTCCCACGGGAGAGGATGCAGCAGCAGGAGGGCTCCTACCATGGACACCAGCTGCTCAGAGCCAGGAAATTCCTCTGCATCCACTTGAAACCACAAATAGTTACTTGTTTGGCAAAGCAACAGGAATTTTGGGGTTTAAAATTAATATTAATTAATAAAAAAAAAAAAAAAAAGAAGGGAAGGGAAGGGAAGATGGGATAAAATACAAAAGAATAAAAAATAAGAAATAAAATAAAAATCAAGAAATAGAATTAAAAAAAATGATAAAGTGATAATATAAAAACTAAGAAATAGAATAGATAATATAAAAGCTAAGAAATAGAATAAAACTAAAGACCCCTGATCTTGAACTTCAAGGCAAAAAGTTAACTTTTAATACACCTCTTTTTTCTTCCAGCTTGTCCATCTAGCTAAACCCATCAGATTTCCTTATACTCTAGTGCCTCTTCTGCCATGCTCCCTTTGGCTCTTTAACAGAAGGTGTCAAAATATGGATGTTTTTCCCCAAAATACTAATTTTCTCCTTTACCTGAATTTTTGTGGCCTGTGCCATTCTGTGTGTGAGTTATAAATCCTCTTACTCTAAACCAGGCAGAAGAAACCCTCTTCATACCAGGCCATACAGCTGCAGTGCCACAGATGCTCCTGAACCCTCAGGTGCTGCCGCGCACAGTTTGCAGAGAAAATAAGTTTTACCATGTGTTCTTGTTAATTCCAAGCATGGTGAAATAGGGCACCCCGTGAGCACCCACCAGGCTGCTGGCATTGTCCACTGGAACACACCAACAGCGGGACAACTGATGAGAACCCAGTGAGACCCTCAGAGCCCTGAAAAACCAACCTCACCACGAAAAGACGGGGCTTCAGGAGGCTCCTGCACCTCCTCGTTCAATAAGTGTAATTACACCAGCCAATTTTTCTCTTTAATCACAGGATGAGCTTTTAAAAGGAAAACAACCAAGTCCAGCAGGTTCTCGCTATGATATTTGCTGGGAGATAATTCAATTATTGTAGAAAATTATTTTAAACATTAAGATGCACAAAGTTCAGTTTTTCCCCTTTCTGTGACTATCACCCAAGCTATTGATAAGATGTCTAAATTTATTGCAGAATAATTCTGCAGGAAAAGAGATAAAAGGTTCCTGAATAAAATATGAGGCGAGAGCTGTAAATTGTAGCAATGCATATCATTTCATTCAAATGTAGGAAGCAATTACCATCTGCTATACTCATCAGTTCCCTCCTTTATGACTTAATTATATGTTTAATGCTATCAGATCAAGGAAAGGGCACAATAGATGAATGAGTGAAAGAAATAGAAAAGATTCAGCAACAAGACAAAAGGCAGATGAAAAGTAACCCAAGAACAGAATTGATTTCATTTGTTGGGAGAGGAGTTAATTTAAATAGTATATTCTATCATCTCCTGTGCTGTGCTGAGATAATATAAATCATGTGTTTGTGAATTTGCTTCATACAATTTTAACAAAAGCATTCAAGTTTCTGAAAACCCAGGGTCTGCAGGTTTTGATTTATTTATGAAATGAGTAACATTTACAAAGAAAGAGCAGTGACTGACACCAAAGCATTTAAACGATTATTAACAGCACTTTGCTGTACAAGTACAAGATGACAGAGGGGAAGCTGACGAGCTCTGCTCGGGCCCCTCCTGTCCGGGTTCCAGTGCCTGCCGGGATCTGCTCCCGTGGCTGGGGGCATGAAGGGACCTGACCACCGCAGCCACTGCCACCACAGCCCCTGAGCCAGAGGGCCAGGGAGGATGAGGGGGGCTGGCAGCCCCAGGACCCCTCAGGTCCCTCCATGGGATGTGCCTTGCCACCAGCTGCTCTGGTTTGCTGTCTCTGCATGTGCCCTGTCAGAGCTGCTGATAATCTGCACCCTATAGCTGCATCCTGCACCCCTGCATCCTGAGCCCCGTATCCTGAATCCTGCACATCTGCATCCTTCATCCCTGCACCCTGCACCCGGTGTCCTGCATCCTGCACCCTTCTGGCCACACATGTCCATGGAGGACAATAATCACAGAATAGTGCAATTTGCTTAAGTATCACATGGTGGGGTTAGAGCACAAAAGTATGTGATCTGACAGATCTTTGGGTGCCTTTAACTCCCCCCTGGTTTCAGCAGTTGCACAAGCCATGAACAGTGGAGCTGGAGGAAATACCACGGGATGCCTTCCCAGAGATCCAGGCACAGCTGGAATTAGAGCTCAGCTGGGCAGGTACAGCTGAGTGACATTCCCACTGTCTGGAACTGCACATGGAGAGTTAAACATGATGGGCACCGAGTGCTCCTCTAAAAGAGTAAAACAAATCAAGCCTTAGCATTTCTCACTCGGGGTCTGAATCCAGGTTACACTCAGATGGCAACAGCCCAGTGTGTTCTGGAGCTCAGACAGGGCAGCAGGTTGTCTGCAAGGGATTTTCTCACCCACAGGCGTGAAACACAACTTCTTCTAGTGTCTGACGGCACCAAGAAGGCTCCAGGCAGCCACTGGACCCCTTCCTAAATTAAGACAAATATGTGCTTTGAGTCCCCAGCAGCCCTGAAGGGGCTGAGGAGCGGTCGAGGCAGGTCAGCCAATGCGGCCGAGCCAGCCCTGCTGCGCTGAGAGCGCGGGGCAAGGCAGTGAGCAGGGCCAGGGCACACACAGCAGGCAGCGTGGAGAAAGCAAACGGGTCGTTACCTGAGGGGCATGACATTCCAGCAGGGATGATCAGGCTCCAGAGCTGGGTCAGAACATGCAGAGCCAGAGGTAGGAGGTAAGAGGTAGTGATGGGATCTCAATTTTGGACCATCCCGGCTGCTTTACCTGCCTGCATTCCTGCATAAAAGAGAGGGAGAGCAACTTCTTACACCTGCAGAGAGCGTGCCTCATCCTCTTCCAGCAGTGAAGCTGCTGAAGGGCTGGATCTGCATCCTTTCGTGAGCACACTGACACTGGTGCCTGTGAGCACCCTCACTGACTGTGCATGTGTGCAGAGATGTGCTGGGAAGCTTCAGAGAAAGAAAGCAGTTTTATACTAATTCCCTTAATTTATTCACATCAAATGTCAGTGCAGTGTCATATAAAAGTCTTTAATGATTTTAAAACAAATGGTCCCTGAGGCAGGAAAATAGTTATAGTGCCATTTCTAAAATTAATTTAATTCCTGCAGAATAGAAATAAAAAGAAGTGCCTGCTCGGTTGCATACGTATCACAAATAGCACTAGAAAATACCTGGAGAGGCTTTTCAGCTGAACTCACCCAGGATTTCCCAGCCTTTCTCCTACCCCACAGAGCTGGGAACCCTGTGCTGGGCAGTGTGAGGGCAGTCCTGTGCCCTTCTCATCACCTTCCCACCAGAGAGAGCCCCCATGGTAATTAGGTCTGCTACTTTCTTTACCCAGCAGCAGCACCCATTTTTATTACATTTCTCAGTGACTCATAGTGGCTTGTCTTCCCTGCCATAGGTGCACAGGAAAGCGCTGCACTGATATTCCAGGCCCTCACCAGCTCTGGTTTCATTGCACACAGTCCCACTTTGCTGCCCAAGCTCTTGTACTCCTCACTGTGTGGCACGTGGGTCTCACACTGGGACGGGTTGGCAGTGACTCCATGGACAGATAGTGCCATCTCTGTGCCACCAGCTCTCCCCTGTCCCTCTGGCAGGGGACACACTGCCCTCACACACTAAAGAATCCCAGAATCCCAGACTGCTTTGGATTGTAAGCGACCTTAAAGCTCATCCAGTTCCACCCCCCTGCCATGGGCAGGGACACCTTCCACCAGCCCAGGTTGCTCCAAGCCCCACCCAAGCTGGCCTTGGACGCTTCCAGGGATCCAGGGGCAGCCACAGCTGCTCTGGGATACATGTGCCAGGGCCTCCCGACCCTCACAGGGAAGAATTTCTCCCTGAATCTACCTAAATCTCCCCTTCTTCAGTTTAAAGCCATTCCCCTTTGTCCTATCAAAAGCCCTGCTAAAGGTTTGTCCCCATCTTTCTTACTCTGCCTCACTCAGACACCAGTGCCTGTGCTGGTGCCCAAGGGTAGAGCTGGGGGAGCACAAAGGTGGGAGATTTCCTGAAAACTGCCAGTATGGATAATTAAAATAAACCCCAACCACATGGGACTCTGTTTAGTGACTCAGTCCACACACTCCCCCACTGCTCCCACACACCTGCTGATACTTGGGCAGAATTAAGCACTTACGGATTTTCATGTTTTGTACTTAGGGCTCTGCATTTTCTCTCTCCTTCTGCTCATCCAAGGCCACCCCCAGCATGGCAGGGCATTTGGGGACCTACTGGAGATGCCTCCATCTGCCACGGACAACCTGAAACCCTTCTAGGGGAGAACTCAGGGCACCACAGACATATTTTGATGATAATTATTTAATACTCCTGATAGTATTAAAGTATTCAATGGGTACAGGCTTCTTTAAACAACTGAGAGGTCATTTAATTACCGGGTTCAGGATTCAGAGCAGAGCAGGAATTTATTGGGAAATACGCTCATTATGATTTTGATGGACTTCTGCAGAATAATTGTGTATCAGTTTTTCAGCCCTTCTCCCACCTGTGCAGTGGGAGCAGTTCACAGATTCGCAAGGTTTGTGTGGTCTGGGTCTGAACTGTTGGTTAGTGGGGCTATTCCCCAGGAGCCTTCTCCTGATTCCCTCAGAAACACCAGGAGATCCCCGGCAGCGATGTCTAGGTCCTCCACTGGCACATGGATCAGCCTTTGGTGACTCTTCCAGGAGTGTGGGTGGGCTAAAAGTCAGGAAGCCAGAGGCAGGGCAAAAGAGGGAAATGCTCTTAAACCTCTCTGTGTGATTCCAGCTCCACTCCATCCATGGCTATACAGGCAGTCCCTGCCATGGAGTTAGCGCTGTGTTAAAACATTTCCAAAGGCACAAAAAGGAGCTCGGTGCCTAAACCCCGTTCGCTCTAATTAAAGCAGAAGTAAACAAATCTGTTAAAATGGATCTAAAAGCTCTGCTGTCAGCGATTCTCTGCCGGGAAGCGAGCAGAACACCGCGGCTCTGAAGCAGTGCCTGTGCTGAGCTGAGGTGCCAGGCTCTAATAAGGAGCAGACCCCAGAGCACCCACATGGCAGTAGGTGACATTTCAGACAAAGGATTGACTCACTGATTTCAGCGGTGCTTTTACATTTCTCCAGGTGGAAATCAGAAGGAATGATCCCCCCCACATACCCCATCCAGCCCCACGTTCAGCCTGGCATTCCTCTCCTGGTTTACAAACTGAGCCAAAGGTACATGCACTCCCGAAAACCTCCCTTCCTAGGCAGCTGGAATGCTTTATTTCACCCAAATCACTTTCAGGTCTTTGGGAAACCTGTAGGACGGGGCTTGCCAAGAGCTCCGTGGCTGAGAGACACAAACTCTCCTGGCTCTGAATGCAAACATCACTTCCACAAGGAAGCGGCTGCAAGGATGTGGAATCGCATTAGTTGCTGTTTGAACAAACACCTTTCTGGGGCCATTTGCACAGGGAGCAGTTCCCTCTCCCCTCTGCACCCCTTCCTTTCCAGGGAGCAGGTCTGGGGACAGTGGGAGCGGGACCCCCAGCTGCACTGAGGCCAAAGGCTCACGCCCACGGGCGATGTGGCAGACAGCAGCACCACCCTGCAGTGGGGAACCTGGCTCTGCTCCCCACCATGCACGGAACACCTCTCGCTTTCCCTTCCAGAGATGGGTGTCCCAGGCAGCACAGGGACCCCTGCACCCCTCAGACCCTGAGATCCTCCCCCAGGCTCCTCCATGTCCTGCGAGGGAAGCCAGGCTGGTGCATCCTGTCGCTGTGGCAGGAATGGTGTGTGCAGCCCAGCCCTTGTCTAGGGCTCGGGGGGCTCTGCCGAAACAGTAACCAGTGAACAGACTTCTCTATCCTGGCTCCTGGACCATTGAAAGGAAATCCCAGGATTGTGTCAAGAGAAGGAACAAAGGCAGCAGTGTGCCATAGGCTGGAGGAAGTGGCTGCAAACCCATTTGCATCGGTATCACCAGGTGCTGTAGAGCGAAGCTGGGTGTCCCCACACCCACCACAGCTTTTCACCACCCCTGACCCAGGGAGACCAAACACCCAAGAGCTGCCAACCCCAGAGCTGTCCCTGAGCAGCCCCGGGGACACACGCCAGGGCATGGCAAGGCCACATCTAAACGATGCCCTTTGAGGCCAGAAGGAGGAGGAGGAGGAGGAAACTGCTTCTGGGAGGCAGATGAGGGAGACAAGGTCGAGGTCTGCAGGAGGTCCTAGCGCTGGAGCCAGGAGAGGACATCCGGAGCTGGGCCCTGCTCCAAATATCCCAGTGCTCGGCAGACAACTTGACAAATTTAGTTTAACTGTTTTGATGTGATAATGTAATTAAGTAAAAGGGTTCAGCAACCAATTGCATTTCACTAATTTCAACCATCTGCTTCAACACTTGTTCTATGCGTGCCAGACTTCAGTGTCTTTGCTCTAATAGTAATTAATGAAACTGTTAATAAGCTACATATATCATATTATGCTGCAATAATTTATCAAAGGATAATGTTATGAGACAAATTCTATATATAACAATTATAGAAAATGGCTTGTGTTACTAAATGCTGAACACTGCTCATGAGTTTCTTTACTCTTCCCTTCTTAATGAATTCCCTAATTAATTTAATGCATACTTTATGCATAATTTGAAATTTAAAAACAGTGCTGGGTCAGGTTTTAACCATCCTCTTTTGCATGCTGTCTGCTTCTACAAGACACATATTAGCAAAACATGACCTCTGTGCAAATCAGGGTGCCCGCTGCTATTCCCATTCCCGGTCCTGGTGACAGCACTCCGGAGCACTCCCTCTGTGCCAGAGCACACGGAAAGCTGGTGGATTCACCAGAGCCACAGTCAGTCAGGGGCACTATTTATAACAAAACCCAAATGTGAACAGCTATTCTAATCTTTGATTACATAACCAACCCCATTTTGGGGAGAGCTGCTCTCAGTCAAGGATGGAGCTTTGTGCACGCTGACACCAAACACCGGGGCCTCGCTTCCATCACCCGCCCCGGGATAATGAGGTCAGCTTAAAAATCCAGAAACCTTTCAAAATAGAAATGCAAACTTCAGTTTCTCCATCTTCAGATTTTTTAAGCGCCCAGCACACAATTGCTCAGTATTCCCCAATTTTCTGCCTCTACAGCTTTGTGGTTGTCCTGCAGAACACAACCACAAACTTTCCTTCCAAAGCCAAAGTTTCCATTTTCATTCCCATCTGACTGGGTGGAGACTTCCAAAACACTCCCAAATACCCTGATGGGAGAGTGATCTTCCAGGGTACTCCAAGTCCAGTGTTTCCTAGTGTTTACTGGCTGAATTTCCACAGTAAGGGAAATCAGATATCCCCCATGGAAGTTACAGTCGGTAATGTATGGGGTGGGCCGGTAGTGGAGGTGAAACTCCTCTGCCTGAGAGTTACACAGGAACTGAGTCTTGCTTCAAGTTTTGGGGTTTATCTGTGATCTGCCAACACATTGTAGGACACATCTCTGTTTACACAGTGCACAGATCTACTCCTTACACAGAGCACACACCTACTCCTTCATCCCCTTAGCACCATGTATCTGGGAAGTGATTTAAGGGGAAATGGGGATCCGTGTGGAGGAACAGCCTCCTGGCCATGCAGAGGCAGACGCTTGTTTCTGCAGCACAGACACTTGCTGCCTCACAAATAATGGACTCTCCCATGCTGCAGGGAAGGCAGAACACTGGGTAACTCCAGAGGTTTGTGCTCCTGGTACCTGCAGTGCTGCCTGGGAGGCAAATCTGTGCCCTGCCATCCAGGATGCTGGGGATGGCTTTGTGCTGGCCAAGGACTGTGAGGCCCAGGAACTTCTGTGGTGCTGCCCACAGAACACAACTTCATCTCCAGCATCAAATGGGCAAAGAAAATCTCTCCCTGTGATAATAAATACCTGGTAAGGAGAATTAAGAAAATACACTACAATGTAGAGGTAATTAAGTAACCAAGCAATTAAGATACAGCAGAAGCTGCCCTGTGGCAAGAGGAAGAGCAAGATGGTTTTCCCCATGGTTTTCACCATTTTCTGCTATTTTCAGCCAAAAGAGCCCTTGTATTCTGTGTGGTGGGATCAGCCACATGTGTCTGATCCTGCCCTTTGTGGACCACGGCATTGTCTTCAACTCTGTGCAGTCTCTTATTCTGGGAACAGGTTGCCCAGAGAAGCTGTGGCTGCTCCATCCCTGGAAGTGTCCAAGGACAGGTTAGATGGGGCTTGAAGCAAGCTGGGATAGTGGAAGGTTTCCCTGCCAATGGCAGGATGGTGGACTGGATGATCTTTAAGGTCCTTTTCAACCCAAACCACTCTGATTTTATGATTCTTATGCTCCAGAGAAGAAATACAGTTTACCAAGCCAGCCTGGTTTTACAAAGAGATAATTCCTTCACAAATTATCTCTGGACAATATATTATTTACATTACTAAAATATTACATGGAGACCTAGAGTGAAGTATTACACCATGGCCTCATTTTCTGGGACACTTCTGGCTGGAAAAAGTGTTAGTTTTCTTCTTCAAGCAAGCTTGCTTCTGTGCGTTTCCCTCTGACTTGTCAGATTATTTTAATGATGGAGTACTTGATTAAATTAATTCCTCCCTACAAAAGCAGCTGTCTTGTGTCACAGAATCTGTTCAGCTATCTGGAACATTTGTACTTGCCAGGGAGGAGAGCCAAGGCGCAGAGCGAGCAGAGGGAATGCCTGACCATACCGAAATGGCGACGGCTTTGTCACAACACGTGAGGGTGAAGCTGAAGCCCAGGGGGATGTCTTGGGTCTCTCCCTGCCCCGGCAGGGCTGAACCTTGCACCCAGAGATTAGGGAAGATGCTGCTGGCCTTGGCCATCAGCAGAGAACACACTTCCAGCAGCTCCTGGGGAGCGAGGTCTGGAGAGCTCAGCGCCAGGTACTGCCGGGTCCCCTGGGCTGGCCCTGGGGGTCACACAGAGCCAACCCCAGAGCACAGCCCTCCCGTGTGATGGCAGGTCCCGGCAGAGGGGACCCCAGTCAGGCCTAAGCACTCCTGCTACCAGAGAGATGGTGAGCATTGGCATGGGGAAAAAAAGAGAAAAAGTAGTGCCAGTGTGGTGAATGAACGACAGGCCTTGTGTGTCTCAAACTTTTATTTCTAAACCAAAGGAGTTGTTCCATTTAAGTGCAGCCTGACTGAGCTTCCTCTCAAGCTGCTGCTCACATTCCCCCCCTTCAGACAGTTTTTGCAATCTTATCTTTCCTTCCCTTTTCCTGAATCTTCAAACACCATCCATACACACAAATCGAACTGCCTCCCATGTCTGAGGGAGTTTGCTTGGCAAAGAAAGGACTTGGAAAAATCATGGAATGGCCATTTCCTTTATTTTCCACCACACAACGTAACCATAGGCTGGGCTTTGATATTCCTATGTTTTTACAGCATGAATATTAATGTAATTTTTTCCACTTATTTCATTTCAATGTTCCTATGTGCTGCAGTGGGTTGGAACCCTTCATTTAAAAAAACCCTCCTGCTTTGGGATTTAGGATACAGTGCATTGCTACTACATTTATTATTACCAGAGAGCTTTAAGGGTGTTTAATAAAGCTGCAAAACACCATCTCAGGCTTTTTCCTCTTTCAGTTCAGTGCCCGTACTCTGAGTTTTCAGAACTTCTCCCCACACATTATAGCTCCTTCACCTGACTGTGTCAGCAAGTGCTTCGGCTGCCGGCGTGGTTGTGCAAGGTCTCCCCACTGGCTGCCACCACAGCTATGCAAGGTGTCCCCGCTGTCAGACCGCACAGCCCTCGCATGCCAGCACTGCCAGCACAGCCAGAACATATGGCCCGGCCTGGACAGCTGGCACAGTCAGGTCAGCGGGTACAACCAGCACTGCCAGCAAAGCCTGCCACGTTCCAGCCTGCGGTCCAGGGCCGGAGCAGGAGGGTGGTTCCGCGGTGCTTCCTTTCTTGGCGTTCTCCGGCTCAGCCCACCGGAGGCTGCCGGGCTTCGCCAGCGTGGCTCCCATGCCCTGTAACTGAGCGGGATCCGAAACACTCCCACGTCCTCAGCAGCGGCTCAACCCACCGACTGCCGCGCCAGCTGCCACGTGGAGCGCGGACACGCACAGCACCCCCGACCGCAGCCCCGCTCCGCCGGCAGGACGCCCGAGCCGCAGCCCCGCTCCCCCTG
>VXAY01004300.1:482705-539299 GCA_013399855.1 Oxyruncus cristatus | reverse complement strand
CCCGGCCCCCGCTCCCAGCGAGCCCCCGCGGCCAGCCGGGCTCGGGGGGACGGGCACGGGAGCGCTCGGACACGCCGCCAACGGGAGCGAGCGGCGTCCCCCCGGCACGGCGGGACAGACCGGCCGGGCGGCCCGGGCACCGGGAACGGGCGCCCAGCCTGGACCAGAGGAAACAAACACGGGACAGAAGGAAACTTCCTCCAGAACTCGCTTCATCCTCATTAGCAAAGAGGCAAAGAACCCCGCCAGCGCCGCAGTCCCGCCTCGTGGACCCCACTCTGCGGGGAACGCCACAGCGAGACACGAAAAGCACAAACAACTTTCTGACGAGAACAGGGATGGTGCCCACGCCGCGTCTGCCACTGCCGGGGCCACTGCGCGGGGTGACCGGAGCCGGGAGCTGGGTGCGACGCCAGGAGCAGCTCCGGGGGCGGCTGGCACTGGACAGGATGGGCAGGAGCAGGCGGGAGCAGCTCTCGGGGTGGTTGGCACTGGCCAGGACAGGCAGGAGCAGGCGGGTGGCAGCCCGGGGAGGCACAGGGTCCTGTCCGTGGATGCAACGCTTGCACCGAGAGACCCCCGAGCTCCCGGCCAGTTTGGACACGCTGTTGCAGTCCCTGACGATAAACAAGAAGAAGCAAAAAGTAGATGGAAAGAAGGAAACTTTAATGTCTACCTCAGCGATCTGATCCCCGTGGACAGAGCCATCGCAGACACCAGGCCTGCCGGGTAAGATCCACTCCCCTTGCACAAATCCCTGCCTTGCCCCGTGTGAATGGGCTCAGTGGCTCTGGGGAGGGCTGCTGGGGGCACCAAGCCCTCTGCTTCGCCTGTGCCACCTGTCAGACACCTCTTGCCTGTCCAAGTCAGAGCACTTTGTTGTTAAATGTAAAACTGAGTAAAGTTTGCGGGTTGTAACCCACTGAACCCTGCTACCCAAAGAATCAGGGCACACAGGGCAGGTGATGGGGCTCAGGCGTCTCTGTGCGTGCATAGCACTGTACGTGCTATGTCAGGTGCAGCTCAAAGCACGACTGGTTTCAGTGTTGTTGCATTGGTTCCTGGATCCTGCACCCCACCGCTTTGCCTGGGCAGCAGGAGCCCCCCCTGCCTGGAGGTGCTCTCACACCTGCAAAGTGTCTCAGCCCTTCCCTTGAGGCGGAGGCACCCCAAGGGCCCCCATGTCCAGAGGCCCTGTTGTGGCTCCACAAGCCCCTGCAGGAGATAAAGCCATGTGCTGGGAGCTGGCGCAATCCAGCGGGCATGCAGCAGCAAAGTGGTACAGGGGGCTCCATCTGTGGGTTGGGTATATGTGGGGAGGGACACAGAGTTTAGGTTTGGAAAACTGCCACACAGTTACAGCTGTCCCTATGAAATGTATAGTTGATTCTGCAGATGTCAGGATTGCACTTCAAAAAAGACACTCCCTCCCATAGTGCCAACAGAGAAGAGCTGGACAAGACATGGGCAGCACCTCACTGATGGAACTGGGGGGGCTTCATCCTGAGCTGCCATGCCAGGTGCACTTGGCAGTGTGGGGTTGATGCTGTGGCTTGATGATCTTAAAGGTCTTTTCCAACCTAAGCCATTCTGTGGTTCTGTGGCAGCTGAAGAGAGGGCCGGGGAAGGTGCCAGCTCAGGTGAGTGGCCAGTTCATCTCTCACATTGAGCCTTTCCTGACGCAGACATCTCTCAGCCCCTGGGCACACGGGGAGACTTCCCTTGTGCAGAGACCCTCCCATGTCCCTCTTCCTACACTCACAGCCCACAGGTACGGTGGGGTGGGAATTGTGCCGTGATTGTCTCCATCCTGCAGAACAGTGCAGACATTCCCATGGTGCTGTTGGTGCTTGCTGACCTGAGACCCTGCACAGGAAGAATTGGAGCAGGGAAGGAGGGAGACAGCTAGGGCTACTTGCTCATACCACCTGTGCACAGGACCAGAGCTGTGGTGGCACAAAGCCAGCACTGAGATTGGTCTGGGCAGCAAAGCCTTGGAGCTGTGGAGCAGGAAGCACCTCCAGGGAGTGACGCACCTGCCCAGGAGCAGTCGCTTTGCCGTCACGGGGAACACCTTGGCCAAATAGGGCACATCCCTGGGCATGTGTGCTGCTGCATGAGGAACCTGTGCAGGCTCTGCCCCCAGCCCAGTGGCATGGGCAGATACTGAGTTGTGAGGGCCAGCTCATGGCAGTGCCAGTTGGCAGCTCTTGGGAATCAAACAACACATTGCTTTTTTGCTGGTGTATTCCATTTCTCCCAGTTTAGACTCCAGTCCCTCTTGTGATTCTTACTGGACTAGACCACTGAAATCTGGCCAACAGGAAATGTGTCATGTCCCAGCCTCCAACCTGCCTCTCCATGCTTGTTCCTTTACTGGTGACACTGGTGCTCACCAGGCACCATGAGCTGTGGGAGCACCAGGAGGGCTGTGGGGAGAGGCCCTGAGGAGGAGTGGGATGGACAGGAGGCTTGTGGGGAGTGCTCCCTGCAGAGCCTGGATCTGTAGTCCTGGGGCTGAGAGAGTTAGGGAAGGGAAGGCTCCAGGGAGACCTTAGAGCCCCTTCCAGTGCCTAGCAGGGCTCCAAGAGAGCAGGAGAAGGATTATGACAAAGTAATTCTGCGGTGATTTTCATTTACCCAGAGCACTTCTGTGAAGCCCTGAAATACCTCTGAATTTTCTTCAAAATAGGTCCTGGTCAGAAACACATCCCGTCCTGTTGGGCTGCCCACGAGAGGGGCACTGGGGCTATGGGAGGGGTTCCTCCTTTATCCTTCTGTTCCCCCTCCCAAAATTGCATAGCTTTGCCTCTGTATTCCACGTTTGGCTTCCCCCCTTCCCTATTCATTTTCCCAGAAAACACGGAGCCTGGATATTTTCAGGAGTGTGACCTGTGAGCCCGTGTTGCTGTTACAGGTGCTCCGAGCAGCGTGTCCACGACGACCTCCCGACCACCACCATCATCATGTGCTTCGTGGATGAAGTGTGGTCCACCCTCCTCCGCTCCGTGCACAGTGTCCTCAGCAGGTCTCCTCCACACCTGATTGAGGAAGTCATTTTGGTGGATGACTTCAGCACTAAGGGTAGGTGAAGCTTCTGCCTTTATGAAACTAATATAACTTCAGGGCAAAATGCGATTTGTTCTCTGTAATTCAATTCTGAACAGAAGAGAGAAATCACATTTTCTCCTTGGGCTGTATTGAAGTGCAGCCTGTGCTGGGGGCTGGGGGGATCAGAGGCCAGGCGGGCACTGGGGATGGCTGTGGGGAATCAAGGCAGAGGCTGCTGGAGGCACCAGGCTCCAGGAGCACCAGGGAGCTGAGTCCTGCCCAGCCCACCCATCTTCAGGGCGTCCCTGGCTCAAGGGCTTGTGCACCCCTCTCTGTGCAGCTCCCAGACAAGCCCCTGTGTTCCCAGTGCAGGGGACATACTGCTCAGTTCCTCAGAGGACAGGGAGCTGCAGTGGGAGTGGTGGTGTGCCAGGATCTGCCTTGCCAGTGCCTTTTATCGGCATTTCAGGTGATACTAAACATCTGCGTTGTGATGCCTCAGCTGTCTGCTGGCTTTAGCCCTTAAAAATTTAGGAATTATGTCATTTCCCCACTGCTGATTCTTCAGGGAAAGTGCTGAAAGTCTCAGATGGACTTCAGAGCTCATGCCATGCACACAGAAAGCCATCAATGCAACAAAAGACAACACACAGGAAAAAGATTCAGTTTGCTGCTTTTTAATATAATCATCATAACGTGTTCCTACAGTTTTCCCTCATAAACCCCTAATTTTGGAGTCTTTGAACAGCCAGGTTTGGATCATGAACTAACCGAGTGAGGGCACAAAGCAGCACAACCATCACAAAGTACTGGGACACACAGGAAATCTCCCACAGAGATTTTCAGGCTCATTGCTTGAGCCTAAACCAACTGACACTGAAGCAACTGGCTCTTTCCCTGGGGAACAGGCTGGGACCACAGCACTGTGCACCAGAAGCCCTGCAGCTGCGCCCAGATGTTCACACTCCAGTGCTGAGGATCCCAGTGTGTCTGGAGATGCTTCCAGAGAAAACCTGCCTGCTGCTTTTCACCCTGGAAGTGGGTGGAAATGGGTAAGTCAGCCTCACCCTCTCATCCTCCTCTGCAGAGTACCTGAAGGAGCAGCTGGACACGTACATGGCGCAGTTCCCAAAAGTGAAGATCCTGCGTCTCAAGGAGAGGCACGGTCTGATACGGGCCAGGCTGGCGGGAGCAGAGATCGCCAAAGGTGGGACAAGAACCATGTTCCAGCTGGTTGGGATCCCCCAGAGGTGCGGGGAAGGTGTCTCCAGCACTGGGTGTTAGTCCTTCCCAAGGCACTACGGGTGTCCTTTCATCAGGATTTCCAGCCGTGCCGCCCCGGATCCACCACCTGCCCTGGCCAGGCCGTGTCAGCACCAAAATGGCCATTTCTGTTGTAACCTGCCATGTGAAAACATGCTCTGGGCTGTGACTGGGAGGGTCTGGGGAGCCAAGGGGGGTCGTGGCACCATTGGCAGCACCCTGAGCCTGTGGGGTGCCCGGGGGGGTTGGTCGGCACAGGCTGGGGTCGGGGTGCCCGAGGCCTGATGCTGCCGCGGCCTCTGCACAGGCGCCGTCCTGACGTTCCTGGACTCACACGTGGAGTGCAACGTGGGGTGGCTGGAGCCACTGCTGGAGAGGGTCCGACTGCGCCGCACCAAGGTCGCCTGCCCCGTCATTGAGGTCATCAGTGACAAGGACATGAGGTGGGGCATCCCTGGAAATCACCAAATCCATGCTGGAAGCTTGAGTAAAGTCCCTTACTGGGACCACCAGTGTGTTCATTACAGGCAGACACGACTCCAGACCTCCTAACTGGCCTCCAGCAGCATTCCACAGGGGACATGGAATGCTGCTGTACACCAGAAATTAACATTAGCTGTGAATATGGCCCCTGTGATTATCACACACACCTTTTCCCTTTTTCATGACTTTTAGTACATGAAGAGGATTCCTGATGAAATTTGTTAAAATCCTGGTTTAATTACGTACAGATATTCACTCATTAAGGGTGACATTTCAATCAGGAATGTGACTCAGAATTAGTCATCCCGATCTTTTTTCCGTTTAGTTACATGACCGTGGACAACTTCCAGCGTGGGATTTTTACTTGGCCAATGAATTTTGGATGGAGGCAGATTCCGCAAGAGATCATCGAGACAAATAAAATCAAGGAGACTGATATAATAAGGTAAAAAATGCAAATGTGAGAGCTTTGCAAACCAGCCTGTTCCTTTGGTAATAATTTAGCAGCAAAGGCTCCTTTGAGGCCAAATGTTGTTCCTTTGCTTGCCAGGACAGCAGAGGCACAGATACGCTGTGGGCAATCCCACCAGGCATGGGCAAAGCCCAGGAAGCCTTTCCCCCCACTCACAGCACTTCAGGCGTGTCAGTGATGCTCCCAGGGCTGGGAGAACATTCCACTGCCTTTTTCCTGCCCCGTTGCAGTTTCAGGCTGGGTAAAGCCACCCAGATACCACCTCTGTCACTGACACATCATGTGCTTCTCTGTTCCCAGGTGCCCCGTCATGGCAGGTGGCCTGTTCTCCATTGATAAGAAGTATTTTTTTGAGCTGGGAATGTACGACCCAGGACTGGATGTTTGGGGAGGGGAAAATATGGAGATTTCATTCAAGGTAGGTCACTGTCACATGCCTGCACCCCTTCCAGCTTGGGTGGGTGATGAGGCTTAGACAGGGGCTCCCCAGGGGCAGCTCCGTGCTGGAGACCCCATCTCCCCTGGCACCTGACTTAGCTTTCTGCTTCTCTCCTGGCTTGCACAAAGCCAGCACCCGTCATCTGCACGTGTTTCTGCCAGTGACCTCTGTTTCTCAGGTCTGGATGTGTGGAGGAGAGATCGAGATTGTTCCCTGCTCCAGAGTTGGGCACATTTTCAGGAATGACAATCCTTATTCCTTCCCGAAAGACCGGGTGAGAACAGTGGAGAGGAACCTGGCCCGTGTGGCAGAGGTCTGGCTGGACGAGTACAAGGAGCTCTTCTACGGCCACGCTTACCACTTGGTTTTGAAAAACGTGGATGTTGGAGACCTGACTCAACAAATCCAGCTGCGAAAGAAGCTCCAGTGCAAAAGTTTCCGGTGGTACCTGGAGAATGTCTACCCAGACCTGGAAGCTCCCCTGGTTAAAGCCAGCGGGCTGGTACGTACCCAAGGGCTCACTGTCCTTCACAGAGGCTCTCAGGAGCTGGCTGGGCTCGTGGCAGCACCCCAGCACGCTGCTGCTGCTGCACGGCTTCCCTGGCCTTTGGGAGCGTTTTGGATATGTGATACAGCACAGAGGGCTGGATTCCATTGTTTTTTTATAAAGAAACGGGTCACAGATACAAGGGGGAATTTCCCGCTGGAGAACCGGTTTGTTGTTAGACCAGGGGAGCTGCCCTCGAGGCGGTGCTGGGACAGGGTTTGCCTCTGGGCAAGATGAGCCTCCGGGGGCAGAACGTGCCTCAGGGCAGGATGTGCTCCGGGGCCGGGATGTGCCCGCGGCACAGGTTGTGCCCCCGGGGCGGGTTATGCCCCTGGCAGGATTGTGTCCCCAGGGCGGGAGGTGCCCGCGGGGCAGGATCTTCCCGGGGGCGGGATGTGCCTGCGGTGCTGGATGTGCCCCATGGCGGGATGTGCCCCGGGGGCGAGAAGTGCCTCCGTGGCAGGAGGTCCCGCACAGCCCCGAGGTGCCGGGGGATCCCTCCCTGCCTCCGTCCCTGCCCGCTCGGGGCGCGGGGTCTGTAGCGCAGCTCCGCCGCCAGCAGAGCGCAGCAGCCGCCCGCGTTCCCGGCGCTGGGGGGCGGCCGGGGGAGCCGGCACCGTTCTGGGCTCGGAACCTGTACCTCGGGGAGGGGCAGGGGTCGGAAAATACCTTAAAGGCCATTCTGGATTCAGTCTTGCCTCCACAAGCCCCTTGCTGGGCAGGTGGTGAGCAGAACAGGGTCAGGCTCCCTTTCTACACCACAGAATCCCAGAATGGTTTGGGTGGGAAGGGACATTAAAGCTCATCTCATTCCCTCCCCCTGCCGTGGGCAGGGTCACCTTCCACTAGACCAAGTTGCTCCAAGTCCGGCCCAACCTGGCCTTGGAAACTATTCTCTGCCTCGTATAGTGACGGGGGCAGTTATTAATGAGAGTCCTGTGAATCCAGCAGGTTAAGTGCAGTGTAACACCCTGTCCCCTTCCCTGGGAATTTATGTCCACGTCTGCATTTTGTTGCTGTTTTCCAGCTCGTTAACGTGGCCCTGGCAGGATGTGTCGCTGTGGAAGGCACGACTCTGGCTTTTGAGGAGTGTGATGTGAACAACATGGTAAGGACACCCTGCACAGGACTGTGTCACACTGCTTGTAGCGCATGGCCCAGAGTCCCTGTACCTCTTGTGGTGAGCTGCTCCCTCCCCGGGAGCTGACACAGCCTTTCCCCCCCGGGAACATAAGCAATACCTGGGAGCAACGACGGGCAGGAATTGCCTGTTGGCACAGGCTGTAGCCACCAACAACCGCCAAGCCAGCAAGTTCAGCTGGAACAGGAAAGTCTGATAAATCTATGAACCTGCACATGAAACATTTAAATACCAGCTTGGGCTTTGTGTGCTGCTGCAAAACATCCAGCTGCACTCTGGGCTAGAAGGGAAGCAGCCACTGTGGCCAGTCTTTCCCTTCCTTAGAGCCCTTTCCACTGTGTAAAGGGGCTCCAATAGAGCTGGACAAGGGCCTGGAGGGACAGGACAAGGGAGAATGGCTTCCCACTGCCAGAGGGCAGGGTTAGATGGGATATTGGGAAGGAATTGTTGGCTGTGAGGGTGGGGAGGCCCTGGCTCAGGCTGGGCAGAGAAGCTGTGGCTGCCCCTGGATCCCTGAAAGTGTGCAAGGCCAGGTTGGACGGGGCTTGGAGCAACCTGGGCTAGTGGAAGGTGTCCCTGCCCGTCAAAAGGTGGGTGGACACCTTCCTAGACAGTGTTTTTAGGCAATTTCTGGCTGATTGCTCTCTGCTCTGGCACAGGCCAGCATGTGTTGGGGGTAGCTGTCTCATTTGGGGATGTATCCCTTTGTGCCTAGTGCTGGGAACAACCAGGGGAGGTGACAGGGCAGAGGGACACACAGCAATGGGGGTGGGGGTCTGGGTGGCTGCAGCAGGAGTTGCTCCCAGAGCTGGTGCTGCAGCTGTCCTGACCTTTTTAGCCCTGCAGATGCACGGGACGGGTGTTCCCATGGCTCATGGCTTTCCTCAGCCCTGGTTCTCAGAGAGGGCAGGGACAGGCGAGCAGATACTCTCCCAGCTCTGGCCGTGCCTGATGGGGCAGCCCTGCGCTGGAGCCTGGCAGGGTCACAGCTCTGCCCGGTCTCTCCCCACAGAACCAGAAGTTCAACTACACCTGGCTGAGGCTGATCCAGCATGGGGAGCTCTGCCTCGCCCCGTCGGGCGTCCTGGGGGCCCTGGGCCTGTGCCGCTGCCAGGGCAGGAGCCGCAGCCTGGCCTGGCTCCACAGGTCCCTGGCCACCGTCCAGCCGGGGCTGGTGAGTGACACGCTGTCCTGGGATGGGTCACTGAGCCGGGCACGCGCTGACGGGCAGTGACAGCCCAGCGTGGGGCCACCCTGGCCCTCTGGTCCCTGCTTTGCCGAAGCCACCTGTCCACCTGAGCTGGTCCCTGGCACCCCTGCCGTTCCTTGGGCCCTCTGCCTGGGGGCTGTGCCAGTCCAAGGGATGAGCACCCCCACACCGTGTGCCGGGCTGGGGGGACACTGGCGCTGCCTCCACAGCAGTAACAAAATGTCCTGGTTTTACATGGAAACCGTCGATAGCACTTACAGGGAGATGACTGAGTATTGATTGGCTCTCAGCTCACAGTGGTTTTTAAAGAAAGCATCTATGGAGTGGAAAAGAATGGATACTTACATTAATTGCCTGCACTGCACAAAGAGTCACGGCTGTATCTCTGTCAGGAGTTGTCTGAAACGCTCTGAAATTGCGTTGTTTATAGTTAAGAAAGAAACGCTCTTCATTTAAGAAAGAAAGACTGTAGCTGAGTTACACAAGGTATTGACAGATTCCTGTGTTCAAAGCCAGAATGTGACAGGCTCACCTTGGGTGTTTGGGGAAAAATACAGGAAAATTGTCATCCACTTTCTGAAAATTATGAAATTGTCATTTCACTTTGTGGAAAATACGCAAACATATCCAGGGAGCTGTGTGGGGCACAGACAGGACTTGTCTCTTGTTCCAGCCTGAGTTCACCTCGAGCCACGGGTAAGATGGCTTTGGTGGTCCCATTTTACTGGTGCCGGCACTAGGAGTCTGAGGGGAGCTCAGCGGCTGCTGGCTGAAGGAGTCTCGGTGCTTTACCCTCTCCTGACATCAGTCATTGTGTTGTTTAATGATGTGAAGTGCAGTTACTGTCTGCACAAAGATCCGGCTTCTGCCCAGGCCCTACTCTACCCATCACGTCAGGAGTGTTTCATCTCGGTGTTAATGAGCTGATCCTGAGAGTCACGGCAGTGTGAGGCAGTGACAGTGTCCCTTGCCTGTGGCAGCACCTACAGCATCACCTGGCTGGCCATGGGGCTTAGGTAGGTAAATCCAAGTTGATGTGAAGAACAAAAGGATGGAGATCACTCAGACTCTTAATTCTTTCACAATCCAATGTACTGCCCCAGTGTTTGAATTACCTGACATCTTTTTCAGCACAATAACTGTGCTCTGAGTTCATCAGCCAACAAACTCCACAATACAAAAATCGATCTCCTGCTGTACATTCCCCATGTAGCAAATGCCATCCATGTGATTCCCTTTGCCACGCTGACAGCGAGAGAGCTCATCTCTCCGTTCCCCATGAAGGAAAACCCAGAAAGCACAGCAGGCGTGGTGTGATCCTGGCTCGTGCAGGGTTGGATCCCGCCCCAAAGTCTCTGTAAGTCAGCAGAGATCTCACATATTAGGGACATGCCAAAAAAGGGCACACCATAACGAATAGGTGGGACTTGATGATCTCAGAGGTCTTTTCCAACTTAATTGATTCTGTGATTCTGTAAACCAAGCTTTCTTGGTAAGAAAATTGAGCTGCTGCTGCAGGGCACTGGAGCCTGAGCCCCCCTAAGCTTTCTCTCTCTCCCCTGCAGAGCGACCACATCATCTCCGAGCACCAGCACCTCCCTCAGCCATCTTGCTTGGAAGTGGATCCCTCTTACAAAGCCCTGAGGGTGAAGGCCTGTGACTCCACAAACCCTTATCAGAAGTGGCAGTTTGGCAATTACCACGCAGACTGAAGGGAGCCCAGTGGCACCAGGACCACCGTGGTTTCAGCTGTGAGCTCAGCGAGGACGTCGGTGTGGCTGGGACAGTGGCTACGAAATGGGAAGTGCATTTCCAGATGACAGCTGAAATCCGTGATTTAATACCAGTGTATTGAGGAATCAGAACACCAAGAGCAGCACATATGGTTTGACAGTGCCTGAACAGATCAGCCCAGTTTTCCCTCACCATGGGAGGCTTTGGCAAAAACTCACTTTCTGTATTATTAAATGGAAATATTTTTTGAAGTCCCCATCCTACTGTAAGCAAACATCGCTCAGTTCCCCCTGACAGCAGCATAAGCTGCAGAAATACTTCCAGGGCCCTGTAAATCCTGTAAGTAGCAAAGCGGGCTGCTTATTCCTCCACAGAAACTGGAAGTTTATTGACCAACACATCGAAGAAATCCATCGCGGTGCCCGCGCTGCGTCTGGCCCCAGGCTCCCATCCTGGGGGACCCGCTGTCTGACAGAGGAGGACCAGAGCTCTGTGAGGAATCAATGGTGTATTGATAAAGCCACTTTTAATAGTGGGAGGCGAATGTGGCTCGAGGGGGTTACTCAGGGGCTGTGCCAGAGGCTTGGAGCAAGCCCTGCCCGTGCCATGGGGGCAGTGAGGGCGCATGTGCCTGGCTCTGCTTGGCAGGGAGAGGAGCTGCTGGAAGGGGGATCCAAAGCTTTATCCTGCTTCTTGCCAGTGGCACTCAGCAGTGGCCAGGCAGGGAGCTCCTCATGCCAGGGCAGCCAGGCTGTCCCACCGTGGGGCTGCCAGCACCCCAGTCATGTCCCCAAGCCCCTGTGACTTTTTGAGGGCTCCCCAAGAGTCACTTGCCTCAGCCCAAGCTGCATGGCACAACCAGGATTCACGTACCAAACTGCCTCTGAACCGACTGTCACGGGCAGGTTTTGTCCTTACTGTGAAACTCTTGATCTCCAAAAGCCATCGTCAGTCATTGACGGGACGGATTTGAGGGGAGAATAAATTCTGTGTGCCAGGGCAGTGAGATCCAGGGTATGTAACACCAGTGCATCCCAGGCAGGATTTCTCCCCCTGTTCCCATTGGGAATTCCTGCTGTGGGAGGCTGCTTCCTGTCCTGCTGAGGGGTCATGGGGGAAGGCAGCGCTTCTCCTCCTGCCCCACTGCCCTGTGCTGAGATGAGGGGCTGCTCCAGCATAAGCCCTCAGGGTACCCAGGGCTGAGCATTGCACTGGCTGCTCACAGCCCTGGTGACCGTGGCCGAGCCTCTGCTGTGCCACCTCACCCACCCCCGTACCTCTCCTTTGGTTCTTCAGAAGGCCATGGCATATTGTTGCCTCTGATGTGGTGGATCAGTGCTGACAGCATCTGACAAGCTCAGTCTGCCAAAATATTGACTGGCCCGACAGATTTTCCCAGTTGACTCCTATTGCAACTGTCTCCCCGATTTTCTCTCCCTCCTTCAGCGCAGCTAGCCCGCAGTCACCATCAGAAAAATGACACAGACGATGTTTGGGCAGTCAGCTCACATCAGGAGCATGAATTTCATCAAATTCTGTTTGCTGACATTCAATCACTTGTCACCGAGCAGGCACCAGGCGGTTGTATGTCACGGTCACATCCCATCGCCAGCCCTGTCACTCGCACGCCGGTGCCCCGCTTGTGTAAATGCTCACTTCCATGTTGGATCTTTGCTTAAGGACTGGAGGGTGCCTCGGGGCTGCTGGCAGTGAGCTGGGGCCCTGCTGTTGCTCAGCACTGGGAATGTTCCAATGGCACCAGTCAGCCCAGTCTTCCAGAAACAAGAGCATTTTTCCGGCAGGCTCGGCAGCCATGGCGATGGACGTCGGTCCCGCTGCTTCCCACGAGCTGCTCCCGCCGTCCCCACTGACACACCGGCGTATCGTACCTCGTACGATGTGCATCGTACCTCGGGGTGCTCGGAGCCTGGGCTCTGCAACTGTGTGAGCACTGAGGTCAGGGAGGTAGGCTGGAAGAACCACTGCTTGGGATGGGGCTGGAAGAACCACTGCTTGGGATGGGGCTGGAAGTCCCTGATGTCCCTTGTGTCAGCAAAGGGAAACAGGCACAACTGTTCCAGAGGAGAGCAAATGCCTCTGGAGCTGTAGTGGGTAGGGACATGGCACATCATGCTGTGCTTCCATCAGTGAGTGCCTTGAATCAAAGTGGTCACAGTGGGAGGCCCCATTTGGTATACTCAAAAAAAGGTTTGAAAAGAGGGAATAAATGATAATATGTGAAGCTGCTTCCTCTGAGCACAGTGAGTTAACTGACTGACATGGACTCTCTCTAGGGACTCCTGCCTGAGTGACTGCCAGGCTGAACCAGAAAGCCTCACCCCAGAAAGAACCCTCAAAGTGCCAATTCCCCCAATTTTTGGCCGTGGTGGATCCCAGTTCAGGACAGGGGAGGGCAGTAGTCTAGCTGGCTGCTGCACCCACAGCTACTGCAGCTTGTGGCATCTGGCATCAACACCCTCCATAAGGCTCCAGCTCTTACCTGCTGTCATCCCGCATTTGGAACGGTGGAAACAGGAGAAAGGATTTTCAGGCTAAGCTGGGGCTGTGACTGCCATGCCCTAATCAGCCTGAAAATGCCTCTACTCCAAGGGTCAAGTTTCCAGATCTCCAGGTGTCCCTTCACCTCACATGCCATACAGGCAGCTCCCTGCCTGGCTGCTCCGTGCGCCCCATCCAACCCACTGACCACCGTGATGGCCAGAGGGCAAGCAACCCACCTCTGCCTCTTCATTGCCTGTGAACCCCTTGCTGTCCACACCGCACACACCCACCCGGAGGGTCTGGCAAGGGGGGCTGCTTGTGGAAAAGGCCATCAGGCCCCTAGAGCGTCCCAGCACTTTTATTTTTCCAGTTACTCAGGAAAGCAGGAGAGGGCATTGCAGCTCTCAGCTGAGCAAGTGCTGCTTTGCAAGGAAGGTAAAAAGTGAGTCCAAGGTCATTGAAAGTCTCAAGGAGCCTTTCCCATTGAAAGTTCTGGGAATGCTCATGAAGAATGATAGAATCACAGACTGGTTTGGGTTGAAAGCTCATCCATCCCCTGCCATGGGCAGGGACACCTTCCACTAGACCAGGTTGCTCCCAGCCCCGTCCAGCCTGGCCCTGGTTGGAATTACCATGACCACGTCTTTAAGAGGGATGTGTCGCCCCCAGAGCAGCCTGGGGCAGCTGTCAGTGGGAACAGATCCACAGTATAAGTTGGTACAAGCAAAGCTCAGAACTTCCCCAGGCCAAGGAGCAAATAAACAAGTGTGAATGGCACAATGAGGGCTGTGTCTGCTGGCACAATGCAGAATTGCCGTGTATTATTTTCATGTTGCCAATAAATAATTGCCTTTATGTAGAACAAGAAGAGTCAAAACGATATTCAGTGCTGCTGGAGATGTAAAGCTAATCCTTAAAAAGGCACTTATGGCTGCAGGAGGCCTCTGTCCTTACCTCCTCTCCATTGCCAGCTGTTCTCAGCTTTCCCAGATGCTTTCTGGGGTGGCAGTTGCAAAGCTAAGTCCCAACTCCAGACAAATCTGACTGAAAAACAGTTTTAAAAAAAGACTGCAATAACTGTATGGTGGTTACACAAATGTCTTCCAAAATGGAGAAGGGTTGTGTTCAGATGAGACAAAAATTATGGTTAAAACTTGCCTGGCTTTGAGAAAACAATCTTTAATTTTGCATCTAAACTTAGTCAAGAAGAGGCATAAGAGAGTCTGACCTGGTGGCACTGGGAAAATAGAGGTTCCTGGTAGTGGCCAGATTTGCTGGGGCACACCGAGGCACATACAGGGATGTGGTGGGTGAGCTGCTGCCCTCAGGGCTGGTCCAGACCCACTCTGTGCTGGGGATGGCACTGGTCACTGGTACAACCCCCACCGCCCCAGGCTGCCAAGGTTAGCACTGCCCGCAGCTGCCCCCGAGCTGGGTGAGGGTCCCCAGCCCAGGGCTGGGGGCTGCCACGCTGAGGAAGGCTGGGGGGGAAGAGGAGCCCCGTCTGGTCTGACTGCACTGCGGAGTCATTGTCCGCCCAGGACAGGCTGGACTGGAGCGCTGGTGAGCCTGGCAGTGCCCACGGCGTGGACAGGCAGGCAACGCCACATCATGCTGACACCTCTGACCCCATGCGTGCCAGACCTACCTGATGCTGGCTGTCACACCACGGGAGGTGTGAGGGGCAACAGGGAGGGCACGGGGTCCTCGGTGCCTTCTCATCTTCGGTTCCCACCCCGGCATCTGCCAATCCATCCCTGCAGCACGAGGTGGGCACGGACAGTGGCTGTTGGGGCACTGTCAGGCACCAGCGTGGACGCACAGCAAACCAGAGTGGGGGAAGTGCCAAGAGTTGTCTCTTACTGTTCCCCAGCCCTGGCCAGTGCCACCCACTGCCAGCTCATTACGGCGTGGCTGATGGCACAGGCCACGTGTGCGTTGGCAGCCATAGGAGCACCGGCCAGTTCAGGCCATCCTGTGGTCTGAACATGGTTACAAAGTTGAAGAGAAAATAAAGAGGATAACCTTAAAATCAAATGGGTTTGTATTTTGCAAACTGATTATTTATTTTCCTGCACTATGGACACCTCTGCCCCTGTCAAAGCCAAGATGTTAAATTTTCACAGTGTATTATAAATCATGTACAAAAAGGAGAAAAGCAGTGACCTCATGTTGTGTAAAGAGACATCTCTTGGGGGAACAAAATAAACCCAAACCCGGAGCGAAGGCTTGGCACATTAGGCGATTCCCCCTCAGTTCATAAGTGCATCATGGATTCAAACTCATCGATCCGCTGTTTGGTGTTTCCTTTCCGGATCCTCCGGTAGGAGATTGTGTTGTATCTGGAATAGCTGTGTCTGGAGATGTCATTCTTTTTGCCCAGGCTGGGCTGCTCCCCAGGTTTCTCCAGTGGGGAGTTGCAGCCAGGGCTGGCCGGGGCAGATGGCTCCTTGCAGCTGTCTCGCTGCTGCAGGCGGGATGCCTCGCTGTCCTCCTTCTTGATTTCAATCACCTGAACTTCATCCTCTTCGGTGTCCTCCTCTTCCACATCCTTCTCCTCCTCCTCGGCCACGTCCCCTCTGGGATCAGCCCTGGCTACCAGGCTCTCCTCTGCCTCCCCACTGGGACTGGCTGTTGGCACTGGTGGCTCCCCGGTGCCCATCGGCAGCCCCTCTGTGCCACCTGGCCCTGTGTGACATGGAGGGTGCAGGTGAGGAAGGGTCGGCACCCCATGGGGAGCCCCTGTGGGTTCTGGGGGTGACCCCAAAGCCCCCATCCCTCAGGGGGTGAGGGGAGCCCCGCACCGCCAGGCTGGACCCTTTCTGAATGCCTCTCTCTGTTCTACCCCCATTCCCACCAAGAGGAGGGGAAGGAGAAGAAGGAGAAGGAGAAGGAGAAGGAGAAGGAGAAGGAGAAGGAGAAGGAGAAGGAGAAGGAGAAGGAGAAGGAGAAGAGAAGGAGAAGGAGAAGGGAAGGGGAAGGGGGAGGGAAAGGAAAAAGGAAGGGAAAGGAGAAGGTAAAGAGGAGGGGAAGGGAGCCATTCTGCACACAGTGCCCAGCTGTGCCCCCGGGACATGTCCCTCCCTCAGCGGTGGCCGCCGGGCTTTGATGGCCATCTCCCATTTGTCCTGTTTGGCACGTCTCTGTGGGTAATGATGCTTTAGTGTTGCAACAAATGGTCTATTCAACGTTTTGCCTGTGGGGTCCAGAGTATTAATTAGACTAAATTGGTTGGGCACTAAAAAGCTGCCTGCAATTTCAAGATAAAGTGCTTGTGGTTGAGGGGCAGGGGGAGCCATGCGAGATCCTTTAATAGGTTTTATTGTGCGCTCCTAAAGCAGCACAGCTGGAATATGGATGTCAGCTCTAAGTGGGAAAGCCCCCACCATGATTCACCTCCTCACAGCCTAGGCAGTTGCTATGAAATATTAATTTGCCCATGACAAATATTCAGATACTTTTACTTTTTCTAATGAAAGCAGTTTCTGTTTGCAGGGCACAGCCTGTTCCTCTTTTAGAGCCACCTTCAAAGCTCAGGGCAGAGCATCTCTAGCAGGTCTTGTCCCACCTCTGCCGAAGCCAAAGAGACAGGCAGGAGCCCAGTGGTGGGAGACACGGAAAGGAATAATGCCTAGAAGGCCCCCTTGGAGAAACGTGGCTTTCTTCCTTTAGTAACCCTCCATAAAATACTCCTCCTCTAGTAACGCTCCATAAAATACTCCTCCTTTTGGAGGAGTGGCTGCAGTTTGCCCGGTGTAATTAAATACGTTCATCTATATATATAGTGAGTACATTTGAACTGGGGACCAGGGCGGGAGTGACCCCCCTGCAGCCCTGCTCACCCCAGGACATGGCTGAGGGTCCAGCCTTGGCTCCCACTGATTTCTACCATTTTCAGCCAGAAATGAGCAGAGTGAAACTGAGGAGCAAGTGTTTAGTGAGAGCAGTTTTCTGCAGATAACCTCATGGTTATCTGAAATGGTATTCAACACTTGGTAAATCAGGCAGCAAAAGAGTTTGGGTTTTGAGGCCTCCGGCAGCCTCCCAAGGTTCTCCTCTGAGCATGAATCAGAAGATAGAGCACCTCCCAGCCTCACAGAGCTTTTTGAGATCTCCTGGTCAAAGACCCCACAGTGCTTTGATACCCCATGATCATGGAGACATGCAAAACCTCGGGAAGGAAGATCCCATCTGTGGTTTCTAAGGTGCAACAACTCCACGTGTGAGAAATGAGTCACTGCTCTCTGGAATAGAAGGGTCTGCCCCAATTAAAAAAAAATTAATAACCACTTGTATCCACTGACTTTGAAGGCGACTCATTGCTACATGTCGGGGAAACCTCACATCAGACAGCGTTTTGCATTACCTTCCCCTGATCCCTGGCCATCGGTCCCTGTGTCCTGGATATCCGCTGCTCCCTGCTGTAGCATCCCATCCTTCTCCTCTCGCTTTTCTTTGGGAAACACAAAGCAGAGGACATGGGCTCATGGGCAATTAGTGATGACAATCAGGTTTTAGTGGCTGCAGATTGTCAGATTTTTAGAGCAGTTCGTTTCTTCAATTACAAACTTGTCCCTCAAATATGTCCCTGGAAATACTATGAGCCACTGTTACAGCTACTGTAGGTTAGGAATTTTGACTAACATGCACAGCATGTCCCGTTATTCATCAGGCTATAACAAAAACAGAGCTTTTCTCTCCCAACTCTCAAGAGACAAGCAGCCCCATACGGTACCTTGGCATGGCTTCTCTCCAGCAGAATCCCCCGGAGTCATGTCCTCTGCCAATGAATTTCTGTTTTCCTCCAGAGCTTCCTTTGCAGGTGGAGCATCAGGGCTGGTTTCCACGTTTGCATATGGGACCATCGCAACAGATTTTGGTATTTCATCGATGACGCCGATGCCCTGGAGCGGGTCGTCCTCCGGGGGACCGCTCCCGTTGCACGCCGGCATGGTGGGTGCTGCGGGCCCTTCTTCTGTCATGCTTAGGGCCGTGTCCTGCCGTGCCGCGCCGCGCCCACCGACTGGGGCCGAGCGCTCCGGGGCCCCACTCGTGCACCCCGGGGTGGGGAGTGCTCTCCTCACCCCTTCGCCCCGGGGGTCTGCTGCCCTGCTCCGATGGTCCAGGCGCACCTCCTGTGCCGGGTCCGCGGCCGCACCATGCGCTGTGCCCAAGGGCTCGCCAGCCCAATCAGCACCTCCCTTGTCGCTGAGGCTCTGCCCGTTGCATAATTAAACGCACCATTATAATTTACATAAATAAACAATCTGAAGCAAGAAAGCTTTTGTGCTGGCACAGAGAGCGGGGCTGTGGGCATGTCAGCCCCGGGGAATGAACAGGAGTTTGTGCTCTGGGCACAATGGCCCTTTGTGTCCCTGCTGGTCACAGGGACGGCCATTGTTCTGACCCCTAATCCCTGGAGGGTGACCACCTTCCCCAGCGCCCTGCCACCTAACCCGCTTAACATTCCCCATGGGGTTTGTGCCGCTGAACCTCGCCCTGCTGCGGGCACACAATGGCAGCATTTTGCCCTGCGGGGGGACAGCCCGGCCAGCCGGGCACATGCCCCGCACACGGCGCGATGCCACGCTCTGCCCACACCCACCCACGTGCCTGTGCCGTGGACAGGCAGCACTGCCCAGAGAAGCTGTGGCTGCCCCTGGATCCCTGGAAGTGTCCAAGGCCAGGTTGGACGGGGCTTGGAGCAACCCGGGCTACTGGAAGGTGTCCCTGCCCATGGCAGCGGGTGGGACAGGATGGGCTTTAAGGCCCCTCCGACCCAAACCATTCAATGGCTCTATCAGTGACTATCACTTGGACCTAAGTCTGGTAGGAATGAGGAGAGCGTTTTGCAGAGGGAAGCAGGAGGATCACCTGAGCAGTACAGGGGCATTTCTGGCCACAGCTGAACTTGTCTCAACCCTCGTGCCCAAAGGTTTATGTAAGAGTGTAATCTCCTGCTGTGAATGACATTCTGTGTTTGTACAATGCAACATTTCTGATATCTTTGGGCTTTAGGGTTTGGAAATCCTCTTGTCGACTTCAGCCCTTGATTAGAAATGGACCCAATGTCTTTCCACTGGTTTTATTCATCTGTGAGTTTGTGTCTTTAAATCAACAACTTTTCATTATTGTTTTTAAATGAGTTTGGTGTAATTGACTTATAAAATCCATCCTTTGCTGGAAAAATTTGTCCAAGAAAAATGGATGATGAGGTTTGAAAGCGAGTTGACAACATGCAGCAGTTGGTGCCCTCAGGAGGAGAGGTTGGGTACCCAGCAAGGTCTGGTGATTGGAGAAGAGAAAGTTCCTTTCTGTTATCATTGAATCACAGAATCATTTGGGTTGGAAAAGCCCTCTGAGATCATCAAGTCCAACCACTCCCCCAGCACTGCCCAGGCCACCACTAACCCATGTCCCCAGGTGCCACATTCACAGGGCTTTGAAATCCCTCCTGGGATAGGGACTCCACCACTGCCCTGGGCAGCTGTGCCAGGGCTGGACAACTTTTTCCATAAAGGAATTTTCCCTAATATCCAACCTGAACCTCCCCTGGTGCAACCTGAGACTGTGCCCCCTCATCCTGTGACTTGTTCCCTAGGACCAGAGCCTGACCACCACCTGGCTCCAACCTCCTGTCTGGGAGTTATAAAGATATTTTAAGATATTTTTTTATATATATGTGTATTTTTCTTTTTTTATCAAGCTATTTCCATATCCTGGACTTTTTGATTGCAGAAAGATACCGAAAGAATTTTAGGTATTTTTTGGTGCCATCTATTGGTTACACAGCAGCTCTCGAGGAGTCACCTTCCCCAGACAAGCACCCCATGCTCAAGGCACCATTTGCATCAGTCACATAAACCATCTTCCCTGTGACCTTCACCACAAGAAGTTTCTGTTCCAGCTGTCCTCTGCTAAAAACTCAGACACAGCACCTGAACTTCCAGAGGCATCAGGGCACAACAGGGATCTGATTGTCAGTGAGGAAAACCATGAGAGTAATTCCCAGTCATTCCAGAAAGGGGCTGCCATGGCACAGTGTTGGCAGAGTGCCCATGGCAGAGGGGTTGCATCAAGAGATGTTAAAGACCTTTTCCAACCCAAGTCATTCTAGGATTCTGTTTTTGTTGGCAGGGTGTTGGGAGAGCTCTGTAGGCTCCCCTGTCATTAAGTCTCTGCTCCCCAGTTCCTACTCCAGGCGCAGGTTTCCAGGAGCAGCTGTTGCACGCACTGGTCAGCCCAGGGGAGCACATGGACCTGCACAGACTCTGGAGCAGCTCTAGAGCAGAAGCCACATACCCAGGGTCACCATGGTAGATGCCACCTGACAGCCAGGGCAGGATGACAGGCATGGTGGTATTGGAGCCAACATTCCCACCCCTGCACATAGCCAGGAGGGATTAAGGGATTACATTTCACTTAAGCACCCAGAGAAACACTCCCAGGGATCACGTCAAGAAGTTACATCCAAGCATTTGGACTGCATGATCTTAGAGATCCTTTCCAACTTAAGTGATACCGTGACCGTGCTTTTCATTCTGTCATACCTTCTATGTATGAAAAAACATACCTTGGACTTCCTCTTCTACAGAAAATTCCAGGATTTTAACTTTTCCCCCAGGAAACAGCAGCTGCAGGTTCTTCCCACAACAGGCAGCTGTTTGTAAGCAGCTGGGCAAAGCCACCTCTCAAGGGCAAGGAAACATTCCTTTTACACAAACTCAGTGGGGTGGATTTCTGCCTCTTCAAGCTTTCAAAGAAGAAAAAGCTTTTATTCTTGCCTCTCTGGTGTGGCACAGCAGAGCAGTAAGAGCTGGTCTGAGCCAGGAGCACAGCAACGCGTTCCTGGTTCTGTCTGTGGATAAGGTGTGGCTCTCCTTTGCCTTGCAGCGCTGGTGGGGCAAACTCAGCTGCCCTCGACAACCTCATGTCTGATCTGCTCAGAACTGGGAGAGCTGGGTACAACCAGCTGCTGCCACACAGGAACACGGTCCAGCAGCCGCCAGGGAAAGGAAGAGCTGGGTGTGGCTGCAGCAACCAGCGGAGCAGAACCGCACGTGGGGGGCAGGATTGGCCGTCCCTGACCGCGGAGCAGGATGGCACACAGTAGGTAGGGACCCAGTGGGAGGGTCTAGGCACTGGGCAAGACCCAATTGAGCAGGTAAGCACCATTACAAGGTCAGCCTCTGTAGCATTCAGCAAATTAATTCCAATTTAAAAAGCAATAGCATTGTGCAGAGCAGACGCAGTTCTCACTGAAGTAAGCTCACATTACCCGCTTTGCCCATGGGGGATAAGAGAAGAAAAGACAGACCCTTCGCTGTTGGGAATAAGAAGAGGAAAGGTTTCTCTTGGCTGTTGAGTCTCCAGCACTCCCATGATCAGTGAGAACACCTCCAGTGCTGGAGGTCCAGAGCACCTGGAGCCCCAACCCCAAATCCTGGCATCACCACATCACACTGTAACACCTCCCCCCTCCAGCTCCACTCCTAGCAGGCAGAGAGGATCCTCTCAGAGTCCTCTCTACAAGGAGAAATGCCTTTTAAAGAGCTGTTGCAGTTGCTTTGCTCTCTGAGCAGTTTGGTTGGTCTGCGAGCTCCTTCCTCCCCTGCAGGCTGGGGCCCTGCAGAGCTCAGCGCCCACACAGGCGCCTGTCACCCACATCCTGTTTGTGATCATGGCCATGTCACACTGACATCTTGGAGCACCCAAAGCATGGTCTCACCACTGCTGGGAGGGCATCGCTTGTTTGGTCTTTCTTAAGCCTTTCCACACTCACAGCAGGCCTGTGTCTCCCAAGGTGTGGCAAATTAACCTTCCAAATCAAAGGAATCACAACTTCAGACTGTAAGGCTTCAATAATTTAAGGTCCCTTTTTCAGTGCTGGAGCTGTTCATTCTCTTTGGGCAGTGTAAAAACACTCACCAGATGTTCCGGTTTTTCTGTCCCAGTTGCTTTCAGACACCCCTACATCTGCCTTTAAGTCAACATTTTGGCCAAAAAGAACAATCTCTTCTTTTTTTTTTTCTCCTTTTAGCAGGTGCCACTGGCAACAAAAAGTAAAATTGAGACAGCAAATCACAGGCAGCAAACTTGATGCCTAGTGATGAGCACCAGAGTCCACCTGAAATGCCCCAGCCTGGGCTGGGGACAGGCATCAGCTCCACGTGGGTGTTGGAGCAGAGCCCTGTTGGGGTTGGACTGGAACTTGAGACAAACTTTGATCTGTGGAAAAATAACTCCCCAAACCAGGAAACCAAGATGTAGGAGGAGAAGCTATTTGGGCCTAGATGTGTCCCTTGGTGAAGAGGAATGCTGCAGAGAAGCAGCAGTTCACAGATAAGACAGCTAAAGTGAAGTATTACTACCCCCAGCCAATTGTAATTCCCCCAGTTATCTTACAGACTTACCCCTCACCCATTCCTGTGTCCTACCTATCCCATCTCCAAGTTTTACATAGACCACCCCTATTCTGCCCAAGTTCTAGCCCTTTCCACAAGAGATCCCTTAAAAAGCTTTCCTCTTACCTACTAAACGAGTTTGCCTTTTTCCACCATCCCTGCTGTGTTGGTGTGGTTACTCTACGGCCTGGGGCCGCTCCCTGCTGCTCCCCCACTCCCGGCAGCGGCCTTGTCGTGGCACAGCACGGGACGTCCCGCACACTCGTAGATTACACCGATCCCAAACCGGACCAGAGCCCCACTCTGGGCCCAGGGGCTGGGGCTGGATTCACAGCAGGGGAGCTCCCAGGCTGAACTGCAGGCACTCAGTCTAGCAACACGGACAGGACATCATCCCATATGTACAAACTGCATGAGCTCCTCTCCTGGTTGTCCCCTGGCTCCCTTGAGTGCCCTCCAGCTCTCCCAGAGACCTGCCATATTTCCAGCTACTTACTCATTTCCAGAGGCCAGTACTGGCTCTGCTGACCTAGCAGAGTTCATGCCTTAGAGGAGTGTTGGGAACAGGCTGTTTCTGTTTGAAGCTCATCTCGGAGGGAAGCTATTGGATTTAGCCTGCAGTTTCTGACAAGCCCAGGGAGCCCTGGCACAGTGGTACCCAAGGGTACGGCCACATGGGCTGCTCGGGCAACAGGCGAATGAGTCACACAAGATCTTTGAATCTTATTCAAAATGCTTCCAGTTGTATTTGAAAAACATCATTAGGCTCCTTGGGCTGAACCAACAGCCTGTTTCTGCATGCTGAGAGGGAGGGAAAATTTCCCTTTTTCCCCACATCCGTGCCCATAGTTAATCAATCACTTCCTACATACTCTCACACCATCCTTACTGCCTGAGACCTCTGCTCCCGGAGAAATGTGGCCAGGCAATGATCCTCCTGCTGTGAGCAGTGGGAACACAGGCCCAAGGGGCAACTCCTGCAGCCCCTGGGGTGCTGAGGGAGCAGGTTCCCAGCACAGTGTTCCAGGAAGGTCGCTGAGAGCCACTAACCTGCCTCTGCAGCCAGCACAGAGCAATCCTGCTCATCCCTGAAGGACAAGGCTCTGTTCACTTGTCTTGCCTTAAAGAGTTCCATATCTGCTGGACACATGGAGCTGCTCGGGGCAGCCGCACACAGACACCACCATCTTCCCCTGCACTAGCTCTGCAGAAGAACCTGGGGGCATGTACGTGCTCAGGAGGGTCCTTTCCACCCCAAATTCCCTGGAATAAGACAGCGTGGCATGATATGGAGTATCAACCCCTGGCAGAGACTGCAGCTGGTCAGCTGAAACCGATACACCAGGTTATTGCAGGGTTTGTACAAAGGCTGCCAGGAGATGCCAGAACATTATTGCCTGGGGTCTCTTTGCCTGCTCAGGACTCCTGCCTCTTCCCAATGGGACTCTGTCACTGGTTTTAGTAGAAGCACTTGCTTTATTAAAGACCTTCGGAAAACACCGACTCCAGTAAGAGGAAATAAATAGCTAACAATTTCTCATTCAATTAAAAACTGTTATTAACACTAAAGTTCGCTGAGGAAGTTCTGCAAAGGTTCTTCTCATTTCTCACATTAATGAAGAGGTCCACAGCGCGCTCTGATTAAAAAATGAAAATAATTAAACCCCCAGAGCTCTGTAAATCTCATCACTGCTATTGTCTGGAGGAGTGCTCTGCCATGCCACCACCCTTCACCCACGGAGTGCTCGGGATGAGGGGCTGCCTCGGTCCCACATGCAGAGCCCAGACATCGAGGGTGACACGTGTGACGTCAGACCCGACTTTCTTCCTCTTCCACTGCCCGGTGAAACCCTGGAATGAATTTCAAAAGATGCTTCCGGACACTGGCTCTCCTACTTTTCCGCGGGAGGGTCCCAAAACTACTGGCGTAGCTGCTGCTCTCCCAGAGCGGGGACATGGAGCCACTGCTGGCCAGGCTGATGCTGCGGTTCCTGCGCAGGGAGCACCTCCCGGCAGCACCGTCCCCGTCCCTGGGGAACACACAGTCATCATCCATGCTGGACTGGCGGCTCAGGCTCTCTGCAGCCGAGTCCTCGAAAGCGCTGCCCTGGAAGAAGCTGTCCTCGCTGCCCACCGTCATCGAGCTCAGCCGGCTGCGGGAGCTGCTCTCGCTGGAGAAGCGGGGCTTGGTTGGGAAGAGGGGTCCTGGCGAGCTGCAGCCGCCACATGAGCTGGACTCTTCCAGGTCCAGCGCGCCCAGCAGAGCGTTGTCGTTCGCCTTCCCTGGAAGCAGGAGCCAGAGAGCAGCGTTAGTCACCAGCGCCCGCTCTCGGCCGGGAGCAGGACCCCTGCCACGGGAGCACGGGGAAGGGTCACGCCCAGCCCCTTGGCGCACGGAGCAGCGCCTTTCCACGTGGGAAGCTGTTTCTGGCTGGGAGGTGCTTCCCACAGAATGGGGATTGCAGAATCAAACCAGCTCCCTGGGCAGCCCATAAAAAAACCCAACCAAACCTCTGCCCTTGTAAGTCCAAATTAAGAATGGAAAAAAGCTTTGCCGCCCACATAAACTCATTTCCTAGTACTGACGCAAAGATACCTTGATTTGCATCAGTCAGGCAGCATCAAAGTTCGTTACTGTCGGGACAAAAGCGCTCCCAGGGCCGGCCCCACGCCTTCATTAGGAGGGGGAAGGAAGCAAATGCCCGATTGCAGAAGTGCCGTTTCGGAAGCAGGGCCGAGCAGCCGGGACGTACCGTGCAGCAAGTGCCGCTCCCGGGCCAGCAGCGCCCGCAGCTCCCCGCACCGCTGATGCAGCGCTTGCTGTGGAGGAGAAGGAAGACGCTCCGTCACTTCGCAGAAGCACAAAGTACTTGTCAAGAAAACAGTCTCTAAACAGCGTAGGTCACCTCCAGGAAACGCTTGTGTGTCTAGCTTTTACCGCGACAGTTTTCCCGGAGTTTAGCACATTTCTGCCATAAAACATGAGTCTGCTCGTGCCCAGGGTGCTCTGGCTGAGATACTGGCCACGTGTGATTTGGAAAGAAGCAGCCTGAAACCTAGAGAGCATACAGGCTGAAACCCAGACAGCATGCAGCCCACTTTCAGACAGTCGTGGCAATGCCAGCACTCCACAGCCCTCCACAGCCCTCCACAGCTGCAGAGACCTGCCGGGAATGGGCACCCTGCTCCTCTTCCCTGGGTTCCATAGCCCTCCCCAGCTCTGGACTTGCACTGGGAAGGGATACCCCACTCCTCCTCCCTGGGTCCTGCAAAGTGGCGTGTGGGGGCCCAGCCAAACATTCCTGCCCCATGCTGGGAACACACCCAGAGCATCCTTACAGCCTCCCAGGCCCACGAGCCATCCAACACCCCACAATGTTTCCCTTCTCCCTGTAGGATGTCAGCTCTTAGTGTACAATAAATCATGGCAGAGTTGATTAAAAACACACACCAAACAGGTGAGGCTGTGCCTGGGGACAGTCACGGGAGACCCCTCTTCACTGATCCGATGAATCCCGTGTAGCTGGACATTTCTACAGCCAAACTGACCAGCATGAGTTCTCCTGGGCAGTCCTGAGATTGCAGCCACATTTCTTCTCTATTCCCCATTTTGGAAAAATAATATCACAGGGACTAGGGCTACAGGTGCTGGGGGTGCTGGCTGCGGGAGGCCCATTGGATGTAAGCACCTGACTCTACTGGCAGTGACAGCCCTCTGCATCAACAACGGAATAACTGATTAATTACATTACCTTGAGTACCTGCAGCTTGGCCTCCAGCTCCATTTTCTGCAGGAACAAGGCCCCATTGACCGTCTCTAACCTGTGGAGAACAGGTGATGGTGGTCCCAACGTGCAGAGACTCTGCCCAGCCCAGCCCTCAGGGATTTCTGCCTCTGAGACAGCGCAGGGCTGGGGGGTAGCACGAGGAGCTCTCTTGGCTTCAGCAGGAGAGGATATTAAGCCAAACCCCATCTGAGGGAGGGACACCCACCTCAAGTAGTTCCCTGAAGACTTTATCAAGTCCACTATCTGCTTGTGACCAAAACCCTCGGTGTTCACACCATTGATGCTGACAAGGATGTCACCTGTTGGAGATACACGGAGGCCAAAATGAGCATCCGCGGCCCGTGCACATCTTCCACCTGCTCCACAATAACAGTAACAGGGAGAAAGGAGGGTAAGGCCTCCCACGGCAGCAAAACCCATGGATAGTTACCAGTCTGTAGGCCAGAGAGATGGGCAGGACTTTCCTCTTGAATTTTGCAGATGCAAGTGCACACCTCCAGGGAGAAATCATTTTGGTTTGGAAACCTAACAGTCTGTTGATGCCAAAGGGACAGAGTTACCAATACTGGAGCCATTAAAACCATTTAAAATTCAATAGCCTCTACATTTTTTCAGTGAGAGGGTTGTGATGAGCCTCAAAATGTTATAACCCAACAATTAGAAATGCATTTGTATGGCAGAGAACAGCAGACACCTGACAGGTTCCTGTACGCTGAGTTTGCAAGAAAATAGACTAGTTTTAAAGACAGTTTATTCTTCAGTATTAAACTCAGTAACTTTAACCAAGATTATCTGTCAGCATAGGTGGGGATGGCTTTCTAGAAGGATGCCTTGTTCCCAGCCATGGGAAGATGGCAGGATGGGACAGAGGCTTTGCAAGAGGTTGACTCCTCCTTCACTGGGAATGCTGTGTGGAGTCAGCCGCTGCTGCCGGAGAGTTCAGAGTTCAGTTTGCAATGGGAACCGAAAAGAAAGAAGAGTTGAACGTACTTTTGCTATTCCAGCCTCTGAAACTCATCCACACACATGCCCGCACTCCCCAAAAGTGCTTTTTGTTCTTGACTTACGTATTTAAATATACATCAAGTAACTCTAAGTATAAATCCCTCATGTGGTTTTGGGTGCTGACATGAATTTAGAGAAATGCAAAAGCTGTCACCACAGCCACCCTGTAAGGGCAGGAAACGTCCTCTGGTGATGTGCAAATACCTCGGCACATGTGCCTTCAGCACTGAGCACGGAGGCTGAGCCTCCTGAACACCTGCAGCTGCTCTTCAAAGCCAGACTGAACAACTCACAGTGGATTCCCAATTTTCTCAGTCAGTGTGGAGCAATGGGACGGAGACCGGTTGAGTTCAGAGCTCATCTGGCCAAATCCCCCCAACACAGGATTCCAGCCCCTGGACCAGCAGTAAGACTTCTGGTTAAACTAAGAGCACCGAGTGGAGCCTGAGCTCACTGCAGATGTAGACTTAAGGTTTCACATCATCTTATTCTGCTTTGCCTAAATTTAACTCATAGTAATGAAACTACATCTTCTAAATAATGGTTAGTATCAGAGGCTGCCTTTCCACGGCCCAGACTTTCTGTGAAGTGCTCATGCTAAATGTGCATTCAGGAAGAAAATGTGCCAGGAACAATTATTTTTAATCAGACTGTCACATACAATGAAAATCTGCCCTGACAGTTTACACAAAAGCCCAATAATCGACTCAATTATCCTCCCTTCTGAAAGCTCTCCTCTGTTCACGAGCCGAGCGCTGACCCGCTCATTATTCACAGACCCAAACTGGGCAAAGTTAAGCTTTTCCTAATGCACTGATTTCACTGAAAATACTGTTTCTCCTTGTGAGAGTACTTTGAAGGTGCCCTGCTGCTGGCAGGCAGACCGGACAACCCCCAAACTACATCCCTTTACTCCTGGGATAATTTTTAACTACAGCCAGGATTTTAGTAGGCCCGCTGATCTAGAAAGTTACTTTTCTCACAAAAACCTATGGAACAAAAATCTCCCACTAGCTGTACTCCTGATAAAATTCTGTTTTTCCTATCTGATGACTTGCTGACTTCTACAATGAACAGAATCTCAAAGATTTACCCCCCCCCAAGTTATGTTTAGCAGTCTTTGAAAAATACACTAATACTTTACATCTTCAAAAGTACACACCTCTCTATGTATGTTAAAGGAGGTAGTAAAAGCCAGTATAAGGTATTTTTTGAAGAGTTTTCTTTGATTTCTCTTTCTTTGATTTCTCTCATTTTATATGACAATATTTTCATACACAATTCTACAAAAAATAGACACTTATGGAGGCAAGAATCCACTTATGTGGATTTGGATGGTATTTCTCCTACATTCAACACTCTGATTTGTGAGAATGCCATAAATTCTCATCTGTGACCTTCGCTATGAAAAAATCCCTGGAAAAACATTCCAGTTCTGTATCAGTGCTTTAAGCTCTTCAAATTTCACAGAATCTGACAGTTGTTTTCCTCTGCTCTGGGCTGTCTTAACCTGATTTTAAGGATGTGACACTTTAGACTCTGCACCACATTTTGTTTTTTAATGAATCAACTTGTCATTTAAGTCTTACCTGGATTTCAAACCCAAACGTCTCTTTATCTTCTTTCAATATAGCAACCAGGTGTCTGTAGGAAGAACGCACACAATTCCGTGTGAACGTGGGGTGACACGCTTTGTGCACCTGTATTTCCAACCAAAACCATTGTGTTCTGACCATCACCTCTCCCTGGGTCTGTGGGGTGTCCCCACACCGTCCCTCCGATGGGGTAGTGGTGGTGCTGCCTCTTTCCTTACTCAAACTAACTCAAACTAAAGGTCACCTGCATTACCCAGCTACTGGGTACCAGTCTCTGCCTTGCACCCTGATCCCACTTGAGCTGGAAAGATTACCAGGTTAATTACCAGGTTATTCTACATTTCATGCAGAATAAGACAATAACAGTGACTCTAGAATCATAGAATCATACCTTTGTGGCTTGGAGGAGTCACCCGAGGAGCTGGATCTGGCTAAGGCAAGCTGTGACCAGAAGTGGGAGAGGACAGGGATCAGTAGGTCTGTGGCTCTTGGAGGCACACGGCTAAAATCAGCAGTTCAGAGAAAAGCTAAAAGTAGCTGGTGGCATCCCACCAGCACCTTGTACCAACACAGCCTCTGCCTTGGTCAAACGGGAACTTGAACTTTCCATCCAGGAGGAAAAGCACCTGGAGGTCAAAGCCACCTGTCAGATGCTGGCACCGAGTTCAGTGCCCAAATCACATCTCTGTTGTACCAAGAGCTCACCTCATTTTTGTACCTTTCCTCTAAAAATCTGTGGGCATTTATGGACCAAGCACGGTTCATATGCTTTATGCCAAGAGAGGGATAAAGCACCCACAAGTGTGGGTGAGTGCAGATAGCATGCTCTGCAGTGTCTTGTGGCAGCTGCACAGCATTTCCCAGCCAGAGACGGACATCCAGGATCCCTGCTTCAGGCATTGCCTGGAGAGGTCTCTGGGAAAAGCCAGGATCATTGATTCTTCCCATAAAATTGAACCAGGAATAAGGAACGACATTATCAGTGAAACATTTGTAGCTGATAGAGCCAATGTCTCAGGCTTCAGCAGGATAAAATGGTGCCACACTGTGATCTCCTACAGAAACAGCGACTTCATGGGCGTGCGTTTACTTGTCGAAGGACAAGGAGAGAAGGGAGAGGCCACCTGTGTAAGAATCCACTGCAGAGAATATGAGAGGGCTGAAAGAGGCACACAGATGGACCCTGAGCAGGGGACAGGCCCTGCAGTGCGTCCTCGGTTCTGAGGTGTTTTGTAACTCAGCTTTACCAGCCGCAGCCACAACACAGCCATCACCTCCACCCTTCCCTGCCAGTGGCCACCGCCACACCGAGGGGGACAAATCACACTGAGGGGGACAAATCCCACTGAGAGGGACAAGTCAGACCAAGGGTGGGTCCATCACACCAAGGGCTGCTCTGCCACACTGAGGACAACTCCACCACAGTCCTGGGAGCTGATGCCACCCAGCAGCAACATTCCCAGGACTGGCCTGGCTCTGGTTTTCTCTTATGTCCCCACATTTGCACCAAGAAAAGGATGAAGTGCATTTCTGTGGCTGAACAAAGCGAAACCTTAAGTGCACAGATATTACGCACTATTTTTCTGATCCTAATTTCAGAATATAATGTGTGTCAAACACTTTCTATTCAGGCTTCTTCATGTCAGGCAAGAAGTCCAGAGCTGGTATGGCTCAGCTGACAGTTCTCAGCCTCAGCAGGACAGTTCTGTGGGAATCCCAGGACAAGCTGCAGCAATGTGGCTGTTCCGGGGGGGAAAGCCCAGCAAAAGAGACAGTCCCAACAGCCCCAATAGTTGTACAGAAACACTCCCAAATCCAGATGGAAACAGCTCCTGGTGGGCATTCTCTGTCAGTGTTGCAGAGCAGAGGATGGTGTTCAGGCTGCTAGACTGAGGTAAATGCACATTTAAAGGAGCACCCAGGCAGCACAAGCCCTTCCGGCTCTCAGCACAGCTGGAAATGGAGAAGAAGCTGAGCTGGGGCTGGATCTCGGCTGCAGGCAGGACACCCTGTCACTCGCTCCTCGTGGAGCTTCCCACACTGCCAGCACTGCAAAGATTCTATCACCATCCCCAAAATGGGCCCAGCCAATGGCACCCAGCAGTCCTCCTTCCAGCACCCTGAAACCAGGGGCCACAGAGAGCCTGCAACGTCACTCCTGGGTCGCAGGAGGAGCCCCAGCCCCCGCAGCCAGCCTGTACCTGCTTGCGCCCGCGGGGCAGCGTCCCCACCGTGTTGGCCAGGTGCTGGATCCGCTGGCTGTCCATGGGCAGTGCCTGCTCCCCGTCGGTGGGGCTGGAGCCCACGGCGTTGGCGCTGTGGTTCTGCTGCAGGAGCCGCCTCAGGGCCATGGCGAGGGGGCTCAGAGCGGCACTGCCAAGCACTGCGCCATGGCCACGGAACTGCACCCGCCACCACCGACACGGGGGAGAGCGGAAAGGCCGCCACGTGACCTGTGGTTTAGGTGCATGTTACACAAATCCCTCTGAGCAGAGCCCCAGGCTCTCGGTGTGCCTTGTGCTCACAGGGGAGTTAAGAATTAGGCTTGGCAGTTACAGAAATCTGCTTAATTTTTCCATTCCTGCACACAACAATTCTCACCAACAGCTGCTGCTCTGCCAGGATTTGTCCTCGTGGCCCTGCCTGCCTCAGGCACTCATCTGAACTCAACCTGCTCATTCTCTGACTCGCTCGGCATTCCTGGCATCCCTAGAATCACCTTTTGGCAAAGATGGGGAAAATAAGAGAGCTGAAGGCCAAGAACAGGAGCTGAAAAAGTGGCAGAGCGAGGGCAGAGCGAGGGCAGAGCAATGCCCTCAGCACAGCACTTGGGTCACGGTGTGGAGCAAGGACTTATCTGGCACAGCGGGTCCGGGGACACACAGCAAAGCCAACTGAGGGGCTTCAGGAAGGGGCAGAAGGGGCTGCCACAGCAGAGCCCAGGCAGGCTCAATGCCAGGGACAGCCCTGGCCAGATGTCATCCCTGCACCTGTCCTGGATGGCCAGGGCCCGAGGAAGATGCAGGAGTGACAGGTGGCTGAACAGGAGGGCAGGCACGCTGTGCCCAGACAGGTGCACACACTGAATCCACCAGTGCAGATGGGGTGGTCACACCCCCGGGAGCCCTGCAGACCCTCCCTGGGTGTTGACATGACACACCAGCAGCCAGGGAGCCACCAGGGCCACTAAGCCATTGGTCCATCCTACAGCAGAGTGATCCCAACCAGAGTCCTGCTCTGCTCTGCACGAGCCAAAGCATGGACTGACTGTCCAGCAGTTGCCCTAAAATTAAGTTTTGTGGGGGGTTCCAGTCTTGCAAAGGATTTTGTCCCAGCAGCAAACGTGTTGAGGAGGATTTATGATTCTGAGAACTTCTGGTGGGGTTGTTTTTTCTCTGCAGTTATTGTCTGACCTGTTGCCAATTCATTGTAGCTTTGAATAACCTTTGGATTCCCTGATCCTGGATGTGATGGAGAAGCATGGGAAGCAACCCTGGGCCCGGGGTGGGACACAGGGGTGGCTGCCTGTCCCCACTGCCCCTCAGTCAGAGGTCAGCAATGCAGAATGAGGACGGGCGAGCAGCGGGCAAGCCCTGGGCAGCACAGCTTGCCAACCCTGGCAGTCACCCCGGCCAAGTCCTAGACACCCAGGGAGCAGGGGCCACCCCTGGCACGCAGCCCTGCAGCGATGGCCGGACCCCTGTGTCCCAGCCCCTGGCACTGCTGGCTGTCAGTGAGCTGGAGCAGGACTGGCTGGACAACCCAACAGACTCTTCTGAAACACACTGTGCCATTTTTCGTTGAGACAGATGGACAAATACCAGGGACTGCAACTGCACAAAGCAGCCAGAGTTGTCCCTGGTTGGGATTTGAACCTGCAGCGGGAAAAGCAGGGCCACTGCTATCAGAGAAGTAATACAAATATACAAGTTACAGTCATTTTCTGATTAAAGTCTTTTTCTACACCTTTACAAGGTATTGCTGCACACACCTGGGACACCTGGTCCTGGGAGGAAAGGCTGGCAGGGGCACAGGGAGAGGAGGAGTGGCAGCCAGGACTGCAGGGTGAGGGGTTTCTGTCTCTGCCAGCCGTGAGGAAGTTCAGTGCAGGTTGGCAGATGCTGTCACGAGAGCTCAACACAGAGCTGCTCCACACACCTTTTCTAAGGGCTCTGCCTCTGTGAGCCATGGCAGAGGAAGTGCAGGGATGGGTGTCCATGGAGAAGGTGCCTGACATTTGCTGGTGCAGAGGAGCTCTTAGTGCCAGGAAAATGCTGGCATGGGGATCCAGGGGATCCACTCATTGCCCTGGATGGCTGAAGTGTCAGTACATCCACGTCCTAAACGTTCATCCCTCAAAAACCCGGCATCTCTCAGGAGAGAAACATCCTGTCAGGAAACATCTGCTCCACACACCTGGAGGAGAATTGGTGGCTGATGTGTAGAGGAACCCCTGCAGTCCCTGTGCCTCGATGGGGACAGGGAAGTGTTGCACACCACAGCAGCTCTGCAGCAATGAGTTTGACGTCTGTCCTTCATCTGGAGCTCCTTGGGGGAACCCCTCTGGCTTAAGGTGCAGAAAACAGACGTTTAAAAAACACTGCAGGAGAGGGGAAAAGCTCTCTCCTTTTTCCTGAGAGAAGTAGCTGTAGCCCAGAGGGGCATCTCCTCACTTGCATGCTGAGCAATGTGGGCAGCGGATGACTCAAAGCCGCTTCCCCTTTTCCGGCTCACGATCACCCCGGTGAGTGCTTTGGTAACAAACAAAGCACATTTCGGTTCCTCTGGCAGCCCTCTCTGACGTTCCTGAAACCCAGCGACTCATCTGCAAACAAGCTGAGGGCAGAAACAAACGAAACCTCCCATCAGAGCACAAAACAGGACCCTGGTGCGAGCTGCCCCAGCAGCCCCGTGCCCGCTCTGCTGACCCGCGCCCCACACCATCCACGCACCCCGCACCCCAGCAGGCACCCCACATCCCTGCCAGGCAGCCCACACCCTCGGCACACACCCCACACCCTGGCACACACCCTCCCTCCCAGCCCGCCTGCTCCTCGCTGGCCCGGCTCAGAGCCGCGCGGAGCTGAGCCAGAGGGGAGCACGAGTCAGACCCTGCTGCCCACGGCAGCGGCTCACGCGTGTCCACGGAGATCACAAGGATGCCCTGCCCCTGCCTCCTGCCCAGCACGGCACTCGCTCTGTGTCAGGACCCGAGTGATGGGACGTCTCCCACTAGACCAGGTTGATCCAAGCCTGGTCCAACCTGACCTTGAATGCTTCCAGGGGTAGAACACCCATTCCTCCAAGGCTACAGTGCCTGCAGGGTTTCTGCCCACACTCACCTTACCAGGGCAGAAGGAAGGAGAGAGGAGTCACCCTCTACAGAACACAAACCCTCTGGGACTCAGGAGCTGGCTCTTCTCCTTTGCTACCAGCTGTGCACCAATGGCTCCTGGGGAGTCGGTTTACCTAACAAGAAAATGAGGAGTTACCCCAAACCCTCCACTGAGCAATTTCTCATGAACACCTCTCCCCAGGTGACAGCCCGTGGTGTTCTGCTGCCACCGAGCCGGAATGCAGTGGCCAGGGCACAGCACCGAGCTGGCTCACAGGGGCAGCTGCTCCTCCAGGCAGGTGTGCTGCAGAAGGGTGTTTCGGGGAAACAGGAATTTCTCAGGTTGCTGGAAGCACAGCACTGCTCTCCCGTGCGACAGACGCCCACCCGGCGCGGCGGCGGCCAGGGGATGGCAGCCGATGTTCACCGATGAGCCACCGGCTGCTGCTGTTCCATCGGGATCCACTCCAGAGCCCCGACTGCCGGGCCGCAACCAAAGCTGCACAGCCAGCACCGCAGTAATGCCACCTTCCTGGAGATGCACAGGGACCAAAGAGCAGGAATTCACAAGTAGTTGCTAAAATACAGTGGTCATTTTAAAAACAAAATAAATGCCCCCAGTTTCCTTCAAAAGCCACAAAAGTTTCTTGGGTCACAGCATGGCAGATTTCATTTTGACATGCCTGAAATTCAAATAAAGCCTGATTTAAATCCCCAGATTGTGGCTATGTCAGGAGGATTTTCAAGCACACGGACTAGTATTGAGGTGCTCAGGGTGAGCAGGTCCCACTCAGGTTTACTCCAATAGCTGAAAGAAAAAAATGCAGGGAGTGTTGTATGACAGGGAGCTCAGTCAGAGCTCACACTGGCATGGTGCAGAGCCCTGAGCGAAGGTCCCTACAGGTACAAGCCACCAGCCCCTTCTCTGGGGAGGCTGCTCAGCGTGGGAGAGCACCTGCCGTGTCCCAGGGAGGCAGGAGGGGACAGGGAGCACTCCAGCTCAGCACCAGGGCCTGCCAGCTGTTCCCACCTTAACCAGAACAAGTACAGCTGTCAGCAGGAGCTGGATGTTCCCTGTGTCACCATGTCCAACAAACACCAGGACGAGCAGGTGCCAGAAGGAGCAGAGCTCTTGCCTCAGCACTGCCCACCAGCACAGCAGCCCAGGAGGGGTGTTGGATGCCCCTCCAGACAGGACTTACTCCTCCTTGTGCCACACGTCAGCCGCGAACAGTGATGGGAAGTGGCTGGCAGGAACATGCCCATTCCCAGTCCCTGCAGAACCTTGGGAGCCCTGGGAAGCGTCCTCCAGCCCAGCCCAGCCAGGAAAGGGGCTGGAGGCATGTGCTGGCAGAGGAGCTTTGGTTCAGTTTGAAATCTCCAACATCTAAAAGTTACCTGGAACAGGCTCAGCCCTTCTGCCCTCATATAAATGAACACAATAGCAGTTTTTCACTTCACAGGAACACCAGGGCAGAGTACACTGAATTTATTAAAACAGCCACATCTTCCCCCCACGTGGGGTGAAAAATCCACGTACAAAATACAACAGCTAAACCATTATTTACATCCAGGCAGCTGCAATACGAAGCAATAACTTTAGCAATAGTTTTAAAAATAACTCTGCAGTGTACACAGATCATGTATTTCACAAGACAAGGGTTGAGCACTGTACCACTCTACTTATTTCAGAAATATTACAGTGTTCCAGGTAAAATATTAACGCTTCTTTTAAAAACAGACAACTCAGAAGTGGTTTGTAGATTGACAAAATATGACATGTTTCTCTTTAGAAACTGAGAACAACAGTAGGTTTAGACACAAACATCATAGCTACATTCAAAATACATCTAGTCCATTCATCCAAAAATACATTCAGTGTAAGCTACAACTTATTGCACATTTCTTATATTCTGTAGAAATATATTGTACCTCAGTCTTATTCCCTGTACATTCATGAATTGTTCTGCCTGTTAGAGCAGAACTTGGACGTCTGTCCCTAAAAGCTTTGGGGGGATTGGGGTACCACAGCCCGTAGGGATGATCCCTGGAATCACAGACATACAGCTGAGAACAGAGGAGGGCACTCATCCCGGTGCTGCTGGGGGCACCCAGGTGGTGTCCCAGGGCTCCCCAAGGACACCTCAAGGACAGCCCAAGGACAGCCTCACAGACCTCCACCGAACCACAGCACGGGGGGTTGAGCCACAGCCTTCAGGAACACAAAAATGAGCTTGTTTCTCTGTACCTGTGAACCCGAAGGCCGTGGTAGAGCCTCCAAGCCCCAGCGACGCCCCCGCGGTGGGAACCCTGCGGAAGCACCACCCGACCCGGCAGCACCCCGGGGCCACGCTGCGAACTGGGGAGGCACTTCATCCAACACCGTCCCCACGCGAGGGCTGAACCCCAAACCCCTCCTTCCCACGAGCACAGGTGAGCTGGGGACAGCCTCCAGCCCACCAGTGGCACAGGAGCTCTGGGCAGATGGGGACTGAGGGGAGAACGTGCCCTGCTCAAAGTTCAGACCTCTTGTAGGGACTGGACATATTTCTAAATAAATTTATCTATAATTCCTAAATTTATTACCAGGAAAAGAAGTGACATAGCAATAACTAAACTATTGTAGGGTTCATTATAGGATTACATGAGGGAATGACCTTGGTTAAGTGCAAATAATAAAAGTACCAAAGTGCAGAGGAGATTACAGCCTGAATTTCTCAAGGGGTGTCTGGGGGCAGCAGCTCAGGAAACACAAAAAAATTCGGTGCTAGAGGAAATATTAATTAACTTTCCCTTTCAGCCCATAATCCCTGCATTAAGTTTTAGATTGTTATTAGAAGAGAACTATAAAATATTAGTAACTCCTCCCAACTAGAAGCATCAATTAGGAGAGGCTGAATGTGGTGATGGGGTTTGAGCATCCTTGACCTTGAAAACTTTTATGAGTTTAAGAACTTGTGCTTCAAGTGAAGATTAGCAGGAACATTGTAACCTCTGGGGAAACCTAAGCCTCCCTAAACCACACAAAAGTGTCTTGGCGTAACCTCTGTGCTTAAATTAGAACTGGACAAAGCCACATGGAGGGGAAAGGCCACTAAAACAATGGTTCTTTGGGGATTTTTTAAAGGAGTGTAGAGTTTGCAAAAATTTCAGAGCTCAGTACAATATCATCAGCCCTTGGCTCGGCTATATTTTAACTCTAGTTCACCAAAATACACATTCACTTCTCAACAAAAAAAAGAAAAAAGAAAACCAGTGCAAAAATACTGAGTTAGGTGAAATGCCAGGACAAACACACCACAATGTCTGATACCACGAGATAGATGCATGGAAAGGGTTAAAGTATTCCTGGGGCTGGAGCTGTGGCACCTGCAAGGGAGCTGAGCCTGAGAATCCTCCACCCACATCTCCCAGCCAGGCACCAAAAGGGTCTTGTTCAAACTACAGGGCTGATCAACAAACCTCAGATACTCCAGAATGGCAACTGAAAACTGAAGCCCTTTTCCCACCTAAACCAAAAAGTATCTTCTATTGTTCCTTTTTAAGATAGGGAATTTTTTTCAACTTATGTTCTACAAGAACAAATGCTGGATTTTAGGTTTGCAAATTTTTTGATACTCAAGTCAACATCATGCCCTGGATCATGCTAAAATTACTCCTCAGCCTAGAAAGCCACACCCACTGAGCTCTATGGGGTAGTTCGTATAGTTGAAGCACATAAGAATTAAATCACAGGATGGCTTGCGTTGAAAGGGACCTTAAAGCCCATCTTGTTCCCTTCCTTGCCAAGGGCAGGGACACTTCCACTAGACCACGTTGCTCCAAGCCCCATCCAAGCTGGCCCAAATCTCTGAGACACCTTTGATTATATCTCAGAAACCACACTGGAGAAAAATCTACCAGCAATTTAAGGGAAGAATTCTCCACTGCTCAGCTCCAGACCACAGAAAGACCTGCATTATTTAACACAAGCACCTGTGCAAACAGGTACATTGCATCAGAGCCTATTTACGGGCAATTAACAGCCATAAAGTATCCATAATGTCCTGGAGATGTGTGTCAGGAAGAAACCCAGAGTGCTGATACTACAGACCACCCCACTCAGTAAAAGTTTAACCTGTTTTTCCCTGCAACAGTTCCAATCAAAGAGATTTTACACCAAAGATTGATCTGACATACTGTGATCAGCCAACAACTGACTGCCAGGGAGCTGCATGGACCACACCAGATTTTTGCACAGCTTTGCTATTCTGGAAACATCTTTGGTCTTAATTTGCATGGACCAGCTGGATTTAAAGATTTAAAGAACCATATGATTATGAAATGTATAATTTTGACTATTAAAAATATTAGAATACTATATCCAAATATGTGGGCCATGAAGTGGGGCAGAAGCACCAGTTCACAAAATGCCAGAACATCAGTGAATTCTGATACAACACCTCGCTTTGATGGCTGTGGTATTATGGAAACATGACCCGAGATGCTAATACTCGTCACCAGCCTGGTGCTGTTACAGAATTCCGTAAGAAACCTCTGAAAAGGCTGTATTGGCTTTTGCTAAAGCTTCCCCCAACACACCAAAAGGCACTAAAAAAATATTAAGAGTGATTAGTAAGATATTGTTAAAAATAAATATTTTCTCAGTTTAGGTAGAATTTCTCCCACTTTATCCCTATGTAACTAATGGAAAGTATTGCCTCTGTTATTTTTTCTACAAACGGTTAGAAAGAAAAGTTATCCCTTGGTCGATCTGCTCCATGAACAAATGAACAGAGTAAAACAACTCAAATCCTAACCATAATATTGTATGTGAAACCGAGACAATAAATATAAATGGTAATAGAGAACTGACTCAAGGGTTTTGGTCACAAGGTACACGCTTTAGTGGAATTTCCATCTTTTTAATTGCTTAGGTAATAATAAATACAGTAATTCAAAACGCATTTACTGATAGCCCCTTTTCAGAGTCTTGCATAAAAATAGGTAAAAAGCTGGGTTAAATTTGGTCTTTTACTTGGTTTGAGGACAGAACATGAGGGGTTATTTTGCAAACAGCTTTAACCAACACCAGACATTTCCAGGACATTTGGGGTCTGACGAGGATGAAAAGCGCAACAGTAAAACGTATTTTTACACTGTTGTGATGCTTTAAGATCCCTCCTGCCTCGTGTCCGCTTTACTCATAAAACCAAAGCAAGACATGGACTTGCTGTATCAAACCCGAACTTCGAGTCCCAAGCTGCCTCTTGCCACGGCCAAACATGATGCTCAAGGTCAGTGCTCTGCTGTGGGCACTGCAATACCGAACCACGTTATCTGAGGTAGACCAGAAATAAAAATACTATCACATGTGGAAAGATGAACAGCAGAATTCCTTCCCGTCTCCTCACGCGGGGAGGTCGGTCAGGCTTTGGAGTCCTCCTGCAGGCAGAGCTGCGAGACGGTTTTCTTGACGCGCAGGGCGGTGAGACGCGCGGCGCCGCTGGCGTGCCAGCACTCCCGCATCACCCGGCCCATCACCCGCAGCGCCTGCACACACAACACACAGCGGGGCAGTTGGAAGGGACCCACAAGGATCATCAGCTCCAGCTCCTGGCCCTGCACAGGCCCATCCCCAGGAGTCCCACCCTGTGCCCCAGAGGATTGTCCAAACCCTCCTGGAGCTCTGGCAGCCTTGGGGCTGTGCCCACTGCCCTGGGGAGCCTGGTCAGTGCCAACCACCCTCTGGGGGAAGAGCCTTGTCCTGAGATCCAACCTGAGCCTGCCCTGGCACAGCTCCAGCCCTTCCCTGGGTCCTGTCCCTGCTCCCCCGCACAGCAGAGCTCAGGGCCTGCCCTTCCTCTACCCCTCCCAAGGAAGTTGTGGACATGGGAGCAAACAACAGGTCAGGAGTACAACCAGCACCTCCCGCTCTCTGTTTGGCAAGTGCAATATAGGAAAACAAACTGCAGCTCTCTGAAACAGTGACACAACAGCAGCACATTAGTTACGATCCACGTTTAAGAGAGTTGAGCACTTGGTGCAAAGAGCTGACCTGAGAGCTGAAACAACTAAATTCAGGAGAGACTGGACACCAGGTACTCTGTCTCTCACTGAAAAATTCTGCTTTAATTTAAATTTGAAAATATAAATAGTAAAATCAAACTAGAAAAATAAACTAGAAACTGAAGTAATAATAATAAATAAACTAACTAAATTAAAATAAATAAACTAAAATAAACTAGAAAACTGGTTTTACCTCACAGCTTTGCCACTGGTTTGGAATATTTGGTCTGAGCTTATGCTCACAGACAACCCTTCTCATGTCTTCTATCGAAGGATCAGAAGGCACAACGTCGTAGTAAGGCAACTGGTATTCCTCAGTGATTCCTAGGGAACATTTATTGTGGAGGTAACACAAAATACAAAGTACCTGCTCCACAACAAACTCTAATTGTTTCTACAAGCAATGAGAGAGAACAGAGGAACTTTTGTGGCCACCTTGAACAACAGCTCCATGACATCTTCTGTCCCCACTTACTGCCACAGTAACTGGGAGTGCTTTGGTTTTACTAAAGATAAAAGTGGTGCGGATCACAAAATGAGCTACAGCCAGCACTGGAGTCTGCAGCACAGGAGGGACATGGAGCTGCTCTGCTCTGGAGCCAGGCTGGGAGAGCTGGGGGGGTTCCCCTGGAGAAGAGAAGGCTCCAGGGAGAGCTGAGAGCCCCTTGCAGGGCCTAAAGGGGCTCCAGGAGAGCTGGAGAGGGACTGGGGACAATGGAGGGAGGGACAGGACAAGAGGGAATGTGTTTAAACTGCTTTAGATGGGATACTGGGAAGGAATTGTTGGCTGTGAGGGTGGGGAGGCCCTGGCTCAGGTTGCCCAGAGCAGCTGTGGCTGCCCCTGGATCCCTGGAAGTGTCCAAGACCAGGCTGGACAGGGCTTGGAGCAACTTGGGCTGGTGGAAGGTGTCCCTGCCCATGGCAGGGGGGGGAATGACATGAGCTTTAAGGTCCCTTCCAACCCAAACCAATCTGGGATTCTGTGACTGTATGAAAAGGCACCTCACCTCCAACGGAGCACCTCCGGGCTATCTCCCAGTACACCAGCCCCAGGGAGTAAATGTCTGCACGTTTGAAGGACTCGAAGATGTTCGTGTTCATTGCGTCGTCCAGGATCTCAGGAGCCATGTACCTTGGAGCACACAGGGGCAGTTCAGTTCCTACATGGTTGCCCTGCCATGTGACCCCTCATGGCACTGGAGCCATGCCCTGACCAGGCCCAGGGCATGTGGAGTGACCAACACATGATGTTTGTGCCAGACCAACACCCCACGTGGGACAGGGAGCTCCATTCCATGGGAACGGCAACCACCTCCCGGTCCCACCCAGTGGGGGTGGAGGGACAGGGTCTGTGGGACCCCCGACCGATACCAAAAGTGGAGGGGACATCACTCATGGAGGGGAGGGCTGGGAGGAGCCATCCCCATGGAGTGAGCCCATCTGGCAGCTGCCTGACCCACCTCCTGGTGCCCACGCGGGGGTTCTGGGGAATGTCAATGGTGTTCAGCACCGAGTCGTGCTTCACCGCCAGGCCCAGGTCGGCGATGGCACAGGTCTCGTTCCTCTTCACCAGGATGTTCTTGGATTTCAGATCTCGGTGTGCGATTGCTGGCTTCCCTGTTCACAGTGAGAGAAACCGCCTCCAATTTTGATAAGAACAGTGTGGATTTCAATATAATGAGCAAGGATGTGGAACCAGTTTTATTCAATTTTGTTACTATTCCCTGTAGAAACACTGAAGCCTATTTTGAGCAAGCAAAGCTCTGCTAAATGCTGTCAACTTCAAAAGAAAACTTTGATGGCATTTTTGTTTCAATATCTGTATTTCAGGAATAAAACACAAAAAAAACCCCTGGAAGTTCACCCTTCAAATTAATTTAGAAAATTACAGAATCATGGAATGGCTTGGGTTGGAAAAACCCTCCAAGATGATTGAGGCCAACTGTTCCCACAGCACTGCCAATGCCACCACTAACCCATATCCCCAGGTTATCCCGCCACATCTACACAGCTTTTAAATCCCTTCAGGGATGGTGACCCCACCACTGCCCTGGGCAGCCTGTGACAGAGCTGGACAGCCCTTCCGGGGAAGAAGTTTTTCCTAATTTTTCCTTCATTAGTGCTTACTTCTCTTTAGCACAGCTACTCCCACAGGCATCCACTGAAAACCAGGGATGAGATGCAGACAGAAGAAGTGGGAAGGTGACATCCCTGTTCCCCTGCAGCGCTCACACACTGTTCATCTTGGTGTTAACAGTTTGGAAAATGCTTCACGATTCCACGTCACCCATAAATGTTTTTGCAAACAACACTGAAGCACCTTAAAATATTCGAAGGACAAGTGGGAGGGAAGCACTTGCCTTGCGTGCCAACGATCTCCATGTGGAGGTGGGCCAGGCCACTGGCCACCGACAGTGCCAGCCTGACCATGCCCTCCACCGTCACCGTGCCTCTGTTCAGGTAGTCGAACAGGGACCCCTGCTCGTGGTACTCGGAGACAAGCCAGAGCTGAGTCCACGTCCCGTTATCTACCCGGAGGAAGCAAGATTATTAAAAATGCTATCTGGGGAAAACCTTCCCGTTTTGCGGAATGCAAGCAAAGCAGGTGTGCCAGCTGTCCCACCTGGAAGGAGCTCAGCACAGTGCACGGTTCAGGGTGCTGCTGCAGATGGCAGGGGGGGCAGCGAAAGCTATTCTGAGACAGACACCCGGGATTTAGCATCAGTTGGCTTGGAAAGGTCTCTAAGATTGTTGAGTCCAACCATTAACCCAGCACTGCCAAGGCCACCACAGAGAACCACAGAATTACGAGGGTTGGAACAGCCCTGCAAGACGACGGAGCCCCCGATGCCGCGCCCGCCCCGTACCCTTGTTGTCGGCAGCGATGAAGCCCAGGATGTTCTCATGCCTCAGCATAACTGTCTGGTAAATCTCCGCCTCCCGAAACCAGGACCGCTCATCTCTGGAGGAGAAGATTTTCACAGCTACGTCCTCCCCGCACCATTTCCCACGCCAGACTTCACCAAACCGGCCTTTTCCTACAATTTCCTGCAGGACAATCGTCCTGGCGATGGTTCTCTGGACGAGCAGAGGCAAACCTAGTTAAAAGGAGAGACAGGTACTTGGGAAATAGCTCAACTGTGGTCTTCGAATCCCAACACTGCCCTTTCCCAGTGAGCTGCACTCATGGCTTTGTTTTCCAAGACTGCCAGGGGAAAATCCTCTCCCCACAAATATCTCCCCAAATTAGCCTTTTAGATGTTACTTTCAGTGCCCATATATTTAAAAAATATTAAAAACCCCCAATAAAAATTAAAAAATAGGCCTGAACTATTCAGTTTGGTTTGATAGGAATTGCAGCTGTCCTACAATCAATTAGTTGCTCTGCTCTGACTGGTATTTTCAAAAACAAAGATAAATTATCATTGCAGCTCCACTGTCCTTTGCAAGCCATAACCTCTCCCTTGTTTGGTTTGACTCTGTGTTTTCTGGGGCCTTAAAATAATTATTACTTTTTATATTTTTTTTAAATCAAGACAACCTTGATTTTGGCTGAAATCAGACCAAGTTGCCCCACTGCACGGAGCTCTGGATCATCACAAGTCCAGCCCTGTTCCTGGCTCAGGGATGGCTGGGAAGAGTTAAAACTTCAGGGTAAATAAAGCCAAAGTCTGTTCATTATAGCTGTGAAAAAGCATTAGGGAAGAACAACAACTTAATCCTCAGAGGTATGCAGCTCATGGAAATAAAGTCAACTAAGTTAGGCACCATTCCTACATTTTTCACTTATAAATAAAAGCAAGCACAAGCTACATATTTTTCAATAAAAGCTGTAGTTAGGGAAAGCTGGGCTGTACATCCCAGATGTGCCGTTGGCTAGATGAGCTGGAATATACTAATTCCACCTCATTTTTGTGTTTCTTTGGTTTAACAACTTCTTCATTGCAATGGAGGCATCACAGTAGACTGGATATCGGACACAGGAAAAATGTTAGAAAGGTGGACAGTGTGCTCAAAAAAAGAATTTTGGGTAATGTTATTTTGCAATAAAACAACTAAAAATTTCAGAAGCAGCATCCTGGCAGCATTTGGTTTCACACTTGAATCTGATTTCGGAGCTCACTCGTTTAACTCTTCCATTCCAAGAAAGAACAGATCTTTTGCAATGTGGCAGAAGAAGAGCACACAAAGCCCTGTCGGTGCTGTGAGGGGTGGTCACGTGCATCGGCCCAGCCCCCCCTTGGCGTGCAGGGCACCCCACGTACCAGAGCCAGAGCCAGAGGTCGTCATGTCATAGATGAGATCCCTCAGCGTCTTCCCGGAGCTCACCAGGTTGCCCTCGGAGAGGGGATCCTCCACGTTGGGCGGTTTGGGGCCACGGCGGGCGCAGCGCCGGCGGCCCCGGGAGGGGCACACGGCCAGCACTGCCACCAGCACCAGCACACACACCGGCACTGCCACCGTCACCGCCAGCACCACGGACCTGGGGCCGGCTCTGCCGGGGGACTCCGACGCTGTCGGGAACACAAGAGCGGGTTGGAGAAACACTTCAATGAAGGGCTGCGGAGGGACGGCAGTCAAAGTTCAGTGACTGCCTGCAGTTGTCCTGGCCTGACACAGATCCCATTCCTGTAAGACATGGAGTCTTCCCCCACACACTTTTTGTGCAGGAAGCTTGGTCTCTTGATCACCACACAACACCACTGCCTCAGATCATCCCATCCCATTCCTCAGGGAACACCAGAGGACACTCTCAGCAGCGCACAGCTGGCCCATGGTCTCAGTGCCCCAGACTGGAGCAGCAATGGTCCCTGCTGCCAGCACAGTGACCAGCATTCCCACTGGAAAATACCTGCCCCTGCCAGCCTGGCCATCAGCTCCAGTGGCAATGGTGGGTGCCAGAAGTCAAACACCAGGAGTGGGAGAGAGCCTGCGGGAACATCCTACACCAGCAGGTCCTGGTTCTCCTGCTCCTGCTGGGAGCCTCGGCCACAGCCTGTGTCACCTTCAGCTGGAGAGTCCTCCCACCTCCTCAGCATGGGCTCTGCAGCCCCTTCTCACAGCGTGTGGTCACCACTGTCCTGCACCCTTCCCAGTCCTTCCAGCTCCTTCCTTCTCTTCCCTCCTTTCTGCAGCTCCCTTCACTCCAGCGTAGCACTCTTTCCAGACGAAATATCTCAAAAACCAGCATTGTGATTCCTGTATTATAGTCAGGGCCATCTTCAACCCTGACCCCATGCACCAGGTGTCCCGTGGCCAGGACCAGCACTGCACACACCCCTCGGGGGTCGAGGGGCTCAAACCACACACAGGGGAGTGACAAACACCACAAACACAACACACACCCCACACCCGGGGTGCCATTAAAGGCCACACCAGAGTGGTGACATCCACAGCAGTTGGGCAAGGTCAGACTCCTGGGGAAATCAGACAATCCCTGAGGGCCACCCAAAACCAGCAAAACAACACCACAAATCCCATTTTACGATCCTGTTTTGAATGTACTGTTCATTGACTGACTAACCAAGAACAGAAGCTGGCACATGTTGCCACGTGTGAACCAAAGGCAGCACATCTGGCAGTACTCAGCAGTTTCACAACGTGAAGTAGTTATGGTCCAAGTTATGTAAACAAAATAGTACTTGTAGGCAGCAAAAAAATAAAAAAGGAAGGATTTTTTTTTTCCCTCCAGTGGAAAAGACATTCTCACACACAGCATTTGCTTTTGACTCATAATGAGCACTGTGAGGTTTCCAAAAGCTCTGAACTCTGTGTGTGCAAGTTTCTAGGCTACTCAGGGGGGCGAATCACATATTCTTTCCAAGGCAGTAAAAAACTATTGCATTAATAGGGGGCTCTAGTTAGCTCTACAGAATACTTTTAAACCATTTCAAAAATACACTGTTTGGGTTAGAGTCTGAAATTCAGTTTCTCTGGCTTCCACTGTGACTACAGACCTCACTCACAGTGGAGTAGGGGAAGAGATCACAAGCTCTGTCTCCCAGATCTTAAATATGGCCTGAAAATCCTGTGAGACACAAGTCTACAACTGAAAGAGCCTTCTGGATCTGACCCACGACTGCTCAAACCAGCCTGTTCCACGCTGAGGGCACGGAGGTGAGTTCTACAGAGAAAACGGGAGCGAGGGATGTGCAAGGGATGGTTTATCAAAGGGAGGTCCCTCAAGGCAGCAGCACACAGCATTTTCTCAGTCCTGCTCTGACATCCCACTGACAGGGGAAGCTCGCCTTGAGCTGTGGCAGAAAGTATCCCAGTTGAACCAGGAGAAGCCCAAAAAGGAATCCAAGTTAACACATTAAAAAAAAAAACAAAACCAACAATTACAGCAAAACTCATCCCGCACTTTAAAACCTTTTCCGGCTAATGCAAAATACTGCAGTGAATTCCCTGCCCACAAGAAGGAGGATATAAAAAGCAGAGATGCAGGTTGAATCTGTCTTTAAAGGTGTGTATTTTCTGACATTGTAAAACCAAACAGACAAAAACAAACCAAACAAAGAACAAACAAAAAAAACCCAAACTCGAACAGCCAGTTCCTGTCCTCCAACCAGAGCCCTCTCCAACCGGGCATTGCCACCTGCAGCTCTGTGATGGGAATTCAGGCACAAGCACCAAAGCACACACACTGCCCTCTGCCCCCAGAGATCCTCACCCTGCGGGTCATCTCACTATTTTCCAGGCACTCCTGGTACCTTTACAACAAAGACCTTTGGTAATTACCCACAGTCACAGAATCCCAGAATGGTTTGGGTTAGAAAGGACCTTAAAGCCCACCTGGTTCCAAACCCCTGCCATGGGCAGGAACACCTTCCACTAGACCAGGTTGCGCCAAGCCTGGAGAAAAGCTGATGGACAGGTTTGTGTCCCAGCAGGACACAAAGGTCCTGCCTCACCTGGCAGGGATGGGCACCACACTGGACCTTCTCAGGGCTTCTCCTCCTCCAGGAGAGTTGCTCCTGCCTAAAGGAAAGTTTTTCATGCCCACATGCTCTACTTTCAAAGTAGAATCTGCATAATGGAGACAGACAGGTTGGCAGGGAGGTGGGTAGATATATAATATATATTTACACCTAAAGATATATATATATATGAAGAAACAGATAAATATATAAGGAGTTTGATATAGAAAACTAGAGAGAGAGAGAGAGAGAGAGAGAGAGAGAGAGAGAGAGGCACAGAAACCACATTGGCACTGTTACATTTCTGACTGACATGAGTTCCCCCAAATGTTTGGAGCAAAGGGCTCAGGGTAAGAACTCAGTCATTTTTTGGGGGGTACTGAAATACAAAACTAGAGGGTTTGCAACTGGCAGTTCAAGCGCTGGGATGACAGATGTGCCTCCACTGCTCCTCCAGAAATAGCAGATTTAACCCAAGATACCGGCATCCCAGCTTGGAAAAAACCCAGCATGGTGCTTTATTTCTAGAGCATAACCACAACTAGGATGTCCCATCTGCGGTCAACTGAAAGAAAAACACTTAAATAATCCTTATTCCTACCCCATAGGACAGCTGAAGTTGGGTACCAGCGTTCAGCAAGAGGTGACAGTGCCCAAGGCTTACCTGTGGTCTGCCCTCCTATACTAATATGACGTAGCAACAGCCTTTCAAATTCCATTCAGAACTATTTAACAGCAGCTTAAATTCAAGTTATAATTGTAAATTATGTAATAATTTGCACATTTTTACCTGTAACATCTCTCACTGATGTAAGTATAAAAAGGTATCCACTAACAAAATAGTATATTTTCCAGGTTTTTCAAAAAAGCCTGGATTAAACACAAATCTTGGAAAGAAGAGTTAAAAATATTAAATCAAAAAATAGTATAAATATTTATTCTTAAAAAGCACTAAATCAACTTGTTCGCACAACTTTGAACCTGGTAGACTCACGCACTGCACGTTTTCCATCGTGTGTGGAGATGTTGGAGGCTGGAAGGCCTCAGGCAGGGCAGAGGCTCTGTTATTCCCTTGCAACATCCCAGATAACAACTCCTGGCTCCTCATGATTGCTAATTTACCAGTGCTTCGGATACCATCTTTCCAACATCCAGCCTAATGCCAGTTCAAATCACAAACTCCCTGAAGATAGTCCAGCCCATAAAACTTGTGAGGTTACAAGTTCTCTTCAGACACTTCACAGAATCACAGAATCATAAAACATCCTGAGTTGGAAGGGACACAAGGACCATTGAGTCCAATTCCTGGCCCTGCACAGGACAGACCGAGAACCCCACCACGTGCCTGAGAGCACATCTTCACGTCTTCCTTTCATCTTCATGTTTAGTGCTCATGGGACCCAAAGGCAGTGTGTGGGAGACCTTTACAAGATGCAAGAAATTCCCTCTCCTCCAGAGCTGCAGTTTAGATTTTCCTGTCTGAAACAAGCTGGGACAAAACAGCTGCTGTTTTACAGACAGCCTGTAAAGCCCCCATGAGCAGCTGCCGTGGCTGGTCCCCTGCACAGTATTTCCCCACCCTCAGGTGTCACAGCAGCGCTCGCACGGCACTTACCGAGGGGCAGGCGGAGGGTGATGTTGTTGCAGAAGTCGGTGTAGCAGCACTCGGTCTTGGTGATGTTCTTGGAGCTGTGGCAGAAGACCTGGGCGTTCAGCTCCGGGAGGGAGACGCAGGACTTGACCACCTCCTCGCGCCCGTTGGTCAACATGACCGAGGCCCAGCAGGCGCCCTCCGTCTGGCAGGTATAGTTGGTGTGTTCACACAGCTGGCACACGCATTGCAGGCCTGGAAAACAGGGGCCAGCAGTCGGGAGAGAACCCTGGGACGGCAGACCCTGGGGCACAGCACCCCCAGGGCCGCTGTGCCAGCTGGTCCTGCTGGCTGGCTGACCACGAGCACCCCGTGGGAGCTCCGGCACAGGGCCATGCCAGGACTGATGCCAGCAAATGGGCTCCTGGGCTGCAGGAGGAAGCCAGTCCCAGGAGACCCCCAGCAGCACAGGTTCCCAACACTCACATGACAAGTTTTTTAATCCTGGTCCCAGGGAATTTTATAGATATCATCTGTCTTGGTTGGTGGAGAAGACTGACCACCACAAAAAGCGGTTCCTGTGAAAGCTACCTCTTGCTGAGGTGGAGAGACAGAGGTTTGGGTTTATGTCCTCAGCTCTCACCACTCCAGACAACACCTCAGACAATGCTCAGGACAAAGACATGGGCACAGGCTGTTTGATCTGTGCATTTAGACACAGCCACATTCATTATATACCAAGTCTTAAATACTACTGGCGGCTTCTGGTGAGGAAGCTGTTGCTGACTCCCAGTAACACAGCACCATCCCAACCACCTGCCCACACCAGCACTACCCCACCATGTCAGAGCCACGGGGTGAGAGCACCCAGCTGAGGGGTCACCAAGACACAGCACCCAGCACCCCACAGACAGACACAGGCAGAATGACAGACCCTTCCTCCCCATCCTCCTGAGATGGGGCACCTTGTCCAGTCACCCCTTCCTGGGTCAGCTGTGACTCTGCCAGACTGAACCCTGCTCTACTTAGGAGAGTAGTTTTATCCATAAATCCATTGTTTCTTTGGGATTGGGGAGGGGAAGGGGGGGAAACGAGGGTTTCTTTCACTGAACTATAACATAGACTTGAAAAGTGAAACACGGGGTAGTGGTGGGCTTGGAAGCGCTGGGGGAATGGTTGGGCTCAGTCTTAGAGGGCTTTTCCAACCCAAACCATTCCATGATTCTGTGATCTCCGAGTCCCCGGAGGAGCACAGAAGTCCTGACAGATGTCAGCATGAATCTGATTTCTGTTTCTGTGATACTCTTTGTTTTCTTTACAACAATCTTCCATCCTGTGCCACCCTTCTCAAATCACAGCTTGTGGTGTTTATCTTCAGCTCGGGCCCACAACAAACTTCCTTGGCACCATATGTCCATTTTTATCCTGGTGAGGGTGTGCCAGGAGCTGCTGCCTCAGCTCTCCCTTGGCACCGGAATGAGCACCATCCATCACCCCCAGCACAGCAGCTGAATCTCCCTTAAAGACATTACCCTGGTCCTAGAAGAGCTGCCAGGAGCAAGACTCATCAGATCCAAATAAATTAGAGATCTAGCAGGAAGAGAACAGCCACATCATCCCCAAAACTGCAAAATAAAAGCGTTATTGAGGAAAGGAGTCTGATATTGTTGCAAGTGTCTTCAGGGATTCAGACACGTCATTATCCTGTTTTTCTCTCCTTCTCACAACCTAAAAATAAAGTAGGAAATGATCTTTATGATGTCATTTACAGTGGATAACTGACAGATTTATCCATATTCTGTACTTTGCAGATTGTTTCAGAGCAGACTTGATCAAAACTGTCCCTGCATGTCCTGAGCATCTCCAGGGTGGCTCCTCTGAGCCCTGTGAACAAGAGGAGAGATGAGGATGGGTGAAGAGCTCTGTATCCTCACTCTGACCAAGCCAAGACAGTCACTGCCAGAATGATAAGGCTCTGCATCACCAAATGCTGCCCTCACATAGGGGAAAAAAACCCAGGAAAACTGTACCTAAATTTATTCAGAGACAAGATCGGAGTTGGAGTTTTGGGAAAGATGAGATGCTTTCTTCCCAGAAGATTTACACAGACCACTTTAAATACAATTCTATAAAAGCAGAAGCCCCAGGTTCCCCAGATACCTGTCTGTGCTGCTGACTGACTTTTTGTGTAGAAAGAGATAGAAATATCAAACCACATACAAACTCCTGACCCTCTTTCCAAGAGCATTTGTGTCCTTCCAGAGCCCTTTGTTAATAGAGCAGAAAGATTATCTTAAAATATAACTATGTAAGGATGGGTTTCTTGCACCTGTGGTACTTCAGCTGACTCACCACTGTGGGATCAGAAGAGGAGCCTGGGCCCTTGTGAACATGCCCTTGGGAAGATCCATGCTTTTCCTACTCCCCATCCTGCTGAACGGGGGGAGGTGACAAACCCCATCAGCTCTCACCCAGTGTCACACCCCTGCTCTGCCCCACACGTAGCTCCTCAGACACCTGTGCAACACCTCCAGCTCTGCCAAGCCTGTATCCCCATCCCTGCTGACATCCTCAGGGACACAGCACTCGCCAGAATCTGTGCCCTATCTGTGCTGCTCCTCCAGGAAAGCCTCAGCACTGCTCCTGGTTATTCATGACAACATCCTCCATTAGAAAAAATTGTCCATGTATAAGTCACTCGTTCCCAAGGACAGTCCTGGCAATGCCATCAGGGATGCACCATCACAGGAGGAAAGCTGGGACTCCTACCTAACTGGAACCAGGGAATGGAATAAGGTGAAGGAGCTAAAGGAAAAGGGTCAAAGGGGCAGGAAGAAAATGTGCTCCTCAAGTTTCAAAATAAGTCACTCTTTAATTTGGTAATGAACACAACTCCTTTATTTACTCAAGCACAACAATTCCCTTAAAACATTCCATTCTCTGTTAAGAAATTAGGAGAAAGTGAACGACTGAAACACTCCATGGTTGCAGAGAGCTATGCCAGGCATCCAAACCTGGCCACCAAAGGTCCAGCTCTCCGAGCACGGAACTCTCCAGCAGTCATTAATAAATTTGTCCTGACCCTCCCCAAAACCCAGCAACCCCAGTAGGACTACAGGCTGGTTGTCCCACCAGGACTGGCTGTGGAGCCGAGGCAGGGACAGGGCAGAGCAGGCAGGACAGGACACACCGTGGGCTCCCTTCCACAGGGACTGGAGTTAGGGACAGGCTGAAGGACAGAGATGTGTAGGGCTACATCCCTTCCCATGGGCAGCCAGCACTCCACAGGACCCCACAAACAACAGGAGAAACCAAGAGCCAGCCAAGGTGGCAGGGAAGGATTCCCACATCGGCAGACACACAAGAAAAGCAACTTTTGGATACAGAGACCCCAGGAACAGGTGTTCCCCGGGTCTGGCATTTTTAAGACGTAAGTGGTTTTCAAGGATGGTTTTTCTGCTGTTATTGCCATAGAAGCTGAGACTACACAACAGATTTTTGGATGAGCCCCACTATGAATCAAGGACAGCATGACTTGTTCTTCAGAACAGAAAATAACCTGCATGACTTACCTAAAAAGCAACATTTTCTGCCTTTTAGTTTTCGGTGCGACTGTCAGAAAACACCCAGGACAGGCAGACACATTGTGCAACGAGCTTATGGAGCAGGAAGAACAGAACCAGCCCCAAATTCCCAACAAACCAGCACAAAGGCGACAACAGGAGATGGTTTTTTGTGCCTTTTTTTTGTGTTCCATGCTTCAGTTACATGAACCACTAGATAGCTAAGGAACAAGAGTGATACTACATGTGAACAGCAGGTGGAAGAATAGGAGCTTAAACACCAGTTTCATGAAAGCAGCAAGCAATTAAAACATGTGGACAGACATAGTGCAACCCCAACAGTTAAATGGAAAGAATTGAGTGTATAGCTGGCACAAGGTGACTGATCCACAGCACTGATGGAAAGAACCGAAAGCTCTGCAGGAGCAAAGCCAGACCCACTCTCTCTTATGAACCACACAGGGTTCTACCTTCCAACAGAGTTTTTTCTACACAGATTACCAGGGCATTAATCTTCCATTAAGTCATAATCCAGCACTACCAACCACAACTAAAGTAGAGCATTTAAAAATTGAATTGGAAAGCGAATATCTAAATGGCCCTGCAGCAATTAATTGTCTTTCTGGATGGAGCTTGGAGCAACCTGATCCAGTGAAAGGTGTCCCTGCCCATGGAATGGTGTTGGAATAAGAGGGACTTTAAGCTCCCCTCAAACCCAAACCAGTCTGTGATTCTGTAACGGAAGGAAGGACTGAATATCCAGAACATTTCCATCCTTGATCATTCTGTATGGTTGATCATTTTGTATTGTGCCATTCTAGATACACTTTCATTTTAATCCCGAATAAGAGAACTGGGAATTAACGTGAGTGTGGACTTTCCACACTGCCTGGGTCCCCTTCCTCAGCTGCAGACCCCAGTGCCAGGACACAGCTGCCCCCAGGCCACCTTTCATGGGCAGGGACATTCCCACACCTCAGGACACATACCTGGACCTGACTGACTGGACACCTCACTCTCAGGAGGATTCCAGGTGGCAAAAGTTTCACTGTTAAACAAAGGGGCTTAAAGGAGACCCTAAAAACTACAGATTGGATGCTTCTCATTGTCCAGCCCACTGCTGGTGATGGAGCCAGGATAAAAACTGGAGCAGGCGCTAGTGAAGGTGCCACAGGGTGGGTGTGGGTCTGGTACAGGCCCCTGTTCTCCAGCTGCTGGGGACTGACCAGGGCAAACTCTGCTGCCACCAGGCAGAGCCACTGTGACCTTCACCAGAGTTGGTCCGTTTGTCTGGCAGCAGCTGAGGTACAAGGCAGAGAGATCCAGCAGCCACAAGGTACAAGGCTGTGGCACAGGAACGATGGCTGAGTGCTCCTGAGTGAGAGGAAGCAATAAGAAAGCAAAAGGGGTTGCTCAGGGTAGAAAAAGTAGGACTGACTTCAGAGCATTACAAAGCAATCTCACCATGGAACCACAGAATCATTTGGGTTGGAAAAGCTCTCTGAGACCATCCCCCAGCACTGCCAAGGCCACCATTAACCCACATCCCCAAGTGACCCATCTACCCAGCTGTTAAATCCCTCCAGGAATAGGGACTCCACCACTGCCCCATCCTGAGGGGTCAAAAGCCAGAGGAAAGTCAAATCATATAGGAGAACAAAGAGCTTCAGCTGTGCACGAGCAGTGACCAGCCCACCATCATCCCTCCCCACTGGGAACAGAGGGCTGTGCCTCCCTGGGGAGCACGGGAGAACTCCTCAGCTCACAGAGGAGGCACCAGGAAGAGATCCAGACCTGTTCTGCCTTTGGGATCGGTTCCCCTCACCTGCCTTAAAAAGGCACAGGAGAAGTAGAAAGAGTTGCAGAACAGATAGCAAGAGGGACCAGGCATAGATTGAGAAACTGGGCTCACATGTCAAAAGCAATTCTGGAGGTGTGAAGGTTCTATAAAGAATTATAGATCATATTTAGAAGATGAATGGTATCAGCTGCTCACCATTTCCCACTCACTCGAAAGCTTCCGGGCAGCAAAGACATCACTGGCAGCACATTTGCAAGGGGCAGGAGGAAGCTCTCCTCTTCCCCAGGCTGCCTCACCACCCTCTCCAACACTGCATGTGCAACCCCTTGGGATAAAGCACGAGAGCATCCAACAAGTCCTGAACAATCCCAGCTGTACATAGAGGTTTCCAGAACCTGCCACAGCTGATGACAGAAGCAACAGCTTCCAACTGAGAGTCTTAAACCCACCAGCTGCCGATTGCTTCCCACCCTCCCTCCTCCAGCATCTGCCAGGGTGGCAGTGGTGGCTGGAGGTGACAAAGCCACCCCTCTGCCACCCACACCCCACTCCCATGGGCACAGAGGGATCCGTCTCCAACAGCCAGCCCCAGACACGGAAGCAACAGTGTGTCCCTGACAAATTTATTCTCTTGTAACACATTTCTTCAGAAGAGGAAAACAGAAAATTGGGCAATGGCAGATCTTAAAAAAAACAAAAACAAAACCACCAAACAAACAAAAAAACCACAAACAAACAAAAAAACCCACAAAAAAACTCTGCTTTTTTGGACTACTATGAAAGATATGGAGAAGCTCCCTCTGAAGAGGGCTCTGAAAGAAAGTATTAGGAGTAATAGCAGATTAAAAGCTTCCTACATAAACATACCGTAAAAAGGGCAGATACCAAACAGGGCAAAAACTAGAAAGCTGTAGAGAAGAGAGGAAAAGTAATTATTCCAGAAGTGAAGAAAATGTCTTGGAATGAGGGACATCACAGAGTTCCAGAAAAAACCAAAACATCTGGGGAGTGATTTTATTAACATGTGCAAATATCTTCATTTCAGGTGACGGATACTTGGGTGCTCAAAATCCCCACTGTGGAAGAGTTCAGCAGCCCTGGCAAACCCCAGCAGGCAGGAGCTGAGGCCAGGCATTGAAATTAATATTAACAGGGCAGGGAAAGGGCAACAACACCCAGAGAAATTACTTTTGTTGGAATAAGCTGCCAAAGGACATTTTAAGCTTTGAACAGGAGAGGTACCCTTGGAAAGGTTGTGCTGTATGAGACATGAGTGACACAGCAAAGCACTGTGAGTGCAGGGAATTTGTGCAATACAGTACATGTACAGAGCTGAGGAAGAATCTGCTGGTCCCCGTCTGTGAGGGGCTGAGGGTACAAACTCCATGGGGAAGGAGCTGAGATAACACAGGACTGACAGCTCTTACTGATTCCAGGTCTGGAACAGTTTGCATAAGAGAGTCTCCAGCACTGAAAGCTCTTAAAGTCACATCTGAACAGAGTTTGACAAGGAATTCTCCATCCAGACAGTCACCTTGACTCTCCCCTCTATTGCCACACATCTGCCTGTCTGGGCTGTACACACCCCCCACGCCTGAGCCAGGCTGTGGAACAGAGTAAGAAGACCCTGCACTGCACCCCCAGAAAGCAAAGCAATGCAAGATTTTATATAAATACCAGTCAAAGACAATGTGATTCACTAGTGCTCTGGACACTCTCCAGAGGAAAGAGGTAATGGCCACGGCACTGACAACGCTCCGGTTCAAGTCAAGCACCTCGGGGGAACACAAGGGCTGCATGGGGCTGCCTCTTTCTGGGGTTCACTTCCAAACCTGGATACTAAAAATCCACAGAAACAGGAAGAGCTCGATAGAGCAGGTTTTATATCCTGTGAAGGTACCGGAGATTTATCAGATGTGCAACACTACACAGAAGTACTTCACACCCCATAGTCGAGCTTTGTTCCTCCTCCCTGCCCAAAAGCAGGGATTCTATAAGCACCTGGATGGGGCAGTGGGCACAGCCCCTCCCTGCAGCTCGGGGCTGGGACCTCTCCTCTCTGCAAGCGTGTAATGAGCATCACACCAGCGAACTGCTCTGGTGAAAACACAGACAGCAAAGTAAATTAGAGCAAACCCAAGAGAAAAACTGTGCGATGTTCTGTTGGTACACTGCCTCTGGAACCGCTGTTTGCAGAGCGCTGTTTGAGACCGCGGGTTTAGGTTTTAAAGGGACAGCTGAGGGGAAGGAGTGTCTCACAGCACCTGCCGCCTGAGCGAGGAACCTGCATCGGAAGGAGCCGGACGCCGCATGTTCCTCCCCCAGCCCGGAGCTCCCCGAGGGGCCCGGAGCCCCGTCCCGCCCGGCGTGCGGTGGGACGGGACAGGGCACGGGCACCACACGACACCGCACAGGGGCCTCTCACCGGCACCGATTCCGCTCAGTCTGAGGATCTGCCCCCGAGCACCGACGCCGCCGGAGCCCCCCGGGGTGGATCCGCCCGGGATGGATCCGCCCGGGATGGCGTGGGAAGCCGCAGGGATCAGCGACTCCGGCGCGGGGCAGCTCCGATAAGTCCCCGCTGACCCATTTCTCGGTCGGCGCGGCTGCGTTTGAACGCATCGGGAGCCCGAACCCCCCCGGCCGGCGGCGGGCGCGGCTGGGGCTCCCGGGGGGCGGCATGAGGGGGGTCCCGCCGAGCC
>VXAY01004300.1:424280-482223 GCA_013399855.1 Oxyruncus cristatus | reverse complement strand
GGGGGGTGCCAAAATCTCGTCAATGGCTTTGGCATCTGCCCCGGGGCTGCGCCGAAACCCCCGCGAACAGCAACGTGCTGAACTGTTTGCAGCGTTTCTGCAATCTCTGGGGTGGTTTTAAACGGAGAGAGGTTTAGAATAATTGTTAGGAAGAAAGGCCTTGGCCCAGGTTGCCCAGAGAAGCTGCGGCTGCCCCTGGATCCCTGGAAGTGTCCAAGGCCAGGCTGGACGGGGCTTGGACCACCTGGGATAGTGGAAGGTGCCCCCGCCCAGGGCAGGGTTGGAACGGGATGGGCTTTCAGGTCCTTTCCAACCCAAACAGTTCTGGGATTCTGTGATTATTCCTTCACAAGCAAAAATCATCTGACTAAATGCTTTTTGAAAAAAAATAAATTGCCCTCCACCCTGGTACGGACACAGCAGAGGTGAAACCCAAGTAGTCTGGGATTAAGTGGCTGTTAAACAGCACCAAAAAAAGCTGCTCTTGTACAACCTTTTTCCCTTATTTTAAACCAAACACATCAAGGGAAGACATTCAGGACTTCCATGTCACTCCATCCTCAGTGAAATGTGGTGGGAATTACAACATCTTAGTGCAGTGAAGTCCAACATGACTATTTCATAGCAGTCTCTATGGGTGTATGTTCTATTGGACTGAAACACAACACAGCAGCCTAGTGCACACCTCACTGTTAGGAAATACCTGCCAAGATCTAGTAAAAAATACAAAGATTTGGGTGTCAGAGCAATAAAATAATAGAGGAAAATTTTGCAACTCCTTCCCTTCTGAAAGCCCACAACCTGTAGCTACACCTGCTCAGCCATCCATTACTTGCCAAGTACCTGTTAAGCTGCATATTACTTGTCTGGAGATCCCAGATGGCTCTGGGAACGCCAAGAGAGAACATCGGATCCTCAGCAGCACCCAGGCACTGCTCATGCTGCTGACAGATCGACAAACACAGCTCTGCTCCTGAAGATCCATGTTTTCTTCCTCTCCTTCTGAAGACTTTCTAATAATTCACTTCATTTGCTCAGTGCTACTAGAAAATGTAAATATAACTCATTCAGACTCCTCTCTGACAGCATGGAATTATCTTGCTTTTCTGGGTGAAGGAAGACATAGAAGTAGGAATTATGTAATTAGTTAAGGTTGTTCTTTAGTGTAAGAAAAGATGTATAGAACACATTTGCTCATCCTTTGCAGAAGTGATGAAAACAGTATCTCCTGCGCTTGTCAAGAAGGAGAATCAAAGTTTATAGAAAGAAAAAAATATATATATTAATCAAAGCTTCTAGAAAGAAGTGGCTCAGGGATTTGGGGCTGCAAGGTGGTGTGAGTGAGGCTTAGTCATTGTGTAGTGCCAGTTTCTAAATCCAGCCAACTTATACCCTTGTTTGCAATACTCCCTTTTAATTTAGGCTGCGAGGAATCTTCTCTGAGCTGGAGCACAACACGATCCTGCTCTGCTGCTCCAGACACTTGTCCTGCTGTGGCAACAAATGGTTCAGCACTAAAAGACAGGTTTAAACACCAACTAAGCACCAGCTTGGAGACACAAGCCTATTATACTATTTTATATATTCCTGGTAGAGTAATGGACCGATGGACTGGGTAATTCTGGTGATTGGAGACTTGTTGTGAACAGCAGTGTTGCAGACACTGGCATGGCTAAGCTGGAGCATTTTATTTGGGACCTCACTACATATCTGTTGGAAGCTGTAAGGCTCCTTGCCACAGATCAGTCCATATCATGGAGAATACAGACACTGGCATGTGTTCAAATTAAATATATAACAATTTTCTCGGTTTCCTCTCTCATTCCCACGTGTACTCTAAGGGAAAAGCATTGCTCTGTCCCACGTCTGGGGTCAGGTGCTTTCTCACACACACGGCTGTGCTGCCAATGTTACCCAGTTCAAACAAGGCCTCTTCGCATGATTTAATACTGATAATGCTGCACATCCTCAAAACACACTACAGGGTTTTTGTTTCCCTCTGGGCCTTGAAAAACTAATTGTCTGGGCTCTTCATATGCTGTTACGTTCTGCATTATGTGATATCTGTGAAATCTGGAACAAAGCACTTCAAATTGCTGGGGTTTAACTTCTTTCAACAGGTTTGGTGTAAATAAATGGCATTTTTATGAGTATCATTGATGCAGAACCACCAGCTGCCGACATTTTAAATTGTTTGAAACTGAGTTTAAAACAAATTGAAAGCCCCATAGAACCCATTCAGCTACTTCCAGCTCACTGTGCGTGAAGAGCACTTAGGGACCAGCAGGTTTGGGTCCCAGTTAACCATCGTCACTGAGCATTCACCCTGTGCCTGATCTTCCTCAGGCCTTTGACACACCAAACACCAGCAAAAAACAAAAGAACAAAACAAGAGATGGAGGAAAAAAAAACCCACCACACTTTGTTGAGAGGCCAATGTGCTCCCCAGTTAGCTGCTTGCATGGCGTGGTTCATGGCAGGACAGAAATAGCCTGTCCTGGGGATTTAAGTGTCTTTGGAAATGGGTAACACCAGGGAAACTTTTGCCAACTGGAAGCACTTCTAGGGCTGGCCAAAAGCCAAGAATTTTGTTTTGTAATTTATTTTGCTCCACTTCAGGGTAATACCAAGACCTACTGAAATTTTGTGCAAGCAAAACAAAAGGGAATCCATAGATACCCCAGAACAGGCAGCAGGTCAGCAGTCACCCCTCCCCTTGGTCCTCCTTGTCCCCTTGGTCCTCTGCATCAGTGTCTTGTCTTGCTGCCTTGCACACCCTCTGTCCCACTCTGCTCATCCAGAAATGCTATGAAACCTTCCAAAAATTGCCATCAGACTGATACATTCCTGCAAAACCATTATATTGTTGACCATGGTGATTAGAAAAAGAGTTGAAAACTGTTCCAAGAAGCATTTTATAATTCTTTAGTCACACCCACCCCTAAAATGCTGCTTTCTACAGCTCTGAAATCTATCACACAGTAGCCCATTAATCTGCTCAAATGGCCACATTAATCTGAGTGGGGGCCTTTTTGGTGAGGAGGGTAATAATGAAGCTCCTTGGAATATTTTAACATTATTCAGGCATAAGAAGTGTCCAAAGAGTGAGCATTAGTGTAATTAAAAAGTTAATTCATTATGGAATGGTTTGGAGGGTTTGGGTTGGAGGGGACCTTGAAGCTGATCTCTCCATGGGCAGGGACACCTTCCACCATCCCAGGTTGCTCCAAGCCCTGTCCAACCTGCCCTTGGACACTTCCAGGGGTGGGGTGTCACTTCCACCTGAGCCCAGCCCAACATCTTTACAATGGGGAGTTCCTGGTGGCCTGGTTTGGAACTGTCTCCTGGGGAAGTGAGAGAAGGTTTGCTAGGAACAGCAACAGGGAAACGGAACCATCCACTGGTAACAGCTGGAATGGGCAAAGGAACGAAGTCAGAGTAAGGGAGAGGGCCAGAGCTCTGAAGGCTTACACTGACTGCAAGATCCTCATAAAACAGAGAAGAAGACAATGAGAACGTGGAATTCTGTGAAGTTTCTCAGGCAAATTTTTTAAAAAGTGCTGACAGAGAAAACACAATTTCAGATTCTCTCAGTGAGCTATTAGAAACAAATCCATTTCTCTTTGTTTACTGGTATCAGTGTTCTTCCTCCCAATGAAGAGGGGCAGCCACGTGTTTTAAACTCACACAGAATCTCATTACAAGAGACTTGACAGAGTAAATCTGTCTCAGGTTCCAGTGTGCTTCCAGGGTAAGCTGAAGCAGAACCCTGTGACCTCTGGCCACAGCCTCGATCTGCAGCCGTGCCCTCGGTCAGTGCCCGGCAGAGAACAGCACTGCCTTGTCCCTTGGGGCTCCCACACCTCACAGGCACGACCAATACTCAGCTATTTTAGCTCCCTGCATTATGGACTGCAAGTTCCACATACCAGGAGTAACCAAACATGGATAACTGGGGCGACAGAAGTTTTCCCTCCTGGTTCTGCAGTCACTTCACAGCCCGAGTTACAGCAGCTTCCCTGTGCCAGCAGTTCCCCTGCCCTTAAAAACTGCTCTGCAGCCCTTCCCGCTTCCTCCCATCAGCACTTCCATCAGGGAGATGTTCTCTCTAGTGCAGGCAGGCAAGGTAACACCACAGCCATTTATGCAAGGTTTTAGGATAAAATTCCAGTCTAACATCCAATAGGTCACTCTCCTCCTCCACTACCACTACTTTTGGTAGGAATCACATTTTAAAGCTCCAGATTTTCCAGAACTTTTCAAGAATGAAAAGACATCTATGCTGTGACTCTGAAAGAATTACGATATTTGGGAAAGGGAGTTTTGGAGGGTGAAAAGTGGAGAAGACTGCTGCAGAGACATATGGGGAGGAGACTGGGGCGATAAAAAGTCCTTGACTCCAGTTAGCAGCAGCCACCGAGGCTTGTTGTCATCTGCTAAGATCCAAAGAACAAGCTGACTGCAGGTTTTAATGTCTTTAACAAAAAAATCTCTGGCCTCGCTAGGTCTGATTTTCTTCTGGCGCAGCTTTTCACAGTTGACACACAGTTTATCTCTGAGCCCAAGCAGCAAATGAACTATTCAGACAGGTGAGAGGAAGGTGGGCACAGCCTTTTCCACACTCTCAAGGCCACAAAAAACAAAACAAAAAAACCCTCTCCATGATGTCTACAGGAAGAAGAAAAATCCAAGTGTTGAAGGTGAAATGTAGTGTCAGATCTTCACTTTTTGAGAGGAGCAAATTTTAGCACAGTAACCAACACCTGGACTTGCTGACACTGATACCAGTATCTGAACATTGGTGATTTTAGGGGTCCAGGACTTTTGTGGCAGTGAAACTCTCAGTCATCGCACTGGAGAAGGTGGTCAGGTGTTTGGGTGGGGGCTGCAGTTGGAGACAAATTATTAATTACTGATGTTAGGTCATTTTGAAAATCCACCTCTGCAGCTCAGCTGCTTCATCACTTGTGCAGCTCACACAGGTGAAACCCCACACAAACCCCTTGGCACACGCTGGAGCCCCCCCAGCAGGCACTGCCCGTGGGGAGGGGGATGGAGCAGCATTCCCAGGCTGCTTCCCCGGTCCATCTGGGGGCACAGCTGGTCCTTCACCCCGTGGCACCCTCAGCCACGTCCCCTCCAGCACAGCATTGACCTCCCTGCCCGTGCCACCTGCCTTGTGCTGGGGAGGACAGCCCAGAGGGCACCCTGGCACTGCCCATGCACCACGGCCATGGGGCAGGAGCGCCCTGCCCGACGGCAGGTGTTTATTGACCAGACCTGTGAGTTCAGAGCCCCAAGGGTGGGACAGGGGCACCAGCTCAGCCAGGGCTGCATCAAGGGTTTGGACAAAGCCCTGGGACAGACACACTGCACAGGCAGTGACAGACACACATGGCAGTGACTGCGGTGCCCAGGGGGAAGCGGGTGGTGTTTTTTTTAAAAAACCCAACAATTAAAGTCTCCTGGGTCTGAGAGCTGGCAAGCACTTTGGTGTGTGGTCTCACAGGCCATGGCCCCAGCACCCTGGGCAGTCAGGCTGGTACAGAACAGGGTGATGCAGTGGGCGGGTGTCCCACACCCCAGAAGATACTTCTGCAGGTTTCACACACCTCTGCCAGGCAAGATCCGGGGGCTGCAAGATGAGGCTGTAACCAGGGAGAAGCTGCATCCATGGAGAAGCTGCATCCATGGAGCAGGTCCCAGATTCTCCTCCCTGCAAACCCAAGGTCCCCCCTACACCCTCTCCAACGGGAACCGTGTCCGGCTGCGCTCAGCTCTCCTGGCAGGCTCCAGCTTCTGTCCCGGCACAGCTCCACAGTTCAGGCACTGAAGTGTGGTGGGGTTTTCCTTTCCAACTGGGAATGTAAAACCAGTGTGCTATTCTCAGGTGAGAGGACCTGTCACAGCACATCACTTACTTTTTCCACACAAACCTTAACTTCAAAATGCAAAAATGCATTCTGAGATTGTCTCTCTATAAATGCAACAGCACCTGAAATGTCTTTGCTTCCCTTCTGCAGTGCCAACCACTGAGCCAAGGCTGAGCTTTTTGCACAGCAGACATTTCACCTCACAGGAAAGAGAATTGTCTCTGCCTCTCAAAACAGTTTAATCCAGGTAAATAAAATTCTGGAAGGCTTGATATGGATTTTTGGTAGATAATTCCAGCCCAGAAGGCCCACAAGGGAAGTTCCAACTGAGAGGAAGGAAGCCTTCTGTGTCTTCCCTACAGCAACACTGACTGGAGGGCCTGGCCTCAGGCTGCTCTTGGCAGTTGACCCCAGGACACCTCCAAGTGCCACATATTACTGAGCAGTGACAAACAAGCCTTCTGCATATAGAATCACGGAATCATAGGATGGTTTGAGATGGAAGGGACCTTAAAGCCCATCCAGTCTCACCCCCTGCCATGGGCAGGGATACCCTCCACCAGCCCAGGTTGCTCCAAGCCTCGTCTGACCTGGACTTGAACACTTCCAGGAATGGAGCAGCCACACCTTCTCTGGACAACAGAAATCCATCAAAAAGCAACAACACTTCCCCCATCCCCAAAACCTGCAGCTACGTCTGGTTCCATCCAGTCTGCTTCCTATAACTGCTGGGGATTGTCTGCACTTACAGGACAACTGAATCCCACAGGTAGTGCTACTCATGTTGAGCTACTTTTCCATGCAGGGCCCCCTCTCAGCAGGCTCTGATCCCTGGCACCGCTGAGCAGCCCCAGCTCCATCCCGGCTGGTGCAGCACAAACCTGCCAGACACATGAATAATTCAGCTCCAGTGAGGAAACTGCCTGTGCCATCACCATAGTAATAGAGGCAGTGACACCCTTACTGCAGCAGATTATATATAAGCATTCCAAATCTCTTTAGAAGATTAGATTTTGTGGAGATACTGGGGAACATTGATTAATAAACACGCTGGAAAAACAGTGAGGGAGGTGGGGGTATTCCCTTCATGTGGAACCTCCCCCACTGCCCAAGCCTTGACACCTGTAGAGGAAAAGCAGTAACAAGTAGTCTCCTGGGACTGTCCAGACATGTGGAAATGAGGTTAAATCACACAGACCACAGATAATCACTGGCTATCACTGAGTTTTCCCTTCTCTACTCCCAGGCACGCCCCCCTCCAGTTCCTAAGAGGAAACCCTGCTATTCCTGTCGGCTTTGGAGAGCACAGACCCTGACTGTCCTCAGCAGCCACTGTACATCAGGAAAGCACATGAATGACTTATCCCACGTCAAGGGACAAGAACTTGCTAAGAAATTACTTCTTATGATTACTTTTCACTCATTTTTCTTGATTTCCATTCACTGAACAGCAACCAAATTCAAGCACACACCAGCTAACGTTTCTAATAGCCTGGACCAGAAGTACTTTAGCAGCAGGGCGTGAAACTGAAATGGGTTTAAAATAATCCCTGGATGCTTTGTTATGCAGAAGGCAGTCCTTGGAGCAGCACCAGTGACCATGACCTTGCCCAGCACATCGAGGAGTGTCCAGGAGTCCCAGCACTGACAGACTCTATTACCCTGCCAGTGGCTCACCTGGATAATCGTCTTTACCTAGCACAGGATAAACAGGGTATTACTAGGGTGTTCCTATGGTTTGTGGCTTTATCCTTTAGTCTGTTATCCCTTGAGTGTCCAGAGAAGGAAACAGAGCTGGCGAAGGGGCTGGAGCAGCAGAAGCGGCTGAGGGAGCTGGAGCAGCTCATCCTGGAGAAAAGGAGGCTCAGGGGGGACCTTCTCACTCTCTGCAACTCCCTGACAGGAGTGGGGAGCGAGAACTATGCAGGTCCTTGCTGCAGGCCCCACATCCTGCAGCATCCCAACCAGCCAGAGCACAGCTGGGAGCCAGTACTCAGCAATAGAGTCAGAAAATCCAGATCCTCAGGGACAGCAGAGGGAACCACTATGGAGTACATGGAGCTGTTCCCAACCTGAAGTTGTGCTGTTCCAGTACACAGCACTTCCCAGAGGATGCTACAGCGCAAAGAAGAGATGGAGCAGGTATTTAACATGACCATCTTCCTAAGGCCTAGTAAGGTGCTGTGACTCAGTGTAGCAGTGGTTGGTGAAGGCAGCCCAAATTCTGCCAGCACAGCCAGAGCTCTCACTCACCATCAGCATGACAGGTTGTCTCTCCAACACCTGCCCTGGAAAATGCTGGAGAGGCAAAAACCTGACCATACCCTTCACACACAGACCGAACAGAACTGCCACCTCTGGCTCTGTCCCCTCTGTCTGCAGTGCCACCTTCCCTACACCCTGCCCTGGCCAGCTGTCCCCACTGGCCTCACTCCGAACACCACAGCAGCTTCATAAGAGCCGGTCTCCCTCCCCACTTGGCCTAAATCCTGCTGCCTGTTCCACCCCATAAACATCTGTTAAAGAAACACAGGGCTGTGCACCAGGCACTGCAGAGCTTCAGGCACTGTTCTGTATCATTGGCCACCAAAGCAGCTCCTCACCTTGCAGCTGTATCTGTCACCAGTGACCTCCAGCCACCCAGCAGCTTCAGTCCAACCCTGATTCCCTCACGCCACTGACATCCTATCCCTCCCGGGCTGCAGCTGTAGCCCAGTCAGCCCAGTACAGCTCACACACACACACCAGTTTAAAGAAAAACCAAAACGCATTCAGGCTTTTGACTTCCTATTGAAAACTAACAGTAAAAACTCATCGGATCTGGCTTTTCCTAGGTTTTTTTGGAGCACTGGATCTGCTCACATTCTCATCACGTATAATTAGAGACCTGGCAGCTGGTATGAGCCCCGGCTGCTCTGCAGAGCCCCGCACCACGCTGTCTCTCAGCCCCAGGCAGCACCTACCCCGCACACGTGGCTCCTATCCCTACACCAGCAATGTAGAACAAGGCACTCCACTTGGCTAGAATGGGACAGGAAGGATGGGGCTGAGAAGGAAAAGTTACAGAGAGGCAGCAGAGCAGAACCTGGTGGACTTGAAGCACTGAAGGGAACCGCGGAGAAGTGTTTTACCCCAGAGAGGAAGCGAGTCCAGGTGGCTGATCATTGCCCAGGGCCTTGGACTGCCATGGGGATTCTAAGCCCATGGATAAAGGAGCTCTTTTCCGAGGATGAGAGGGCACTGCCCCTGCCTGGGCACTTCTCCACTGGGTGGAACAAAGACAGGAGTGTGTGGAGGGGCACGGGCAGAGAGAGTTGTTGAGAGCAGAGCTCCTCCCCTGGAGGCTGGGATCAGGGACCGTGAGCAGGGCAAGGGGACACGGCTGCTGTGCCCTCTCAGGACAGCCCAGCGCCTCCCTGCTGTCTCATTCCGGACCCGGTTCAGCACAGAGGAACACGCCCAGGCCCTGTCAGAGCCTCAGCACCTCAGACTTCCACCAGCATCAGCCTGGTCACTGGGGGTCCCCACGGCTGCACTAGGGGCACCTAGTCACTGACGGGCAGTAAGAGAAGTAAAGAACACTGTGGTTTGACTTGAAAACATTCTATTTAATTTATACAAATAACTACTAAATAGAAAAAGTAGATTAAAACAAAATAGTTATTTTTCTGGCAGAGTTTAAATGCATATTATATAGCTTAGAAGAAATAAAATGCATTTTCCCCACAGCATTCATGACCTAAAATTCTAGCTAACTCCTCCATTGCTTTCCTTTCCCCGATCGGTAAGATGCCAGATGCAAGGTCCTGTGGAAAATGGCTATATATACGTTCCATATTCCAACTGAAAATATGGTACAGACCACACACCTACAAATGTGAAGCACTTAAAATGTGACTATCAAGTTGTAATATGATAATACATTAAACAATTCATGTTTTAGGTTATACTGTGTTACAAAAATGTCTGTGTAAGAAATCATGAAAGAGGCCACATAAAAATAAGCTTTAACTTTATGCACTTATTTTACAGTTTAAAAAACTGGCAAGTGCACTAGTAATAAATAATTTGCAAGTTTTGGATAAACGAGAAATTCCTAATGTTCAGCATTATTGTAAACATGAGTACACAAGTAAAATGCAGCTAAAGTCTGACAGTTACATTTTCAGTTTACCGAATTCTTTTCCTATTACTTGGGTACAGATCAATGCAGCCAATCGTATTTTTGGCAACTCATGTCATTAAAATTAACAGTGACAGTGCAAGTAAGGAATGCAAAGAATTCCTAGTGCAATAAAGAAGAGAAGCACAGGCAATATTGCTGATTAAAATTTACCACTTCCATGTATTCATCCTGGGAGTGATTAGGAGAATTAAAATAAAAAAAAAAAAAAAAAAATTAAAAAAAGGAAGGGGAAAAAAGGGGAAAAAAAAATAAAGAAAGCAAAAAGCTGTTCAAAGCCATTGTTTAATGCCCTGATCTTGTCTTAGGATTTCTCTGTCTTCCTTCAGGCCACTACCTCAGCAACAGCACATCCAGCTGAGTCCTCAGCGCTCTCCCAGGTGTGGGTGCAGCTGTGGCCGAGCAGTCCAGGGGTCTCAGTGCTCCCACAGCTGCTCCCCAGAACTCCTGCTCCGAGCAGCCCTGTGGGCACCAGGGCTACGAACTGCCTGGCCAGAGCCCTCCGGGCCAGCCCAGTGCCTTCCTGTTGGGAGAGCACCACAAGCAGAGGGTCAACAGTCAGCTTTCAGTTTGTCTAAGGAATTGTCAATTTTGGTCAAAGTCTTTTTGATGCGCAGGGCTGTCAGTCTGGCGGATGGGTTCTGGTACCAGCACTCCTTCATCAGCTTGGCAAGGGACGTTAATGTCTGGGAACAAACAGAAACCACAGAACACCAGGGTAAGTCCACGAGGATCAAGCCAAGGAAGTACTGGCTGGGGTCAAGCACTCAGAGAGGATTTATTGCCTAATTAACACTCCATTTTAAGAGTTTCCTGCTACCCAGCAAATGCAGAGCTTCCTTGTGTTCAAAAGCCCTCAAAGTCTGATAACTTGGTTAAACCAAGAGCACAACTAGCCCCTGGGCTGACTGAAGTGATCAGCCAGGGTAACTTTAAACAATGGAGTTTCAGCGTTTCTTTCCTAATTAAGAAAACACTCCACAGAATCTCTTTTCAATGAAACCAAGTCCTGCAGACCCATGAAGGCAGATGAGAAGGAGCAGATTTTCTGCCCATGATTCCATCATGCCCAGCACAGGTGTAACTGGCTGGACTCCCAGCTAGCTGTTGGGACACCACAGGGCACAGCTCCACACCCAAACTTTGGAGATGGGCCCTCTGCCCTGGCCAGCCCGGCAGATTCACACTGACCTCCACAGCTTCAGTGGTAAGGACAAAACAGCTGGGCAGACTGCAGAGGCCAGAAGAAACTTCAGCACCAGCCTTTCAAAAAGAACAGCCCCTTCTTCTGTAGGCAGGAGAAAACAGCGTTCTATTCTAAATCTGTGTGCTTGTAAGCCACAGAAAGTCCTGGACTGGCTTCCCTCCCCTTGATTTCCCCTTGGAGGGAGCACAACGATCCAGGAAGAGCAGCTGTAAGAGTTATTGCTAAACCCTGTCCCTAAGCGGCCGATCTGTGACTGGCTCAGACCTGGCAGTCTTCAGCTTGCTCAGTGCTCCCTGGAGGCCAGGCCAGCCCACCCCCAACACCTGCACAGGTGGTGCTGCTGACAAGGCCTCTTGAGATCACTTCCATTGCAAGGGACAACTGAAAATCACTTCTGTGACGCTGTCAGAGAACAAAGGTCAGCATGTGTCTGCTGCCAGGCCCCCCAGCACCCACTGACCGGGTCTGAGAACCATCTGTTGGGAATGTTGGGCCTCTGCTGATCCACACAGACCACCTTCCTCATGTCTTCAAAACTGGGATCGTTCGGAACCAAGTCATAAAAGGGTGGTTTGTAGTCTTCCACAATACCTGGTGAGACACAAACAGGCATTACTGAACGGCTGTGTCAGTGAACAGCATTTTCACAGGGACAGAGGGAACACAGGACCCATGGATTCTAAGAGGCATACAAATCTTTTAGAAGTCAATTCCACAGTGTCATACAGCCACTGAACAACAGAAGAGCACTTACTGCCACAGGAACAGCTTTTTCTACCCAAAATGTTAATTAATCGGCTCCTATGACAAGTCCACAAAGCAAGAGCTATACCCACTTTGCAGATGCTGGAGCTGAAAGGATGAGAAGTAAATCCCTTGCCAAAGGGCCACATTTTGTAACACAAAGAGCTTTCCTGCCTATCACAAACTGGAATTTCTACCAGCAAATGGAAAAATGTAAGGTCTGCACTGTGGTTTTTACCAGGTTTACCACACACTTTGGTGCTTTTGTGATTCCTGGAAGGATCCAATAAGGATGTTGGCATCCACAGACCCTCACGCTGGTGCTTCAAATCATTTCATTTCTTGTTATGAAAACAGTAAAATCCCCAGGGTAACTGGTACCACATGCCATCTCAAAGCCAAACACCCAAGAGCCTGTGACAGCCAGGGGCTGAATGCATCTGCATAGACTGCTGGAATGGTTTGGGTTGGGAGGGACCTTGAAGCTCATCTCATTCCACCCCCCTGCCACGGGCAGGAACACCTTTCACTAGCCCAGGCTGCTCCAAGCCCTGTCCAGCCCGGCCCTTACAACAACAGCCTGCCATTCCCTAGGCTTCAGCACTGAAAGAGGAGTTTGTGTGTGAGCTCCCCCTGCCTGCACCCCACTCACGAAGCACTGCCAGGCTCAAGCTCCTCTGCCCACTCCCCAAGGCAGGTACAGAGCTCTGTCACTAGCCCAGGCTGCTCTCACCAATCACTGCATCAGGCTCACAAACCATCTACAGGGAGCCCAACTTTCTCAAGAAGCCAATTTACAGACCGGTGTTCAAAGACAGGCATTTGGGTCAGCAGCTTGGAAAAACCCAGAGCTAATGAGGCCCTCTGGGTCCAGCGGGAACATCAAACGGCTGCTGCTGACAGCTGGGCACAACACACTGAGAGCTGGCAGCTGTCCCAGAGCCAGACATGAAATCCAGGAGCATCTCTAATGCTCTGGAGAGAATGAAGTTGAAAAGAGGTTCTCAGTCTTTGCTATGGCAAAGTTTTGAGTTTTAGTTTTCTCATTCTATTGCAGATGAAGATCAAAATCCCAGATATTCCCATGGATACACTGTAAAAATCTGTAAGTCCATGTCTGCGATGAGTAGTCAAAAAGGGAAACAGTCTTCAGGAAGGGCAATTCCCATTTACCAAACATCACTTACTGGGCTGAATTCTTGTCTTTACCCTTCTGCTCCCTCCAGAATGCTGTGAGACCTCACGAACACAACCCCCTCTGTGCCCTCACTGCCCACAGCTGCCCTCCAGGTAAAGCTGGGGCCTCACACAAGCCAAACACCCAACTCCAGCTGTGTCACACAGCTCCGAACACGCTCCGAGGGCCACGAGGTTATTACAGACGAACTTCATCACTGCAAAGAGAGCCTGGCTCTAATTCAGTATTTCCATGTGGTCTTTCCCAAGCACAGGGCACAAAACTGATAATTTTGTTGCAGAATTGTTGCAGATAAGACATGCAGTACTCAACGTGAAGGAAGCGGGTCCGGCCTTTACTCCAGTAGTGACTGTGGAGTGCTCCGAGCTACCACAGCCGAACACTCTGGACCCCTGGGACCGCCCAGCTCTGCAGCAGCCAGGAGGTGCCAGCGAGCCACTCAACCTCTGGCCCACAGCACTGTGCCCTCACAGCATCACTGACCCGTGACACGCTCCCCTCGCCGCTGCCCCGGGAGACCCAGGTCCTGCAGCACAACCCAGCCTGGGCTTCCTGCACAGTTTTAAGGTGACTTCTGTCATTTCCAATACACCGTACTGCTTTCCCCCAGGGCTGCTGACTTTGTGCCCTCAAATCAACTACAGCTCACACCTTCCCTCCCCACTGCACAAGCATCACCTCTGGCACAGGAATTCATCAACTCCTGCCCAGACACCACATCACTTTACAGCAACTGATACATGAAGGTGCTCAGAGACTGCCAAGACAGACAGTGCAGGATATAAAACTGCACTGAAAACACCAAAGTTCCAACTGTAATTCTCCAGGTGCTGACACTGACGTGATGCAGCCCAGCACCAACCACTGCCAGTGCAACCAGCAGGTCTTCATCTGCCTACGACACACCTGTGCCAATAAACATCCTCAGAAACATTAATGCCACGCATTCACCACCTTTCCTCATTCCTCTAACTAGCCACACACACCTTCACAAGATTTGGACTTAGTGGGAACAGATCAGACACAGAGTAAACACATGTGTGTGACAATCTGCAATTTCCTCATATTTAAAGATGCGGCCGTGAACAACCCATCCTGCCAGGGCCTGCACACGTGTCTGAAGGGCACCTCACCTTCTCCTGCTCACCTGGATCCAGAGAGCATGACCTGAGGTCTAGAAGTCAGAGAGGACTTCTGAACTGAGCAGGAATCACACCAACAGGCACCCAGTTGAAAGGTTCCTAAATTCAGGCACCCGTGCCAAGAGCAAGGAAGAAACCCTGCACTCTAGACAGGATGGCAGGAGCACCCTTCCCAAGCAGAACTGCACCTGGACCAAGTCCTGCCTTGGGAATGCATTTAACTTGGTAAAGCAAGAGCAGCCCTGAATTTTGACAAGTTCTGCACTTCCTACATAATTTCCTTCTGTTTCTTAGGGTTTGTCATGAGAAATAGCCTCCTACAAGTATTCACTGTGGTTTAAGTGGAAAAAGTGTGGAGACCTTATGGTCTAAAATTTTGACTATTTGATATGAATTAGGTCTCACCAGGGTTTAGAATGAGCAGGGGACCCTCTTTCTTCTCTGCCTTAAACAGAAATAACAAGATTCAGCCACTGTACCCAACACACCAACAGCTTCTTCAAAGCATCAAGTACTGTGGAGGTCCAGCATGTTCCCGTGCTCTTTGGTGGCAGGTGCTTTGCCGTGAATTGCCATTTCCTTACCCCTGCTAGAGACAAGGGAAGGGTCCCAGCCACTCACCGTTGCTGACCATGCGCCTCGCCACCTCCCAGAGGACCAGCCCGAAGGCCCAGATGTCCACCCTCTTGTAGGAGTCGAAGCAGTCTGCCTGGATCGTCTCGTCCAACACCTCCGGGGCCATGTAGCGCTTGGTGCCCACACGGGGATTGTTCCCCACATCCAGCTGGTTTGTGCTTTGGGAATGCATAACTGCCAGGCCTGAAGGATAGAGAGAAAAAAAATCACAGCTTACAAGTACCCTTACAACTGTGGCAGCACAGGCTTAAAGGTTCTGAAAAGGCGCCGAGGGCCCAACTGTCCAAAGACCAACATGGTCAGCTCCAAAACCGCCACCAAAACCAGCCCATTATCTCCTCAGGGATCACCATTAAACATTTTATTGCATTGTTGCAAAACATTGCCATGAAGTGTTTTGCAGCCACTGGATGTCCCCAGCACTCCGGGCACGGACATGCAGAGGCCAAACAGCTGCTGCTCAGGAGAAAACAATTTTACACAGCACTTAAATTTATTTATAGACCTTTTGGGTAGGTGGATACATGCAAACTGTGGGGAAGGGAGAAGAAAAACACTGCATGAAGGATACACGAGCTGGAAAATAAAAAACATCGTATTTGCAGTAGCTTGAAAAATAAACATCCTCAAGCAAATCTAAAATGAGTCAGACAAAACCACTCTACCTGGTTTCTACTAATTACTAAACATTTAAGCAGAGAACATTATGTGAGGGACTAAATTACTGTAAATTTGGAAACACACAGAGGATTCATTTGGCCCCGGAAAACAGAGAGCACTACAAATTGAGCAGCAGTGGGTGCGTGGCAGAGCCAAGCGACAGAGATGGCGACGCAAATTCTCCCTAATTTCCTCAACAAATCTTGCAAGAATAACATACACTATTTACATTTAACAGGAGTTTATTTTAGGTGAACCTTAAAAAGCTTTTTACCTCAGTCCCACAAAAATTAACCTAGCACCAGATCATTCACATTCTCTTCTTTCCAAAGAACAGTCTGTACTTCAACGTAACAAAAATTTGAAAAACACTTTCCTACAATCTAAATGCACTTTAAGAAATTTCAAGCTGCTAAGAAAACGCTTATGGCTCTTCTAGAAAGATTACAGGATGGTTCAGGCTGGAAGGAGTAGAGTTCATCTCATTCCACCCCCTGCCATGGAAAGGGACACCTTCCACCAGCTCAGGTTGCTCCAAGCCCCGTCCAACCCGGCCTTGGACACTTCCAACCACAGGGCAGCTGCAGTTTCTCTGCCCAACCTGTGCCAGGGCCTAGCACCCTCATTGTAAAACACTCCTTATAATAAATCTAAATCAACCCTCTTTTAGTTTCAAATCGCCCCCCCTTGGCCCATTGCAACAGGTCCTGCTACAAAGTTTGTCCCCACTTTTTTTAAGGACACCTTGGATACCATCTCCCAACAAGATTACCTGGAAAGTTTGCTCCCAGATCTAAGTGTTTTTGCCATATAAGACACATACACTTACACACATATGTACTTGTTTAAATTCATATTAAATTACATTATACAATATGGATGGATTATAATATTTTTTGAAAAAGGCTTGCAACTGCAAACAAAGGTTAGAAACCACATTTCCTGGCAAACTCTGAAGACATCAAGACCTTGGAGAAGACTTTGATAAAAATCAAAATACTCCATCCAAATTGGGCAAAACAGATTCCACAGGCTGACTGGTCAAAGTTTTACAGCTGAGGGAGGCAAATCAGCATCCCACACACTGCACACTAAGGACATGGTGCAATGAGGTCAGGGGACAGAGTGTTGTAACCAGTTTCCCATCACGGAGACAGCCGAGCTGATTGGGAGTTGGGAAGCAGATCCTGCTCCACTTCAGTGTCTCCTCCTCCCAGGGGCTCAATGCTCATGTAACTCAGGGGCACTGAGTGCCTGGCAGAAGAACTCTTGCTTTAAGATATCAGCTCTTAAAAAGAAAAGAAACACATTGGGTTTACAAGACAAAAACCCTTTTAGCACACTGGAGTATTTCTGCTTTCCCACAGCACTACATGCTGTTCCATGAGGTTGCTCAACTCAGATCCATCACCAGGCACATGCGGTGCTTGAGAAGTACAAGGGTAGAATTCTTCCACAGCTCTGATGGACTGAGTAGGAATGACACCCATCCTGGACTTTGTCACACAGTTTCTGCTTAGCCAGGGTATATCTGAACCAGGCAGTGCTGTCACTGCAGCTCCAGATCCTGGGGCTGCTGTGGGCCAGAGCAGCTCCCAGCTCCAGATCCTGAGGCTGAAACAGAGGAGGACACCAGAGAATGGAAAAAAGACAAAGCCTCACAGAAAAAAAAAGCATGAATACTTGCCAGAAGCAACAAATTCTTTGGTGACTCTCCCTTAGAGAGGAGAAACACAGGAAGAATGTGTCAGACACATGCCTGAGGAATTCACATTTAAAAAAATACTTACTTGACTATAAAAACTAACGGGGACGTGTTTACTGCTGTGCTCTCTTGGAAAAACCTCTCAAACACCTGAAGCCTCTAGATAAATGGTGTAGTAGATTTCACTGTACCAGTGTGATGTTAATCAATGCCAGGGTGTGCTGCCCCCTCCTCAGCATGAATTAAAAATTTATTTAAAAGTCAGTCTCTGAAGCTTTGTATTTTCAACTTACTGCTCTATTTGCTACTTACTATTCCCTCTGCAAATTTAGATAGGCCCAGGTGTGTGGTTTTCAAGTTTTCCCTGTGTGTATCTTAAGTCCCTCAGGCACAAGTGATAGAAACTATGCAGTGGAATTATCACTAAAAAATATTCCCATGTCCTGACACACTTTTTGCCTAACCAATAGCCCCCCAATACTGTTCTACCACTATTTTCTCCCTTGTCTTCAGAGCAAAGAAAAAAACCCTATTGTCACACATCCCTCCAAGGTGTGAATGAGCTATGCTGCAGCAACTGCTCCTGAGCACCATGCCAGCTTAAATTCCAAACCAGCTGGTTCCAGGGAACCCACTTCTGAGCTCAGAGTGATCCGGCAAGACTCAAGCTGGACGGAGACAGGGCACTGGGACAGCGAGCACATGGCACAGACTGCCTGTGGGAGGACATCTGTTAGTTCAGAAACCAGCCGAACCCTAATCGCTGCATCCTCCTGCGATCCGGAGGTGGAACTTCACAAGGAAACCCAAGGAAATGTCCCAAAATGCGCTGCTGGGCTGCAGGCGCCATCTGGCGGCCGGCGCAGGCCCTGCGGGGAGCGCCGAGCGCGGGGAGGGCGGTGGGAGGGCAGCGTAGGGCTACTGCCAGGGCACCTCGGGCTACTGCCAGGGCACCTCGGGCTACTGCCGGGGCACCGTGCAGGGCTACTGCCGGGGCACCTCAGGGCTACTGCTGGGGCACCTCGGGCTACTGCCAGGGTTCCACATCTGGAGCCATCCCACCAGTGATTTCTGCAAGCAGCAGGGGCTGCACTCACCCAGGTCGGCGATGCAGCACTGCCCGTTCTTTTTGACGAGGATGTTCTTGCTCTTGAGGTCGCGGTGGGAGATGGCCGGCTTGCCCTGCGTGCCGAAGATCTCGATGTGCAGGTGAGCCAGCCCGCTGGCGATGGACAGCACGATGCGCAGGCAGCTCACCGTGTCCAGCGTGGTCAGCTGCAGGTAGTCGTACAGGGAGCCCATCTCGTGGTAGTGCGTGATCAGCCACAGCTGGGTGCTGGAGTTCCTGGACGTCATATCGGAGGCAATAAAACCTAGGGGGAGAGAAAGAACAAAGAAGAAATAAGAAAACAAAGTGACAGAGCTCCTTCAAGACTCATCCAAGAAGAGAATCAATTCTGAGGCCCCTCTTGCAATGTCAAACTGTTTAATTACAACTTTTCCACAGCTGCACTGCAAACTGCAGGTAAAGTTGTGATGAAAACAGAGCTGACAGATTCTGGAACTCTAACTCACACCTATTCACAAGAACACATTTATGTATTTGTCAGTCACACCAAACAACTACTTATTAGGACCACATACTTTAAAAATATGTTTATTTTTATTTTTTCCTTCTTTTTAAAGGACTTGGGGGTAGAGAAGCGCCCAGTCAAACAGAAAGACCCCGAGGTCATAGCACATCTGCTGCTGCCCACTTGAGTGAATCACACTGGAAAGCAGCAACACCTCAAGGATCAAGCCACGAGCAATCACTTCCATTTTTAGGGCCCACAGGCAGCCAGTGCAGGCTGCTGAGAACAGGATTAAGCATGTAACCCAAACACAATGATCTTCTACGAAGGAACAGAGAAAATTTTCTGTTCAAAACTCGTGAACCTCAAGAGTGCCTTAAAAATGTGGTGTCTTAAAACTGAACCCCAAATTCAGGAGTAGCTCCCTTCCTGCCACCTCTGCATTGTGTCCGTACCAGCATAGTGACCTCAACTCTACAGCTTTAGCTGGAACAGCAAAAGTTTTATTTCCAAGTTAGAGGAACAAACTATGTTTATTAAAAGCTCACATACAACAATTGTTAGAAAGAACACCCACTGCTTTCTCTCCTGAAGTCAGACTTCTGCATAATGTGACACTTCTGTAATCTGTGATATTGTTTAATATTGCATCTAAAAAAAGTCTACAAAATAGCCAGCAAATTTGACAGTTATCAAGAAAGACTAAACACAGGCAGAGGACCAAGGGAAATGTGCAATGTAATTTCAGCCAAGTCACTTGGTCTCTCAGGAAGGGAAGTTCAATAATTCACATTTCAGGAGGCCATCAAATTATTTTTGCAATAACAAAGGAACTGCTTCAGGAAACATTAGACAAACGTCTAGCAGGGTGAGCCAACAGAGCCAAGGAACATTCTCTGACATGAAGCAAGAATAAGGAGCCCAAGGAAAACCTGACTGAAGACAGACAGATGGTGGGTGAGGCAGTGTCAGCACTCAGAAAATGGGCTGCTGCTTTTATTTGTAGATGTGGCACAGCAGTAGCAGAAGGGCATGTATGTTAGGAATCAAAGGGCTGCTTAAACCTCAGCCATGGCCCAACACAAAGCCATTTTCCCAGCTCTCAGAACCAAGCATACAAGGTATGAGCAACGCACAAGGTTCACTGTACTTCCATATTTACAAGGAAATGAGATACATCATTCGACTACAGCTGAAGTTTAAAGACCCAAGGAGATTAGTCTGACCGTGAGCAGAACTGCAAAACAGAATAAAATAATGGATTCGTACTTCATTTTACCCAGACATAAGGGTAAATATTCAAATACTTAAATGTCTTTATAAACTCCTCCCCACTTTTTCTCCCTCCATTTCTGCAGGGAAACTGAAGTTACAAACAAACACAGATCCACTAGAACTTACCCTGACACACTGTGCAGGTCTCTGTGGTGAGAGCTGCAAGGGCCAGCTCTTCCATGGGGGTCTGTGGCACCTCCACTGTTTTCTATGAGCTGAGCTGCCAACAACTGATTCATTGATTAATCTGCTTTCTGCTGGAATATTGCAGGGCAACGAGTCACAGCTGTCACCACACACTCCCCACTGGAGACCCAGCCCTCCCCTCCTCCTGGCAAGTGTCTCTCTGAAAATTTCCCTTCAACTATTTATCACAACACAGGAACTTAAAGACTGTGAGATACCTGGTGAACATGCCATGCGTTGCAATGCAAAGTTCCCTGTCCAGGTAACTCAGCTTTACACCAGCCACACCGGGACACAGAACGTGGTTGTCCTACTTACCCAAAATATTCTCATGCCGCAGCAATACAGTGTTGTACAACTCAGTTTCCCTGAACCAGGACTTTTCATCCCTAGAAGAGAAGATCTTCACAGCAACGTTTTCTCCTTGCCACTGACCCCTCCAAACTTCTCCATAACGGCCCTTTCCTGATGGGGGAAAAAACAGAGCAGAAGTTGTCAACTAAGAACCTTCACTGGGGAGAAGGGCAGAATGAGCTGAAAGGGTGGAAACTCGACCGTCATGGCCTAAATATCACACTAGTGTGGTCTGATCAAGCAATTCTTACTACTGGAGTCACACTGTGCTCCACCATCCCTTCACTTTTCCTATCGTTTTGACTGCAAGCCCTGAGTGTGGATCTCTCCTCCCTGCACACCAGTGCAGTACTGAGGGCGTAAACTGGGAGGTGTCACCATTCAACCACCAGCAATGAAAATGCTTTTGCAGCTGAAGTGACTTTGGCAGCACATGGCAAGGTCAGTGTGCACAACACAAAGCTGTGAATTCTGCAGTCAGAAGGACAGGAAGGATATGTAATGCTGGGGATACAACCTTTACATTTCTATTACATCAGCAGCCCCTGCAGAAATAGTCAATACAAAACACAAAATAATGATTTAGAAACAAACAAAACCCCAAACCCACCTACAAACAAACAAAAAAAAGGATTAAAAAAACCCAACCCTCCTCAAAACACACCCCTGTTCTGTGGAGATCAGGACACACTGTCTGAACACCAAGCTTTTTATCCAAATAGCTTAGAAGAAATGTATGACATTACGAAGCACCCAAATGCAAAGCCCCATCCTCGACAAGGCATGCTGGAACAGTTCTGGCTGTTGCCATTTCCATCACAGCCCAAGTACAACAGCCTCAGGCACGAGGCCATGAACTGTGCCAGATCTGGCAACTCTAAACACCCAAATTCTGCCCTTTGCTGCTCTGCCTTTCCGTGTCCTTCAGAGGCACAGGGGAACCAGCAGCAGGTTCACCAGAGACATCAGTGCTGAGGCCTCGCTGCTGTCACCCCAGGGACATCATCTGCACAAGTGCCTTCATCTGGTTTCACCTTGCAGGGCAACACACAGGGTCCCTGGGAATGGTGCCAGTGTGAGCTAACCTGAGAGCAGGCACCATTCCAGGGACACGGGGACTCACACATATACACACACAGAAATGTCTCCATCAGAATTCTCCATGTTTGTCATATCCTACAGCTCCTGATGCATCAGAGGGTGTACACTTGGATTTCAAGCAAGTGTGAATATTTATGCCTAATCAGTATATACTGAGCCAAAAGCACAGAGACACTGGTAAAATGTAGGCCTGGTCCCTGCAGATTCATAGGTTCATCTCTTACAGCTGGGCTTCATTTGACACCCTGATGAGTTAAACCTTCTCAGGACTGACAGGAAGGTGTTAAACTGCCCTGAGTTCAGATCACTGAAGCAGCAGCACAGAACATACTCCAGTCCTTTCTTTCTTATGCCTTCCTCACCTCTTTAGTGCCAGTACAGCATCTGGACTCAATGTCACTGCTGCCGGGTATCTTTGACCCAAATGCTTCCTAAAATTACTAAACTCAAATTTAACGCTATTCAATTAATAATAAATATATGCTGAAGTAAAATTTAATGAATCCCTAAAATTAACACTAAAGTCCTACAAAAAACTAAAGACCCAGAAGACTTTCAGGGAAGAATTACTACAGATTTTCTTTAAGGGGGAAGAGCAGCAGCAGCACATCACTGCCTGCAGCGTTCCAAAGAACAGTGCAGAGCAAGTCAACTACAACACATTCATGTTCCCATTCCAACGGCCCAAAATCACAGGTTTCTACTTGAAATGCCATGTTTGCCACTTTGCTTGACTCTCCAACTCCAGATCTCAAACCCAGGTGACCTCTTTCTAATTGTTAAGCTTTTGAGTTGAACACCATTAACGAACAAACGGTGTTCACAGTGTCAAACTTCAAATGTAGCTTGCTTTTCTAAAAACAGTTTATTTAGCTTACACAGTACCCAAACAAGCCTGGTTTGTATTTTCTAGCATTGCTTTATTGAACAAAGCTTAACTTGTTCCATCACAAAGCACAGATATTTGCCCCTTTCTTCTGCAGGTATCTGGAAGGAATTTTTTACTTGACTTTCTAAAACCAAGCATGTTCCATCAGCTGAAGCCTGAAAAATTGCACATACTACCTGAACAATCGAGGAGAAAGATGAGGATGGGAGATAGAGCTTTCTCTCTGCATTTGTTACCAGATGTGAAAAAGACTGGCACTGACCTACACACTCCACAAGCGTGATCTGACGAGCCACCGTTCTTTGCACCAAGAAAGGAAGTCCAGAACCACTTCCAGATGTGCAGGAATGGTCCAACAAATCCTGTTCAAAAGGAAAAGCAGAAGTTTAAAAGCCATGAGAACCCCATTTTTCCCTGTTTACACACACAAAGGTACACTCTGCATGGGGCAGGTAGGTTACAGCTCAGGATATCTCAGTGGCTCTGGGAACGCCATTTCGTCACTCAGGGACAAGGAGCATTTGTTTAATAAGTCATTTCATATAATAAATAAATGATAATAGATGCCTGTGAACTGGAAGCTCACTCCTGGCCTACCAGCTATCCTCTGTCATAAGATTCCACTCTTTTTCAGAACTTTGTTGTTCTCTTACTTACCTTATGCTCTCTCAGTTCTGTATCTGGTATCTCTTTCAAACAGGTTAATATCAGCCTTTTTGCCCCAAAGTTTCCTATTCTGGCAATAATCTGAGCATCTTGAAAAGAAATAAATTTTCTTTGATTTCTGTACTTAAAACCTTCACCCCTATGCAGTTTGCAGGCCCCTGGGAAGCACACTCCAGGGCTGGAGCAGTTGAGCATCCCAAAACCAAGCCCTTCTGGGAGGGCTGGACTAGCAGGTGGGTGTGCACAGCCACCCAGGCCCCCCTCACCCATGTACCACCCTCTCCACTTTTGAGCCTGAGCATGGATTCATGGAAGGACGTGTCCCTCCAAGCGGAGCTGCAGCTTGGCAGAGCAGGAGGAAGGGGCTGCAGCCATCCTCACTGCCCTGCTCCTGCCAGCCCCACTTGGCCTCTGACACTGAGAACCACTGGCAAACTGCTGCCTACCTGCGCCCAGTGCTGTTTGGGATGTCCTAGTGCACCCCACTGAACCTCCAGACACCATCCTAGGGAAGAACAGGTATTTCAGAGGCCCTGTCTCATACCTGTCAGACTCACACAGGTGCCCTAAAAGCCACAGGGCACCTTAATGCCACTAGATACCTGTTCTACAACCACATTCCAAACCTCAATGCTAAAAGTCGACATAACAATAACGGAGAATAGAAATCACATGATGCAGCACTTTGCTGTCATGCAGGTCACCTGCCCAGGTAAGACTGGCAGAGACATCCTCAGCCCTGTGGGAACAAGTGCCAGCTGCAGGAGCCCAGCACCCTCAGCAGGCAGTGAGGGGCAGAGGAACACTGGGTTAGAGAACACGCCTGGGACACTGGAAGCTTCTCAAGGGGCCCAGAACAGAGCCCTGAGAAACAGCCACATCCCATCTACAGCACAGGGGCTTTGCTGATAAGCATCAGGTCCCTGCCCCAAACCACAACCTCATTACAAGACAACCCCCAATTAATTCACTGCAAGACTCCTTCCCTGCAGGGGCTGAACCAGTGGGCAGACAGTCTCAAGAAAAGTCATTCTGTGGCAGGTAACAGTCACTGGGAACCTTGCACCATACTATTCAGGCTCGATGCACGTATTTAGAACTGAAAACAGTTTTCAAATAAAGAAGGTGAGATGGGATTTACCTGCATCCCCTACAAAAGATTTGTCATTGATACTCCAGAAAATCCGCTGTAACAAATCTTTCTCAAACGTTTTAGCAGTTTCCTATATTCTTGGTGCACAGAAAGCAGACTTTGAACTGTAAGCTGAGTGAGATCCTAATTGAATGTTAAAATCCCATTAGCCTTGTAAAATGCTAATGCCCAGCTACTTTTATGGCCAGTTCTGTACTAGTTCAAAGCATTAACAACTATTGCTGGACTTTTTTTCCTTTACAAAGGAAAATAGGATAAAAAAGCCTAAGTATAATCAACTTTCTAGTGTTTCCAGCAAACCGCACTGCTGGGCTTGAACCAGATCCATGAAATCTCATTTCTTCTTACAGCATCTTAAGGAGGGCTCAAGAAAAAGATAATACAGGAATGACAAAGACTGCTATCTTGCTTTTTAACACAAACTGAGAGCTCATTTTCCTTCCTGCTTGTATCAGAGGCAAAAAAAAAAACAAACAACCCCAAAACCAAAAAAATGACTCCAAACTTATCAACAGTGACCGTAAAAACAAGATTTGAAGAGGCCACAGCTCTTTCCATGCCCATTAAACAACTTAGGGCTTTAAGCACTTGCTACACTGTGGAGACTAATCCTAAATGTAAACTCCCCTAATGTGTGACAAAAACGGTGATCTGAAACACAACAGAGAAGAAAAATCTGGAGTCTAAAAAAAGACTTATTGTTTAGATGAGCCTTTAGACATGGGAACTACCAATGACTGTTTGTGCATCACCCACACTGGGAGACAGGGCAGCAGCGTGGCACCAGAACCAATGCTATGGGCGTCTGACAGCTCCAACTGACCACGCCCTCATAGCTCCCAACTCCTCCCAGGCCTCTGAAACAGAATTTTGATTTATTCTTCAGAGGTTTTATCACTGTTTCCAAGTAACATTAAAAAACTCGAAGTGCAAAAGGTTTGCAAATGGCTGGAAATAGTCTTGCACTATGAGATAACAGTTGGTAAAAGCTGGAAGTCAGTGATTAAGGACAGATCACCAATTAAACACGTCTTGTTCACAGTGAATATACACAGTCTGGCTGTTTTAAACCAGCAACACAGCTCAATCCTTGTGGGCTTATTAAAGAGAGCCAAAGGCATTTAAAAAAAAAGAAAAAAAAAGATTAACAGGTATTAGCCACTATTCAACCCTGCAGCAAAAGCACATTATGGTGGGACAGCACCAAAATGGAAAACCTTTTTCAGACTCTTAATGTTAAGGAGATTTTATCTCAGCAATGCAAGAAGGAGAAAACTCTCAGTACTGGTTTCAGGAACAAACCCTCCAGCTGCCTGAAGCCTTACTTGCTCTGCTCAACAGAGCTCAGGACAGCTGGTGGGGACACTTGTGCTAAGGCCCCAAGTGGAAGGGGAAGGCACAGTCAGCCTTCAGAAAGGGAACATTCCTCAAGTCATTTTATTTTCCAGACACCATATGAACAAGAATATACTTTGAAAACTGAGCTTTGAGTAAACATTGCACATTTCTTAAAACTCCCACTGCTCTTCCGGCAACAAAGTGCCACTGATTTCCCAGTCATCCCAGAGCCCTGCTACCAACATCACAGCAGTCAGGTCTGAAGGTTTTAAACATAAAAATTATCTGTATTTTCTCCTTCCCCTACCATCACATCTTTTCCATATATCAAAAATGCAGCACAGTTCTACACCTTCCACACCACTTCAGGCCACCCAACAGTCAGGCACACTCTGTTTTGCTGTTCAGACATTGTTTCCCAGGAACATGAACAGCTTTGAGAGATTCTTCAGGTCAAAAATCCTCCACTTGCCAAAGCTGTCTTTTAGTTAAAATTCATTACAACTGCAGTTTTGGGAGCACAGGAACATCATCACAGAAGTCCTGAGGCCAAGTGGCATCCCCTGGCAGCAAAAGGTCCTGTTAGTGATGTGGCCATGTGGAGGGACTAGAGGGGAGTTTGGAAGTGAGGAAAGCTCCCCCTTGCACACACGTCACTTACTGCCAACGTGCTGTCCCCCACGTTTGAGGCAATGAGGCCCTCGATGGTGCCATACTCTGCATCCCTAGAATTGAGCCTCTCCATGTGGTTTTTCTGTATTCTCCGGATGATCAGCACTGCTACTGCAGAAAAAACTATTAACACTATCACAGGAGCCAGGATAACGATGATTAGTGTTTCCATACTGTAACCTGCAGCTTCTCCTTGAAAGGTTTGCCCTTGGAAAAGAGAGGGTAAGGGAAAAAGAAGGGAAAAAAAAAAAAGAGAGGAAAAAAAAATAAATTTGCAGATTCCCAAAGAAAGTCTTTAAATCCAGCAGTACTGACAGACCCTTACCTCGGGAGCCACCTGGTGTGACAGAGGCCATGCCACAGCCAGCGGAGTGAGCACACTGCACAGAGGATGTGCTCCCTGCAGAGCTGTCAGCACAACCCCCACCTGCACAGGGCCATTTCTCACAGGCAGTACCTCCACCCTGTCCCAGTCATGCGCTGTAACCCCATCACTCCCCTGCCCACACAGACCATTTGACCATCACACGTGTGCCAGAAGGCTCCAGGGTGGTCAACAGGCCTTGCCGTGCCCACTAAACCCTTCCACCATGCAGCACTGGAGCCACCTCGCTCCCACCACAGCAGATCAATGCCAAATAAACCCCTTTTCTTCCTCAAAGTCCACTGGTGATTGACAAAGCTCTCACCTTTAGAAGAAGGCAGCTGTGCAGTGATGTTCATGTTGCACAGGTGTCCCTGGCAGCACTCCACAGCCTGGTCGGGGGATGGAGGCGTTTTGCAGGTCATTTTCCCCTGTTCATAGACCTGGAAGCAGCCTTTCTGGTAAACCTTAGCTCCGTCATTGATGCTCAGGGAAGCAAAGCATTGCTGGCCTTGGCACCGATCCCCATTCCCACAGGACATGCCTTCACACACACATTCGTAGTGCACCATCTTGAGCTTCAGTTCATCATCTGTAAAAGGGAGAGTTGAGGAAAAAACATCATCCTGTTCTTAATGGTTTCGTACCTTGAACTGAAGCTATCAAACAATAAAATCTTCTGTTTAAGGGCAGAGATATTATTTGCAGCTAGAGCTGAAAACCCACCAACTAGGAGCTAACGATACTAATTCAGCTGTTTCAGTACCATGGAAGAAACACGCTCCTGTCTGCCCACCCCAAGCACTCACACTCCAGATTAAGTTACATTTTACACCACCTTTCATACATACACCCCCAGAGGGGCATCTGCACAGGGACACTCAGCAGAGGAGAAAAACCCAACCAACAGTGCCTGTCCTTTGACAGGACTGCTCTGGGCTGAGGACAGGGACATTGACGGGACACTCTGCAGTGGATAAATCCCATGGAGCCTGCACACAGAGCAGCACTGGAAATCACTGCAGGTCATGATGTGTCCATGGACCAATGCAGATCAGTTATCGGCAGGAAAACCAGAACACGTCTGGTGAAGAGCTCCTGGGCTGGAAACAGAGACATTCTGCTTCGTGACTGTTCCTACTCCTTATGCCCAAACTGCTGCTTTCTTTACTCAGGAGGTTTTCCAGCTGCACCGTGTATTGTCATGTACCAGCCAGCCCTTCCCTCACTAAGGCTGCTGCCGTGCCACACTCACTTCAGCCAGGCTGGGCTTTCCCTGGGCAGGCAGGCAGGGTTACCCAGGCTGCAGCCCCGCCAGGGCACTGTCCCCGTCCCCTGCTCCTGCCTCAGGCTGCCGGCTCAGGCAGAGCTGCAGTTGGGCACCTGAGAGCACGGTTGGGGCAAAGCTCCAGTGCAGGCACCCACAGAGCAGTGTCCCTGTGCACACCCCAGCTAGGAAGGGCTGGGCACTCCAGCAGTGCTTCCCCAAAGGGGAAAGCAGAGTTCTGCTGGCCCATGGCACTCCTGCAGCCGAGGCAGAGCAGGCCGGGTGGCACCTCTCTGTCACTGACGCTCCCTGGACAACGTGCTCAGAGCTGAGGGGCCAGAGCAGGGAATGCTTGGAGAAACCAAGCCTAAAACTCTCCCCTTCCCTAAACACGGTCACTGCACATTTGTTTCCTGCCACAGAGACTCATCACTGCATTGCTGGCCCCTATATACCAGGCACACACACACACACACACACAGCCTGACTTGTCACACAAAGATGGAGGTTTGCACGACCTTCTCATTAACTAGGTTATTCGTTGCTGTGAAAGTTACCAACACCAGAGCTCCCTTGTTTTATTTGTTTATTCCCTTTGTGAAAGCCAACAATACACAGTGCTGACTCCAACAATCTGAGTGTTTACCAGAACAAGATCCAACACACTCCCTTTTTTAAACTTTGTCTCAATTTTCTATCCACAAACATGGCTAAAGTCAACCACTAGACCTCCATGCATTCTGAATCTTCACCTCCACCACTCATTCTCCCATTCGATTTAATACACTCTGCCTTTTAGTATTTGCATCAACATTTGAAAATGCATTTCAGAGTAGTTCAGAAAGAGTTTACACAAGGTAAATACAGAAGAGCACAGATATGCCACATCAGACACAAGATACGCCTCTCGAATAACTTAAAATTTAAAACTGAGAAAACCAAGTTACTCGCAGAAAGCTTTTATTCAACATTTTCCAAAGGTTGTGAAGTAGCAAATACACATCTTTCAGTGCTCATCTCTCAAAACATCCAAGAGACCTTCGAATGAACTATGCCTGCCCTTTCATGGCAGTGGAAATACCTTTCCCCATTTTGCTGAGGCAAACCTTAAACACCCTGCATGTCAGAAAACCTTCACATTCACACAGCTGTGTAAACCAGTTATGGAAAAGTCACTTTCCAAACCCAAAGCCCTTATTGGAGCAATCATGAAAGAGTCACCAAACAGCACAGTAAATCTCCAAAGAGCCTTTGCATAGAAAAAGCTTACAGAACACAAGCAATACAGCTGCACCTCAGTCCATGGGCTAAAAGACCTTCTCCTTACCTTGCTCAACAACCTACTGTTCAAATAAGGCCTCCCATTTCCCTTCCCAGCCCTGGGAAGACCTACGTCAATGCTACAGGCTGTACATTTTATACAAAAATGGGCAACCAACATCCTTTGAAGCAACTTGAAATGAAATAGCAAACATCCCATTGTAGAGAGGAACTGCCCGTGCTGGCAGCTCTCCACATGAGCAGAGGCTGTGGGGCCGGGGCTGTGGGCCCACCACAGGAACAGGGGGCTCCAGAGCATGGCCAGGAGGCCCAGATCCAGCTCCCCCAGCAGCCCTGGCTCTGAACACACAGGACACTCACCTTGCCAGCTCGGGGACGGGAACGCCATCACCATCAGCACAGGGAGAATCATAACTCCATCGGCCACCCTGGACCTGCAGAAAGACATAAGAGAGCTCTGTACACTTCCACTGCTGTCTGAAAATGCAACCACCCCTGAAATCAGTGTTTAGCAGTGTCTTTCATCCGTATCTTATACAAAACACAGCACAACCCAAAGCTGATTGATCTCATTTTTACTGTGTCTTGTTTCCCAAGTAATTCCCTTCATTTATAAAATTCATAGATTTACTGCAATTTCTTTTTAGAATTAGAAACATCACATGCAACCACACTGCAGTTACAACAGCTTGCTAGTAGGGAAACACGAGCCCTCACAGTACCAAGCAGGAGTATAATATAGAAGATGCGTTCTCTGAACCAGGTATTATTAAATTAAATTATTGTAAACTGAAAAGGTGGTCTGTAAAACTATATTATTTGGGCCTTGAGGGGGAAACAGAAAACAACTCTGCCAGAGAACTTGGAATAGCTTCTGTTAACCAGCAAAAACCATTGCTGGATGGTGAGAAAAACAGTGAGATGTATTTAAAAGAGATGCTGCTCCCTGAAGAGTAATTTCCCAGTTTAAGCTGCTTCTCCAAGGGTTTTCCTTTCAGTGGCCCAGCTCCATTTCCCTGCTGCAGGCAACAGGTAACTACGCCTTGTGCAACAGCTCAGGCTGTTTCCAGTATACAGTAGAGGCTCACACTCCCTCTGAAATAGGAGATAAAGGAGTGAATTTGCCTATGTATTTCCAATCTTTGCCACAATACTTAGTCCTTAGAGGAAAATAACACCTCCACTTTCTACTGCGAAAGAAGGATTATTTAACAGGCTTCTGAAATGAAACTCTTCTGCAGTTTCTTAAACTGCATTAAACAACCACTATGCCCAAGGAGCTGAAATGAACTGCAGTCAAGGCTCGTGGGATTTAACCCAGCAGACAGGACTGGTGACTGCAAAGGGCTCATCTGTCCTGTGCTGCTCAGTTCCTACAGAGACTCTCTGGCCTAATCACATGCCACAAAATTCCACTCAAAAGCAGCAGCAAGTAGTTTGTGCAAACTGAAGTTCCTCTGCTTGTCAGAGGCACCGAGGCATTATCATGCTCCTTACGTGCAGGTATTTGTCTTCATTTTTCAGACTTAACTCTAGAGAAGCAGATGAAAATTGAAAATAAATCTGATATTGCCATTTTCCTTTCAGATCTCTTCTGTTGTGCCTCTTCAAATCACTAGCAGGCTGCTTAAGTGCTTGGTGATGAAAGCCAAGCCATTACTTCTGCATTTATTTCCTGACATGGATTTGTTTTGCAGATTATGAGAAACATTTTGGTAACTGCTTCGTCATCAGTTAAAACGACTATACATTTCTGACCCCAAATATTCAGGCAGTGCTCAGCCCCTCACCTCCCAGGGCGACACCCTCCCTTCCAAACACCCCTTCCCCAAGGAATCTTCCCTTCCTCACCCTTGATAGACCCCAAACTATCCTTAACACGGGCCAGTATTTAACCTGCAACAATCACAGGGCCTCGCCTCCCCTGATAACCACCCTGGGCTCTTCCAGCCCTTCTCCTGTCAGACCTGGCCGAGGGAGGACAGGAGGGACCTACAGCGAGCCCAGCTTGGCTCTGCCAGGAAAGGAGGCTGAGCACATGGGTCCAGAGCTGGCTGGAGTAGGGGAACTGAAGATACAGGGAGTACACAACAGTATGGACACCGGGAAAACTCTGCCAATTGCATGTACCTATCTGTTGTCTTTTCAAGCAGTTTGAATTCCAGGGAAAAAAAAACATACACAAGGATATTTGTACATACAAGCCACTGCCCTGTGTTTCTCAGAGGGAGGAGGAGGAGAGAAATCCAACCTGCACACCCCAAAGAGGCAAACAAACCAAATTAGACTTTTAACAGATTCTATGCATTTCACAGCATGCACGGTCCTCCCAAAGAAAAAAGCAAAGTATTCCAATTTAAAGCCTCCTTCTATGAAACTTTGTTCCTGTAGCTATTCATTTTCCCCAAAGCCTCATAGAATATCTTGTCTGCTGTTGGTGAGAAGTTCTATGCACACTTAGAGCAGCCTGTAACACACACACCCTGTGTGTCCTCAGCTCCAGTTCAAACCCTGGCCATGTCCGTGCAGCCCAGTTCAGTTCTGGGGCTTTTGGCAGGCAGTTCACACCCCAACTGGGTCTGTTGGGCTGGGACTGGAGGAGGGAAGGAGCTGGGAAGGAGCCTCTGACCTTTGTAAAGTACTGATTTTTCTTCAAAAATTATCTGAGAGCATGAGTTCAAAAGTCCTGTTCCCATTGCTTAAAAAGAATTACTTCTTCAAATCAATTAATGCAAATACATAAGCACCAAAATCTGGTTGTAGTGACACCAGCCAGCACATCCCTTCCAGCTGCTGATTGTTTAGAGAGAAAGAAGATACACGTTTTAATGTAAGGAACAAACCATTCTTTAATAAATCCCCATAGCAAGTTGCTACAGATCTAGAGATCCATGAGACAGCCAGTTACTGTCTGGTGTTTGAATTTACAAGAACTTTTTCCCAAGGGAAGGACTGGGATTTAATCCAGACAAATAAAGAGGAACTACAGCAAAAATGTGCAACATTTATTTTCCTTTCCAAACACGTGGATCTTTGCTGTTTGACTGGAGCTCCTGCGTGCCCTACAGAACCGCAGCACAGCGGCAGCAGCCACTAGAGGGCACTGAGAACCCGGGCAGGGATCCCAGAGCTCCAAACAGGAATCCAGGGATCCCAGTGCTCCCTGACATGCTCCTTACACAACCATTCAAGGATCCCAGGCTCCTTGCCACGCTCCATACACAGGGATGCAGGAATCCCAGGGATCCACGTGCTCTGTGCCACACTCCATACATACAGAGGCAGGGATCCCAGCACTCCCTGCCACGCTCCATATGCAGGGATCCCAGGGATACATGCTCTGTGCCACAGGGATCCCAGCACCCCGTGCCATGCTCCATACACACCAATACTGGATGCTATATGGCAGAGTTGGAGGCAGGACACAGTGCCTGAGTTTCAGCCACATATAGGGAAAAGCGGATCACGTAGGTTTAACTTCCTCCTACAAAAGCACATTATCACTGGAAAACCAGAAAGCCACTATAGGTCAGGATGGAAAGTCCCTTTCTAAGTGGAAGCTCCCAGATTTCCAAACAAACTTGCCAAGCAGTGCAGGCAAGGAAGAGATCCTGGCTCCTGGGCAGGCCAGCATCTGCTCCAAGGCCAGCTCTGAATTCCAAAGGAGGAATCACTTAACCTGGATAGCCTGGGAAGGCCAAGAGAACAATAAGCCAGTCGTCCGGCAGATATAATGCCTGGTGAGCACACCCGATGTAACACACAGACATACAACTGCTGTACACACCCGAATCTAGAGAATTCTTACGGTTCCTATTCATACCATCCCAACACTGAAGAATCCATCCCAAAACCCACTCTTCCACTTCCACAGCCAATATTGCTCTCTTTTCTTCCTAAGAAAACTGTTTGTCTCCTGCCAAATCATTCCTGTATGGCCCAAGGTAATGCGGGTGAAGGAGACCATAAGCGGGACAGCCAGGATGGCTGCAAGAACCACAGGGGAAAGAAGAACCAGGAGTTCAGATGACCCAGAACACCACAGGGACCCCAGCATGGGCTGTTGGGAAATGGCCTTTAGCCCCCAATGCCACAACCCCGACACAGAGCGCAGACCGCGCCAGACGGAGCGACCCAATTAGCGGAGACACTTCAGGCTGCATGTCATCTCCATAGGACACAGACATGGGAACACCAACCGTGAGAGCAGCTCAGACTTCCCAGATGAGATCAGAAGCACCCAGATATCACTGACAGTCCCTGTGGCCACCCGCCAAGAGCCCAAGGGCTGCACATATTTTGCATGTACCTCACCAGATTCCTATCAAAAGAAAACATCCATAACACTGGATAGCAGTTCTGCCATCCACAACAGCCACACACAAGCTGAATTCACCAACAGCTGCGTCTTTAGAAGGAGAAATGTGCATTTAAAAGCAATAATTCACAGCTTGCTCTTTAATTGAAGCTCAGACAAATGAACTGCCAGCCTCCAAGCAGCCGCACAAAGGCATTCCTTTTCGTTGGAGAGCAGCAACCTTGGGCAGCCCTTTCTTAAGGTCTAAACTTGGTTGCCAGAATTCAGAAGATGGAAGCCAGCCACCAACTCCATTTGGCACCCACCTGCAAGTGCACTAGGCACACATCCATTCCATTACAGCTCCAAAAATGTGCCAAAGTGTGACCCAGAAAGGCCGAACACCTCGGATTAAACTGACCACAAACACAGAGTCAAGCATGGGACACTGGTTCTCCTGCACTCCTCATGTACAAAGCAAAATCACAGTACTGCTGAGCAAGAATAAAACCAAACTACACAATGTGAAGTGTCCTGGAAGTTCTTCCTGATGAGGTCAGTAGCTCTGACATGCTCCCGAAGAGCCAATCCCTTGGTTCTTAAAAGACAAGGAAGAGGTAGCAAAGCATGAGTGTCACTTTTAAAAATAACCTCCTGTTCTTTCTCCCTCCTGGCACATGCAAGGATGAATCCATGTGCCTGTGCTGCCAGCCCACAGCTCCAGCTGACACATCAACTGCAGGAACAGCCTGGCATGGGACAACACACAAGTAACACTCCCAGTGGCAGGGTGGGGGGACAGACATACAACAACACAGAACAACACAACCACTTATCCAAGAGAGGAAAAAAAGTCTTCCCTAGGCAAAGGAGTGAGCCAGAAGCAGTACCAGCTCCTTCCTGAGCAGGGTGGGGAAGGCGTCATCAAGCACAGCCTCTCCTTTAACAGAGGGAAGGGCAGAGGCTCTCATGCAATCCCTGGAGAACCAGCAGAGCAGCTGAAGGCCCAGGATGCACAAAGAGACCAAAAGTACTGCCAGCTTCCCCACACAAGGCAGCTGGGGAGCAGGGGGACTCCTGATCTTGTACGTGGGCAGAGGCCCATGGTCTATTCAACCAGAAGTGTCAAGTCCCACACTTGGATCACAGCCACCCCAGACATCGCTCCAGGCTGGGACAGAGGGCTGGAAAGCTGCCAGCGGGAAAGGCTCTGAGGGTGCTGGTCGACGGCAGCTGACCATGAGCCAGGTGTGCCCAGGTGGGCAAGAGGCCAGTGGCACCTGGTCTGTCCTGGCCACAGGCCCAGGGCAGTGCCTGTCCCTGTGCCGGGCACTGCTGAGGCCCCTCGAGGGCTGTGTCCAGTTCTAGGCCCCTCACGGCAAGAAAGACATGGAGGGGCTGGAGTGTGTGCAGGGAAGGGAACGGAGCTGGGAAGGGGCTGGAGCAGGAGGAAGGGCTCTGCTCCCAGGGAACAAGGAACAAGACAAGAAGAAATGGCCTCAAGTTATTTCAGGTTGGATATTGGGAAAATTTCTTCATGGAAAGAGTGGTCCAGCCTTGGCACAGGCTGCCCAGGACAGTGGTGGAGTCCCTATCCCTGGAAGCATTTGAAAATCATGCGGATGTAGCACTTGGGGACATGGGTGAGGAGTGGCCTTGGCAGTGCTGAGCGAATAGCTGGACTTGATGGTCTTTTCCAACAAAAACCATCCAGTGATTCCATGTGGGTAGCAGAACCTCTCTGTGGTTGCAGGACACAGAAGACAGAAGGCCCTTGCCCTGGTGTAGAAGCTGGGGCTGTGTGCAGCTATTGCATCAGTAGCAGCGTCTGAGGCAACTGCTGGCAGACCAACGATGTAGCAAGTACAGACACTTTCATATTGATCTGAAAACCTCAATAAATATTGCAACTTCCTGGTGCCTTTGAAGCCACATGTGTCTCTTTCCATACCATTTGCTGCCCTGTGGGGTAAATAAATGCAGCAGGAGGCAGCTATCAAGGATTAGCACTGCCCCGTGGAACAGCTTTCCCCTGTAGAGCCTGCACATAGCAACATCCCTCAAAACCCATCTCTCATCAAGTCACTGTCCATGGCTCAGTGATCATGTCATTGCTGGGAGCACCTGAGAAGTGAGGTGTGCAATTCCACATGTGCAGAGAAGCAGCACACACGGTCTGGTCTGTACAGCAAACGAGCAGGCTGGGGTTTGCAGGTCTGTGAGCCATCCCGGGAACACTCAGGTGTGAAGGTTTCACCTCACATGACATGCGCCCAAGGCACGCGCAGGAATCTGCTCAAGACACTGAGACACACGGGAATTATTGTGGCTTCACACATATTTCACACATAATCAAAGGTGTTACTTTAGTATGCTACACAAGCTTCCTTGCTGCCCAGGTATTCTTACATGGAACACAGACAGCTCCTACCAGAGAGGGAACACTGCATTCCAGAGCTGCCAGGAAAAGGGCTCCAGTGCACAGCTTCCAAGCTCCTCGGACATTTTCCCTTTTAGACACAACTCAGAGCTGTAGTCAACGTTGGGCACCACTCTGCCAAGGCATTCCAACTGCCCACAAAGTGGGGAAAATCCCCATTAACATCTGGTGACTTCATCTGTGCTGGGGCCCTGGGCCCAGGAGGCAAGCAGAGCACCCCTGCACATCCAGCTGCCAGACATGGCGCATTTCCCCCCGAATGGTTCGCTCTCCAAATTCACTGTCAGATCTTAGCACAAAACTGCCAGTGAAGATACAAATGTCATCAGAACAGAGCACCTGGATTTAACCAGCAGCTGTGAATAAGACTCAAACACAAATAGTTTTGACTGACAGATTATTGGGAATTGCCTGTAAAAGCTGCTCCTGAACACTTCAGGTAAAAAAATTAAAATAACTACACCACCTCAAAATGCATCCACTACCAGCACTTTCCTTTTAACTTACTCAGAGCCTACTTCTCCCAGCTTGGCCTGCTTTCCTCCAACCAGCACTACAGTGTTTATTACATATGTAATCTGTGCAGCGTGTGAGGAAGAAGCTCAGGGAGGAACACACACTTGCAGCTTGCAGGGGTTTGGGGATTCCAATCACACACTGCTCCTATTGCATCCTGGTCTGTCCTGATGGGGGAAAAACAAAGAGTATGGGCAGAACACTGAGCCCCACTCCAACGTGAGCAGCAAAGGCACACTCTGGCACAGCACCAGTCAGCGTTACTGGGATATAGTTCCACAGCCCCTCTGGACCAGTGTAAGGTGCAGCAGTGCCCGATTATCCCCCCCAGGCATGGCCCCAGCTCGCTGCCATCGCTCTGAGCAGGGTCCTGTCCCCCAACAACCACCACCCCACTGTGAAAATGCACTGTCAGCCCCCCAAGGGGACCAGCAGGATAGACAGCAGGGGCTGCATCACCCCTGGCTCCCCAAATCAGTAACCCTCTCCTGAAGAACTGCACTATAATCTTAAGGAAAATCCGAGACAGCTGAAGTCACAGTCTACATGAGACCACTGACTGCTAATCTAAGAGCAACATTTTCAAATAATACATAGCTTGCCTGTTTGAAGTTTCTGTGGAATACTTCAGCCAACACAAAAACATTTCCAAAAACAAATCTTTATCTTTGGTATCACCAACAAAAGTCTTAGTTTTTCCTCAAAGACGGTCTTTTCTTTCCCTGGTTTTCCCCTCTTCTCTGCACCCTGGGTTTCAGAGAAGCCAAGGTCTGATGATGTGCATAGCTTTAGAGACTGTAGCAAGTCCTGCTGCAAGTTAACAATATCATCTAGTTCCTACAAATGCATTAATTAAAGAGCATCTCCCTACAGTCTCACTGTGTTCTCACACATGCAGGGACCTAGAGAGGTGCAAATGCTTTTTATTCAAAGCGCCTGACGCTATCAGGTGGGATCACTCAGAGCTCTGCGAGTGAGGTGGAGGAGCTGCTGGAAGCTCTCTCAGCCACAGGACTGCCCAGGTGACCCCTCATCTGTGTCAGTATTTCAGCTCACTGAGGACCCTCACTTGCACATCAATAATCCCAGCTGGGTTTTGCCTGCCTGGGGAAATCTGAACCTCCACAGTCATTTTCACAGGGTCATCAGCACGAGAATACTCATGCCCCTTAGCCCAAGCACCCTACCCTGAATGCAGCTTGCAGTATTCTGATAAAAATTAGCCAAAACATTTTTTTAAATCTATTTCATTGCAGAATACTACAACAGCAGAACAACACAGCAAACACAGCTACAAGGCTGTAAATACTATAGATATCCATGCAGATTTCTATTTTAATATATAAATCTGTAAACCTGAGCAGGACAGGAGCATTAGAGGTGCAGAGGAACACCATACCACGGCAGGGGCACAGGAGAGAGAGGGCTCAGGAGAGCCTGGCTTCACACCTCCACTCGCTGCTCATCGATTACGCTGGGATTAGAGCAGCATTCTTCAGGAGTGATGGGCTGCTACAAAGTTGGAAAGGTTAAGGGACACAGAAAAGTCAGGTGTTTGTTCTGCATGCCACGTACAGCTTAACTGCTCCCACCCTCAGCCAGCCAAAGAAAAATCAACCAATATTTTTAGAACAATCGGACTGAAAACAGTAGTTCCTGACCCTCCAGTCAGGAGTCACCGAGCAGCCTTTCCTCACAGCAGAATTTTTCATTAACTATTACTTTGGAGTCCAAAAAGCTGAATGCAAGTAGCAATCCCAAGAAAGAGGAAACACCCTGCCACACAGGAAAGTCAAATTCTTCAGAGATTATATTAGACCACCACAGAATTTTAGCAGTATTGTTCTAAAGTTTGGTCTTGCCTGTTTGGACAGACCAGAGCCGCATTATTCTGCTCTTAAATCCAAGGAACAAACAAACCCAGGTTCTATTACAGCCGTGGTGGTCCACAGCCTCCCACCCTCCACTGGCACTATGAAATGGGACACTCCAGAGTAGGGTGTCTGGAGGCTCTGTACAAGCCTCATGAATTCCAGAAACAGCAGATGGGCAGTCATCACTAAGAGGAAGATCAGCTGAGGCTTTTCTTCAACCTAGAACCCTCTGATGGTTTTTCTGTCCTTCCCACACCAGCAACATTAACCTCAAAGTGCTGCAGTTCCCATCCACAGCCTCGGTCTGATCTCTCCCTCCACCACGATCCTCTCCCTTGCTCTGCTCCAGGTACCTCCAGGTACCCTGCAAGCTGTCCCCCTTTCTCATCTGAGGCTTCATAAGGCTCCACAACAGGTCTCTGTTCTGCTCACATCTTACCTGTGACAGGCTCACCCAGGGCACTGATCCAGCTAACATTCAAGCCTGTGTGCTAAAACAGCTCCAAGTCTTTCCAAATCACTCTGTCCTGGCATTTCTTGGTTGCTGGTTTAGCTGTGTCTAAACCCCTCAGGCAAAGGGGTCACACCACCTTATGTCCCTCCTGGTACTGGAGCTCCCCTGTCACAGTCCCAACCAATGTCCATCAGTGCCATGCTATGCACCACTCAGTTGAATCATCAGGCACCTTGTCACCTCTCCCAGTGCCAAATTTATCCCAATTATACACGATTCTGACACTTCTTTCCAGAGTTGTCAGGTTTCAAGTGTTCCCTTTCCACCTATTTAGCTGTATGCTTTCAGACTCACAAATCTCACACGGCCTTGCCAAACCTGACTGCACTTGCAGATCTCCAGAAAAACATTCCATAGATTCATCCAGACTTTTGATTTAATTGCTGTTACAGATGCCAGAAGCAGCCAATCTCATCCCTATTTAACACTAAATTCCCGTGGCTGACCTCGCACACACTGAGCTGCAGAGTGAAGCATGAGGCAAGCTAAAGTTCTCTTTACAGACCAGGCTGGCTCTGGAGCTCCACACAAACTGCCCAAGAGGAACGCAACCATCATCAGGTAGAAACAAGGCCACACTTTCGTGATTAAGGTGAGCTCATGACATACATCCACTGGCCATTTCCAAGGTTCAGCATCTACACATGCAGGATACAGCCATGACTGTTCATGTAACACACTGAAGACAGTGAGTCAAAGACAACTTCACCAAAAGCTCCTGAAAAAAAGAAGCGCCCAAATAGCTTTGGGCCAATAGCTCTCCTGCTTCCGGGCAGCAATGGAGTGAGGGACCATTCCAACAGGACACAACACAGCACCTGTTCACACAGAGCAGGTGACCACACCGCTTTTTTGGAAGTATTCGGCATGAAGCCATTTTCCTCTGGGAGGAGAACATACAAGTTAAAGGAGTGACTGTACTTCCCACAAATGAAAAATAACAAATACAAACTGTTCCTACAAAAGGGCAAAAAGCACTGTCAAAGACACAAGGAAATAAATTTTGGATATGCTGCACAGAAACTGTCATCAACCTGCCAGCCAGATATGCTGATGGAAAGGTCCAATGGTCAGTACACACAGGTCTAAACTCCCTGTCACTGTTCAGTAGAAATGGAAAGCCAGGCTGGTCAGCAAGGCCAGATCTGTCTCCAGAGGAACCTGTCACGTTTTTGGCCATCTCCTGGACACAAGACAGACTCTTCTGAGTTTCATGCTGCAAAACTTTCCACTCAAAGAAAAGAAGCATCAAAACCCAACCCCAGGTTCTCACAGGCCGTGGCTCCAATTCTGAGTGCTCTGAAGTTAGCAGGAACACAGCTGCAGAGGGAAAGCAGGAGCTGCCATGTCTGCCTGTGAGCATTCAATTAGGCCAGGAATCATCTTAACTTCAGCTGGACCAGACACTAAGGAAACCACAATAAAATGGACTGAGGCATCCAAAATTATTCTCAGAAAATAGGCCAGACTGGGCATGAAAACATCTGGGCTTGGCTTGAGTCATGAACCACATGAGCAAGATACCCCAGTGCTGCCTGCAGGCAGCTGAAGAGGAATGTGAACAGCACAAAGGTAGGCAGCAGCAGTCTCCTACACCCAGATTCCCTTTCTGCATCTTCCTCCAGCAAACATGCCACAATCCCTTTACTCTGAAGCATCTCCCACAGGCCAGGCCAGTGGGATTCCTAAGGATGGTGTTTCTGGGGCGTCAGGCAATGTGTACACGACCACAGCTGGCCAGCCAGCCACCTCCAGGCAGGTATCCCCAGCTCTGAGGCAAAAACAAGGCACAAAGGGTTAAACCATTCCAATCCTGGCCTATGCTCACACTCACGTCCAACTGGCCAGCACCGTACACACTCCGAGGATCCCGTACCCCGCTACACCAACACACACCAGCTCCCCTCCCGCCCACCCAGTCCCTTGGTCCAATAACCTGCACAAACTGATGTGGACGTATTTATCACAATTCCAACCAGCAAACAGACAAGATTTCAGATACCAGAAGGGCTGCAGCAGCTCGGCTCCTCTGTCCCGCAGAGGAGGGAGTGTCAGCACTATTCACTATTAGCTTTACAGTATCAAGGCAAGTGAACGGAGCATTCTCACCAGAACTGCTCACCACGGCCAGAAAGCCCTGAAGGACACCACACCACATGGGAAGGAACAGGCATGGGGACAGGCCACTGACCAGAAACTGCTACTTCCTATGTTACCCAACAATGGAGAAAGGAAAAAAGAAAAGATTAAGGAGGAAATCAGCAGAACTGCAGCAATTATTTAAAAATAAACTTCTCATACATTTTAGAAATAACCCTGACAGGAGGAACAGGTCTGAAAGAGACAGGTCATGGTATATTTATGTATTTAATGTAACATGGAAAATGGACAGACTATTATACATATAACCTATGGACTAGCCCAGGAAATTCCATTCCTGGACACCACTGTATCCTAACAAGCGTTTCAACGCTCTTACTTCAGAAGGGATTGAGCCTGGTCCCTTCACTGGAAGGTGCTACCACATATGGCTCCAAGCTGCCCAGAAGAGGCTGAGAACTCAACGCCCACGTTTTAGGATGGAGCACATTTGGAACACACTGGGAACAGAGCTTGCAGCCTAGTTTCCCCTCCAGAAGAAATCCAGCACGCAACATGCCCAAACTGCTCTGCAACTCAACAAACAGAGCTCATCAGGGGGACGAGCTTCAAAAACCCCACTAGTGCTCAAGGACAGAACCCCACCACTGCTGTTCCGGGACAGAACGCCAGTGTGGGTTAGAGCCACAGAGCCATCTGACCCCAAAGTCATGGGGACCAACAGCCCTTCCCTGCAGCTCTGCAGCCTCCAGCACCCAGAGTCAGCTACCAAGGGCAAGCAGGACTCCAAGCAGTGTGTTGTGGGGAGAAGAAAAGGGGATGAGAATGACCATTTAACTGAAAAACGGGGGATCTGCACAGCCAAGCAGCCCCACTACTCCCCAGTGCTCAGTGTCCCATCGACGGCTCCCACAGCTGTCGCTCCCACAGCTGGCACCGGGCACTGCCAGTCCAAGACTGCTTCTCCAGGGACAACAGCCCTGCTCCATTGGCTCTTCAGCAGCTCGTACACCATTAATGAAGGTTTTATCTCTCCCTCTTCCTGTCAGCGCAGACCCAGACAGGCTGACTCTGTCAACATTAAGAATGCTTATTTTTCCCCCATTCACTATCTCCAAGCCAAAACAACATCTGGAACTTCAGCTTGCTATACAAAGAGAGACAGATTAAAACTGGAAAAAGCTACACATCAGCTTCCCAAGCTTTATATATTTCTGCTTTTATCCAAACTTCCCACATGTGCCTTCTAAAACAGCTCCACTGGGAGAAAAACTGAGTCCTTCGTACAGACTCCCAAACACAATGTAAGGCCTCTTCCTCATAAATATACTTCAAAATAACCTCAAAAAGGATTATCAGAAAAATAACATGAGCAAAATTGATAAGAAGTGATGGTAAATTCTCACTTTCCTACACAAAAGAGAGGTGACATATCAGTGACCTAGAAAAGGAAATTAAACAAAGAATATTCCTGTTGTGTGTTACTTGATAAACTAATGGAAAAAAAACCTGGCGCCATTTCAAGCTACATAAAGGTCCCACTTTAACAAACAGCTGTCTCCAGTGTCATTTAAGTGTGCTTTTTGCTTAGATCATGGTCAATGAATCATGAAAATCAATACAGAAGGAAAACATAAAACCACACTGCAGACAGGCTCAGCAGTGGAGCATGTACCAACTAGCACCAGCCTTGGCTGGAGAAAGACGTGCCAAATAAACACAGACTAGTTATTCCAACAACATTTATTTAACTCTTGGTAGTTAATTAACAGAAGTCATGACTACTGGTTATTTTCTAACCAGCTATCCCACTGCAGTTACGCACTCCAGGCTCACCACCAAAGCTCTCCTTCCTCTCCCCCGCATGTGCTGCCTCTGCCCTGGCACTCCCAGCCTCACCCACAGCTGGCCTCCAGCCCGGCACAGCTCCAAGCTCCAGGCACAGCTGGAGCTGGGCGATGGTGGGCAAGAGGTTCCCCACGGTGGCCCGGCTCCGCTGTTCCGGAGCACCCACTGCCCAGGACCCGGAGCTGCCTAGGCCTGCCTGGGTGCTGTGCCAGCCCTTCCCCAGGGCCACGCTCCCGCCTGCTAAGCAATGACTGCTCTCCAAGCAGGAATTTCCATCCCACAGCCCCCCCTGGATGAGTTATCCCACTGCCAGTCCGGGCTGCAGGAAGCCACCGTGCTACTGCCAATCGCAGTATTATTTTCAGCTGACAATCACGTAAAACCAATTTGAATGGCCAAAGCAGAATAAAGTGCATGTTTTCAGGAACAAACAAAACATGTCTTATGCGTTTCTGCGTCTAGCAGCAGATTTTAACATAACACAGAGTGGAACCCAATTAAAATAGTTCCCGTGGAACAGAATTGTCCATGTTCGAGTGGAAGGACAGAGAGCCAACCCCCACATTGCAACAGTGCTTTGACAGTCTCATAGCAATGACCACCAGTTCAAACACACAGCGCATGCCAGCACCAGAGAAGCAACAGCAGCATAAGCTCAAATGGTAATTTGCTGCTGAATACACACAAAACCCCTCTACGCCACACTCAGAAATTACTCATGTTTTAGCAGATTTTTACTTTGCACCCAGCTGTTGCCTGTTCCCAAGGCATCTACTCACAAATTAGCCATTTCCTCTCTGAAAAGCAGGATTAACTCACAGGAATGGTTCTCGGCAGCAGTGAGGCTTGGTCCCCCCAGCCCCTGTCCCTGCAGGTCCCCAGCCTGCCTCGCAGCAGCCAGGCACTCCAAAGGAAGCTGAGCACTGCCAGCAAACAAGCAGATCAGAGCTGAATAAATGAATCCTTTATCAATGCTTTTAAAACTTTATTTTTCTGTCAGTTGGCTGAAAAAAACAGGAATTACTAAATCATCTCCAAAACTCCCAGAACTGACTGAATAATATGAACTCTCTTGACAGTTTGAGCCAGTAAAAACAAGTCACCCCTACTGATGTGCACAGCAGTCACTGCCCTGTGTCTGGGAACAGTCACCACGGACATGGACAAGACTGCATTCCTTTGCACCAGAGCTCCAGGCTGAACTGTCCTACTGTGTGGACTTCCGGCTTGTCCCGCTTGCCATTTTTGGGACAGATCATCTAACACTCCTCATGACTTCCCAGAGCAAGGATAATCACGACTTGGGCTAGCAGAGTTTGAAACTAAACCAGTGAACCCCTACTGTGCGAACTTTGTTGTTGGTCAGTTTTGTTTGCCATGAAGAGCCATTTATGCAGTCAAACAAAATCTGCCATGCCTAGGATTTTCCTGAATTCGAAGAGCACTGCAGCATTCCCTCAACACCCAGCTCATGATCATGCAGGAAACTGCAATGTAGCTACCTATGCAAGTTACATGGTACAAACCACTTAACCAAGAAAAGCACTTTGATTCCTTCTCTTTTTATGTTCCCTTCCTAACACCATAATCATTTCCACTTGCTCCAAGTTCCTCAAAGCAATTATTTTCACTCCATTTTCTGGAATCTCCCCCATCCTTCACCTTCGTATGTACCCTCCAGTCCAGGCACCCTCCTTCTGCCACCTTCTCTCCAGCTGTCTTCTGCACTAGAAGAACTTCTCATCAGCAGATGATTTTCAAAAATTGTCACCTTTATTTTTTTGGTGATTTTTTTTTTAAAATAGCTTTTATAACTAAATTCCATCCAGGATCAACAGCTTGTTCGTTCCCTTATTCCTGCTGGGTTCTGAGGGGCACAGCCAGGGTGCCAGTGAGCTGCGATCTTCAGCAGTGGCACTGAACATCCAACAACATGGCATCTGGGGCTTGGCGAAGACAAGGGCTGCTGGACACCGGTTAACAGTGGCTCACAGATACAACCACACTGCCGCAAGAAGCAACTACAATAGAGCTTTAGCTGAGAATTCTGGTAAGAGATGACTTCTTGCCTGCAGCTGCTCAGAGGAACACCTACTTCTGGACCTGCAGCTGTACATTACCTCTCAGCTCTCCTCCAGCAGCAATAAACCCCTATCTCCCTTCTGCACTCAGCAGTCTCTTCTCCTGGAGTCCTGCCCCTGTCCCACCGCCACAAAACCAGAGGCAGGACAGTCTCCTATCAACACCACAGGCAAGCCTGGAGCATAAGAGAGGTCTTGCCTCCAAGCGGTGGGAACACGAATTCCAAACACAGGCTCTGTTCGATGGGCTGTATTTGACTGTAACACACAGGCTCTGCTCACCCATCACCAGGTGGGGAGGAGAGGGCAGAAGATGTTTGAGCAGCTCTGTTGCCACCCCTGCAAAAGGCTGACACAGGCACCAGCAGCACCAGCTCAGGGCAGACAAAGCAAGCCACGGAACAAACCCAAAAGCACTGAGTTCCCACAAGCAGGGCTGCAAAGAAATCAAACAGCTTCAAAATAATTCTGTGGTAAACTTCCCAGGGGCAGAGTTGCCAAACTAGCAATTCTGGCGAGAGCTGGACGAGCCAGAGCTCTCTGCAGGTCTGCACGGCTCCCCAGGAAAAAAGCAATCCCTGGCCACCCGAAAATCCAGCCAGGCTGCGCAAGCTGCTCCCGGCAAGGAACACCACACAAAATTATTTCAGCACTACATGGAGTATTTCAGCCTTCCTACACTGCTCCAGTTCCCTGCACACAGCTCCAGTGTTACGATACGCTGCCATTAGAGAAGTTTTCTTATTGAGGGTAAAGGTTTCTTTGGACCTTCCACACTGCTTTAAATCTTCGCTCCATCTCCACCCCCTTTCTTCTGCCTCCTGCCTCAAATCCAAAGCCTTAATCTTGGAAAAGCACAAAATGACAGTGACATAACTTCAAAGCACTTCATAGCCCCAACCCTTCCCAGCTAAGGCTGGATAAATCCCCAGGATGAACACCCAACACCCGGGTACACCACACTTGCCTTTTGCTGCAGCCGCTTCACTTGAGCAGGGAACTCTGCACTCCGGATGGAAGTTTCATTGGACTAATACCAGGAAAAAAATAGCTACAGAAATGCAAAATAAATCCTACTGAGTAATTGTGTGAGCATAATGATTCAGAGACAAGTTAAGCAAAATTCAAGGTTTAAAACAAACAAACCAAAAAATCCCCCCACAAAGCCCCCAACCCACACATTTGGAATTTTAACTAGTTTTCTGAAATTTTCAAAACCGCATTTTACATCTCCACGGGTGGAATATTCATATCAGTTTTTGCTGTGTATTTAAATGCTCCCAAGTTGATCAAGGCGATTTAAATTAGAAAGTTGAGTACAATTTAAATAACTCATGTTATGCATGATTTTGTACTTATTTTTTGTTCTTTTTTAGGAAAGATTTAATTACTGTTCAACACAAATGAACATACTAAGACTAACTTAATACAGGCTTTAAAGACCACTTCCCTCTCTGTCCATCTCCTCCACCACCCAGGAACCCAGGTTTCCAGTTTTTACAGAAAGCAATACTTTTTTATTATTATTATTTACTTTTACAAATAGAATATTTCAGAGTTTATTTTTAATTGGAAAACAGGCTTACAATGGCCTGATTGTGCTAATTATACAAGAAAAATTATCAGAGCCTTTTGCCAATAAAGCCCAAGGACACAGGACCTGTGGCTATTGAACTGACCTGGCCAAAGCCAGCCAGGCAAGCTTGTCTGGGTGACCTGGGTGGGAGGAGACAAGACCACCCTGTTTCTCAGCTCATGGATAGGTGGAGCCAGGCTTTGCTGCTCTCAGGAGCCCCAGCAGACGGCCCCTGAAGTATCAGGAAGACCTGAAACACTCTTCACAAATCTCTGATGTGTCTTAGACCAGAAGGGAGTGTTCCATCACCTTTAAACTCTTCTCATTAAGCAGTTGGGGAGAGCATTTAACAAACTTTATTTAGCATTTACTGGGGGGTTTTATAACAAGCAAACAAAAACACAAATTAAATTAAACCCAAAACAGTTCAGCCATTTAGGGTAATTTTAACTTTTATACTCCAGACGCACAACCGCAAAGGTGCCGCCTATTTCTGCAGGACCTCGGCGTGGCTCCAGGGAGGGTCAGTTCAGCGCTGCAAATCTCATTATTTCCTCAAATCCTTCCACAGAGGCCTAAGTTTTAGCTTGCTAGTTTTTAACTCAATTCAGAGTAAAATCAAATGCTATTTTTTTTGCATGTCTCATGTAGAAAATATTTGCTATGTTAATTTATTATATTTAAACATTTTAAATTACTTTAAGAGACAGCTTTTTCTGCAGATATTTTTGTTTGCTTGTTTTGTAAGGAAATGGCCTTTCAAGATCAGAGAATCAACAGAATCTCCCTTTAACATCAGATACTCAAGTATTCCCTTGGTTTCTCAGGAAATTGATCAAATACTGTATCAGAAAACCCACCTTCATGCTAAGCTGTAACTCACGGTGGGCCATAAAAGCCTATTTCCTTCGGCCTGGGTTTGCTATTTGACACAGTAGCTACTGTGGCCTCTTGATCCATAATTATCACCCAAAAAAAAAGATAACATATTAAGCACCTTTTTCCTTCAGCTGTTAGGACCAGAGGTGCCTGCAGAGGGGCTGTGACCCTAAGAACAATTTGGGTAAACCTGTAAGCTGCACCATGCTGACAGCTAACACACTTACAGACACCTTTCATACAATTGTGATATGCTAGTGTTAAATCAGACATTTTTGGCTTGTCCAACATTCATTTTTTAATTAACATGCCATTACAAACTCAATTTCAGAAGAATCCCTCATTCCCATACAACCAAACACACCTGCGGAACTGAAACAAGATCAATCCTGTCAAAAAAAGCCTTAAGATTTCTGGAAAAATATTTCAGAACTTTGAGGAAAACCCCCACTTTTTGTATCCTTTCCCACTGCTTGCACACCAACCCCTCAGAGACTTCACTTACAGCCTACAGGTCACGGCTCTTTGCAGCTTTGAGTAGAGTTTATTTCCTTTTGTGTTCACACTGGTCAGCATTCCAGAAAGATCCTTTTCTACGCACACTCACTTTCTGCTGCCCGAGCCCTACTCCTCTGGGGGACCCCACAGTCCCCCCTGCAGAAGGTCCCTGCCAGTGCAGCCCAGGAAGGGACGGCGAGGTCTCCGGCCCCCACGCCCTGCAGCGCTGCCCTCGCACCTCCCACCAAGGAAAAGCTGCTAAAAACCACAGTCCCCACCCGGAAGGAACTGCTCAGGTAAGACAATCCCGAGACAAACATGCAATCCTTTGCCATCACATTTCTACTGACTTGCCAGCAAGGACCTTCCCATGACGCCAGGGTACCACCGCAGGACACAGAGTGCACGGCAAACCACCCAAAACCTCACTGACAGTTTTCTGGCCACTGCTTTGCTCGCACTCAGAACATGAGGAGTGTGCAGAGGGGAACAGCACCAATTAAACAGCTGACAAGCAATAACTTACTCTGGTAGGACACTCTGCCACATGCCTGGCCCTTTGCCATTGCGTCCTCTTAGGGTGACACCTGAGTCCCACAAAGCCTCCCTGAGTGTCTCTCTTTCCCCAACCCCCCAGTTACTTGTATCTGCAATGAGAGCCAAACTCCATCTCGGTTTTCCAGAAGGCTCCTTTGGGAGACCTGACAGCAGAGACCACCTTCACTCCCAGCACAGTGGTTCTTCACCCCCTAAGCGGTCCCAGTGCCACTTTTGGTTCACAGGCACCTGAATTCCTACCCGAAGGCAGCCAAAAGCTACGGGTGGTGCGCCTCCCCTCCCGAGAAGAACGAGGGCTTGTCAGTTTGTTTAGCTTGGTTTCCCTGTGGCACACACACTCCTGAAGAAGAGCACTTGCTTCTCCTTCCAGATTTCCATCACAGCCAGGAAAAACCACGAATCTCCCTCTTCAAGGAGGGCACCTATTGATATTTTCACCCAGATCTGAAAAGAACCATCAGGTACCAAGAGGCAAACATCGCAGTCCTTCCAAAGCTTGAGGAAAGCTGTGTCCTTGAGGAAACAGCACAGGAAACTCACTCCAGCCACACAAGGACGGACACTGCAGAGCAGGAACAATGACCAGGAGACTCTGTGTAGAGGAACAGCAGCCTCTGAACTGTACCTACTTCATCTGAGAACAGCCTCAAAACACAAGCAAGCTCTCAAGATCCCTTTCTTTTGCCTCCATCTGCCCGTGTTGCTGTGCTGTGGCTCTATGAACCCAGCCTTGTGGAACAACTTCCAGTTAATTCACCTTTTCAATTTGCTTTAGTCCACTCCCCAGAGTTCCATATCCAGTAGATATTTATTTTAAAGCTAAGCCAAAACCATTCAAATGCTAACACTTCAGGGCCTTCAATACTCCTGGTTGCATGAAGGAGGGCCTCTCTTAGAATAAAGAGTATCCACTTTGGGAACTAAACCAACATGATTATAATTGGGCTGCATGTCAAAGTTTTACAAATCCCCAGACTGGAAATAAAATAGGTTTCACTCCTTGCAGACCCTTTGTCACAGAAGGCGTAAAACTGCACTGCAGCCTCAGGAACAGCAATTCCTCACCAGAGACTCCAGGAACTGTGTAAGAAAACCAAGCTTCAAAAGCCAGTTTAGTGTTCTGGCTCCTCACTGATGGCATTTTGGCCTTCCTGATGGAGAAGCTAGAAAAAGTTCCCTCAAAATCCTGGATGCTCTTTCACATGAGAGTCCAATACATGTTTTCTTTGAATGTCTAAACAACATCCAGGAACAAATTCCAAACAAAAAGATGAAGTCAAAGTCTTTTCCAGCCATTAAAATACGCCACTTTTGCACCAGGCATGGAAATACCGTATTTCTTTCAAACAGCCTTTTGATGGTGCTTAGGTTTTTATTTCCATCATTTAGGAATAGTCATATTGATTCACTCATTCTTCAAAATACGACATGTGTCATAAGAAAGGTGTATGGAGGGAAGGGTCTAAATAGGTTCAGATTTGAGAACAGGTTTTGCAGACCGTGCCCAGGTTTGCTTCAGAGGTATGACATTAGTCTTACAAATGCGTAAAACGCATACAACCAAGACAGAAAAAACTCCCTATTGTTTAGGCAAGCTGAGACATGTCACTCAGATTATTCTCTACTGGAGGCTGATGCAAACATGCCAGGTCCACAAACACACTGAAGTGTCTACGTGGCATTTCTGGCACATTTGTAAAGGCCTAATTGACAACGAACTAATGTGAGGTTAAGGGAGGGCAAAAGCCAAGCCAAAGAGTTGTTCAAGAATTTAAGAAGTGCACCGGCCTGACAGCAAAACCCAAGGAAAGGCAGGATCCCTGAGAAAAGCCATGGAGGAAAGGCCAAGGAAGTCGCCGGCCACGTCCCAGCTGCGCCTTCACACACGCGCGACGCGGGGACTCAGGACAGGGGCGACACAGCCCACGCGCTGTACAGTCTGCAGTCTGTGCCAGGGAGCTTTGTCTTCCATCCCAGCGACTTGAAATAACTTGAATGTTTCTTTCTGGACGGAGACAGGTTCAAATTATGCAAAGAAGCCGGAGGACAGCCAACACTCAAATGATTTAACCTTCATCATAACCACAAAGACGTACCTCTGCTCTCCCAGACGGGCGTCTGTGAGCTGGGCTGGGCACAAAGGGCTGCCCAGCTGAGCAACAAGGTTCTGCCTGAGAGGAACATGACATCAAAGACAGACCCTGTGCTACCCCTGCAGGGAGGACAGCTCCCAAACCAAGAGAAGCAGAGATGGTCTCAGACCACATTTACACGTAGTCAGCCCGAGAGGGAAAACGGGTGGACTAAAAAGATGCTTGCATGGCATTTTTCATCATCGTTTCATTTAGACTCAGGATCCACACAGGTTTTGCAACTCAGTCCAAAAAGAAAGGTCAAGTGGAATAAAAATTACTTAGGTCAATACATAGGAATAAATGTCTGGAAAATAATTTCCTGACTTTTCAAAATATTTGCTTTATTTTTCTATGGTAATCAAAATCACCAAGAGCATACACATCCCTCCTCTGGTTTGTTGTAGTTTTTTTTTTAAATCCGCAAGCGTCAGCACTTTTTCGTGAGTTAAGAGTACATCTAAAATACTTTTTCTCATCATTTGACTCAGTATTTAAAAATCAAATTGAAAATAGCCTTTTTTTTTAAATGCACAACTTGTTGCAATTCCACTCCTAGGAGATATCAATTAGCTAATTTTATACTCAGACTAGCACACTAGAAGCTGCACAAGTTTTCATTTTGAAGATGGATAATAAGGAGTAGCACTCCTTATTATAAGACTTCAAGATTAATTGCCACATGAACTCCATTGCCAAATCCTCCTCCAGCCTGGGATTTGCCCAGCCCATGCCATCAAACATGATGTTTTAGCAGGCTGCTACCCCACAACTGCAACTGCAGCAGGCAGCTACTCTCCAGCAGCAGTAAAGCATTTAATGGATTATAAAAAACAAACAAACAAAAAATCACTCCTTAGGAAGTCAAGAAGAGTTTCAATGTGCAGTATGGACATGACTTTTACCAATAACCAATTTGCAAGGTATCACCTATCTTTTCTCTAACATAAGAGTATTATAACATGATACAATTAATATTCTCTTAAACCAAACCATTATCTTTTGATTTTGTTTTCTCTTCTAAGATTCAGACTTAAAATGACTTAATTGTTGCAGTCCACCCACACAAACACAAGAGACAAGTTTATTGCAGTGGAGAGCCCTAAATAGCACAGTCTGGTTTAGGCTGACTAATACAAACACGCATTTTGTTTAATTTTACATTTGTTCCTAGGGAGATTTCGCTCTCATCTCTTCTGACTCCCATTCCACACCACCTGACAACACAGGACATCACTGCCCCTGAGGGATGAGTAACATGGGGCAGCTCTGGCACTGTGCAGCAGGGGACAGGCTGGCTACTGCTGGCCACCAGCCTGGGGGACAGAGTGGCCATTGTCCTGCAGAGAAGAGAGGGCAGGCAGGACTGCGGGACTTCCAAAAACCTGTGTCCAAGCGCAGATTGGGGCCACAGCCAAGGCCAAGAGCAAGCCAGCAGCAAGAAAACCTGCAGGAACTCTCCCTGGGAAGCAGAGCACAGCAGGTCCACTCTAGCACGGACAAACCAGGCCAAGGCACCCTAAAAACCCAAACTCAATACTCCTACGATGCACTCAAATAAGGTAACAGTTTTCACAAACACAACGAGGCAGCACAGCATCCTCTGTGTCTGCCCAGCCACTCGTACCCTTGCAGATCCCTCCTTAGCACCAGCACAACAAAACAAACTGGGAATTAACCTGGGTTAGAACTAATCTGGCAAAGACAGACTAAGTTTTAACCAAATTAACAGCTTATCCAGTGCACCATATGTCCACAGATGCCTGAACAGGGGAAAGAACGGCACATGGAGAGGGAGAAGCAGGACTACTTACTCCCCTGGCATTAGTAGCCAGCAAAAAGGTTTGCGCAACCACAGCCCCAAGTGCCTCAAACCACTGCGCCAGGAACCCCAGGCCATTCGAGGGGAGGGTTGGAGGGGCCTGCTGAGGCACACCGACTCCTGAAAGCAGGGATCAGCAGCTTCCAGGACTTCAAAGGGAAGCCACTTCTAGCCTCCAAGCTATCCGCCCAGCCAAAGGCGGCTGGCAGAGGCTGCCAGCCCGCTCCTGCTGTCACCGGATCCCTGCCAGGCAAACAGCAGACCTGCAATTAGAAGAGGTGTTTGTTGGCCTCTCTTCTGCAGCTCATTAGCAGAGGTAAGGCTTGCAGTCAGAACAAGAAAGGCCCGACCTCCACTGAGCACAACTCGCTACAACTGCTCTCTCTCTCTCTAAGACCAGGGACCAGCCCTCCTACCAGTTTCCACTCAACTGAGGGTCATCTTCGGCTTCAGCACGGCGGAAAGGAATGTTCCAGGTGCTCAGGACAGATGATTAAGGGTTGCAGCATCACCTTTTCTGTAAAAAGGCCCAGATAACAGCCCTTGGTGTTCCCCCTCACTATCTCCTATCTCCATCTCTGCTCATTTCAGACAAGGTAAACGACTCAAAAGTCTACCTTGGACAATCACTGAATTGGAGGTCTTCTGCTTTAATAAGCTTTTCTTAATCAAGCTGGAGCCTTCCTTTTCCTAAAGCAGAGTGGAGTTACTCTACAGCAAGCTCCAGGCACTTCCAGATGCATCTTCACAGAAGCACCATGAGCAGGGACCCGTGACTTGGCCTGACCCTGCCAGGAAGGGAGATCTACCCACAACAGGACGTCTGGGGGTGAGCAACTGCTGAGATGCCTCTACACACCAACAGGAGCAACAAACACCGCCACATACACCTCACTCAGCAATAAGCTGACTCCAGAAGAGGCCAGGAGCAGACGCTTAGGAAGAAGCGTGAGGACACAGCATGCAAAGGTCATTGTCCCACCCTCCTCTGCCCCTGACCCCATGCTTCCCAGATGGAGGTAAATTCCCAAGCCTAAACCTGCATCTGAACCACTGCACTTACTGGCCCTCTACAGGCCTACCAACAGATCCAATTATTTCTTAAAAGGAGAATAAGTCTCCTGAATGTCCCACTACAATCAGTCTATGGCTTAAACAGGCACCATGCAAAAACTGTGTTTCATTTTTACAGCTGCTGATTATTGACTATACACAGTATTGCCCCTTCCTTACATCATAAGAAATTATGTAAGATCATCACTTCCCATTTACTCACATGTCAATTGTGACTTTAAGACCCTACAGTATTTCCTTTCAGGCATTTCTCCCCTTAGCAAGAGTCAGTTATTTACACACACTGCATCCACACCACCCCACACAGCCTTGCAGAACAAGGCTGAGCCAACCACACGTAAAACTAAAACAGGTCCCGCGCTTGAAGAAACTGTGGAGGTGAAGGACAGTGATGACCCCAATTGGTTAGGGACTTACACCATCTTTATACTCAAACGGAACTCCAGCACTCGAGATAAGGGGCCCTGATGTGAGGGGTTTGTCAGGTGTTTCAGAGCTGATGGCACACCAATTTGCAAGCATAAGGAATGCAGAGCATGTTCTGACCAGAGCTGGGCAGAGTCTTGTGCCCAAGAGGCCCTGGCCCCCAGCACACTGCCCGGCACAGCCAGGGAGGGACAGGCACGGCCAGCGCTGGGACAGCCACCAAGGCAAGGCACCCACAGCCCGGCTGAGTGCAGCATGAAAGGGAAGAGCACATCAAAGGAACCCTGGCAGACTGTGATGCAGCACCTGATGTTGGCTGTTCAGTGGCAGATGAATCATGAGGTCAGGTCTGGCCTTGCAGGGGAACGCCAGCACCTGAACTGCCAGCAAAGCACCGGCCCCTCCGCACTGCAGCGCTGCTCTCTTCCACATGGAGGAATAGCTCTTACTTACTTCACTAGGAATGCAGGCACACTCCTGATGTTCCTTCCAGCAAACAGCATCCCACAGAGTTCAATGCTACTTTATAACCACAGTGCCTTCTCTATGGATCTTATTGTGAGAGTAGAACTTCGTGGGCATGCTCTGAACAGCAGCAAGATACAGATACAAATCCCTCTGAAACTGGAACTTGTGAGCACTGTATACACACAATTCCACAACAGCAGATGTTAACCTCACCTCAGAGTGGGTCACGTGCATGTTCATGGTCCAGTGTAACACAGAGAACTACTTCACTACAACCACTTACTGCTATTTGACTGGACTTCTATGCCTTCGAAAGCATTACTCTAAAACTGTGTTTTGGCTGCAAACATAGTGGGAAAAAAAGGAATTTCTTGAAAGCATTTCCATGGAATTCCACACATTTCACAATCAATAACATTTTATAAATTCATGATCCCAAAATACTTCATAAACCCATGCGAATTCAGCTTTCCAACACTGCTAGGAAACATTATTCCTTATTTTACAGATATGTACAGGTATGTACAGCATATAGATGCGGCCACAGCATGTAGCCACAGAACCTATGGCAGCAGAGTTCAAAAGGTGAGCTTTCTGGCAGTGTCATTTACCTCTGTAAATAAGATGCTCCTAAACTGTCTCACTCTTGACTATCCTCAGGTCCTAAAGCAACTAATCTTTCCCCTAACACACCCTGGTCAAGGCCAGCCTGCCACCCACCGCGGTGACATCCGTGAATCCTCATACACAGAGGCACTCGGAAATCCACTGTGTTCAGCACCACCACTGCAATCTGCTGTAGCTCGACAGCTGCACAGGTGAGTGAGGCAGGTTTTTAACCTGTTTATACGCATAATCAGATATCAAGATGCCCATTTGAGAGTTCCAGTGCAAAGACTGTAAATGAATTCAAGCAGACTTTTTTTTTGGCAGGGACAAGGGGGCTGAACGGGTGCCTAATTATTTTACAACGGCTGTCCCTAGATCCTATTTTAGCATCAGGCTTTCATTAAATTTAAGCATGACTTCAGAGTACCAGCTGGCTGGAAAAAACAAAAACCACAAACACAACCCACCCACAACACCCCACTGGTGTTCTTTCCCCCGCCCATATTTTCTTCCTACCCTCTCTGAGGGCTTGGAAGACACAAGTTCCATTTGGAGAGCCGGCCTCAAAGGCAGATAAGTTCTGCAAGAAATGGCTATATTTAGCCCTCCCCTTTCACCTCGGTTCCTCCACGCACCCACGTTCTCCTGAGGAAGGATCCTTCTACTCCAGGTTAGAGGTACGCTTTAGCAGGTTGCCTCAGCAGAACAAATGCAATCAACTCCATATGTCTTAAGAGGGTAAACAATCACCAGAATATCAAATATCCATCTACTAAGGCATAAAATAGAATTCTCCTGTCTCGAAGTGTGTTGAATTGCGAACTCCAGGAACGCAGTATGGCCAAAATCCCTTTATGAGTGATGCCCATGGAGCGTGAGGCTGAACTTCTGCACACACACCATTTGGGTCTTCACCAATTCTCTTGTCCGTAACTAAGGCAGCCATCCTACTCTCTACAGAGCATAAACATGATGTAACAACCTCAAGGGCTCTGCAACCAAAATATTTTCAGTTTCCTAATGTAAGTATCAAAATAAGTCATGAAAAAAACAGCAACAGTTCCTGGACAGTGGAACTTAACGAGACTGTCAGCAACACCTCTGGAAGCATCTTCAGCACCAGGTCAGTAGGATTTCCCTTTCCCAGCTCGAAACTTTGAGATATGTAATAAGCCTTAAAACTAAAAATATATAACACAGTTTTATTCTGGCCTAACTATGATTTAGGCCTGTAAGAGCTGATTATTTACAAACTCAGATGGTTGAGGGGTGATCTAACTCACCGCAACAGACCTTAAAGTTTGTCTTGAAATGGAGACAGACTGAAACACATCTGTCACTCAGCATGGAGACAGACAGGCAGAGATTTACAGTCAGGAATGACTCCCAGTCCTGTGCCACTGGGCAAGGAGCACACCCCCACCCCCCCAACCAGAGGAATGCAGGTCTTATCCCAGCAAACAATTCCTGAGGGAAAGCAAACCTCTCAAAACACTGCACACACTTAACACCTCCTGGGGGGAGCACAGTGCACACAGGAACTTTTTGTTTCCTTAAAACAGACCTGTAACACCTCCTCCAAAAAAAAAAAAAAGTTTCAGCCATCAAAGGCCCGAGCCCTGCACTTGAGAGCTCTCCACAGCCAGGACTCCAGCTTTCCCATTTCAATTGCAAGGCACCCCAGCACTGTTCAAACAGCTCCAGCCCTTCAAGGACAGAGCTCGGAGAGTATTTGCAAAGTGCCCACTGCATTCCAGGTCACAACCGTCCCTCTGAAGATGAGTATAAGGATCACAGCAAAGATCAGATTACAGGAAACAAAAGAAAAGTGAAGGTTAAAAATAGACTTGTCATTGCCCACAGCAAACTGCTACAGCCACAGAGTTTTCTTAAATGAGAGGTTGAGATGAATTCAATGCAAACCATAAAAACACGTGAGATTTGGGACAAGAACCTGTTCTCTTTTCAAAGCTCAATGTATTGTTCCTAAAAAGTGTCTCTGTACAAAAGTGCCAGTTCTGAAGCTCAGTCCTGAACCTGAAAGCTCCCACCAGCAACACCGTCCTGAGGCACTGGTGGCTTCAGCACACCTATATAAACCCCAACTATTTCAGAACCTGCTGAAGGTGAATTTCTCTCTCAATTTTCGGAAAACAAAGTGATTTAAACCCAGTTTACTGTAAAAGTACTGCTGGAAAAGAGTTATTTTATGTATTTTTCTAGATTAACAGAGTTGGAAAGACTGCCCAGGCAGCTTTCCCTACTATATTCGTGCCCAAATTTCACAGGCCAACATATGGAGCCTCCAGGTTAACACACAGACCTGACCTGAGCTTGCTCCAGGACCGTCCTCCCGCCCCAGCCTGAAGCATGCAGGCACATCCCGCAGCCTTTCCTTCCCCCTGGAGCCCAGGGCGAGCGGGCTGTGGATAACCGGGGGCTCAGACCCCGCTGCCTCCCTGCGCCAGCAGGTTTGGCAGGGGGAGAAGCGCCTTTAGCAGATGAATTGGCACAAGAGACTTTGGCCTGTAACTCTCCCTCGCCATCGAAGCACGGACTCGGCACAGACACGGGCAGCGCCCGCGCAGCCCCCGGGAGCCCCCGCGACCCGGCCCCGCTCCCACCGCCCCGCGGGCGGGTCCACCGACGCGGCCCCAGGGCAGCGACTGGGACGAGAATTAGCTCTGCCCCGGCCAAACCCACCACAGTGAAAGGAAGGAGAGGAACGGGAGAGCTCCAGCGCTGCGCCTCCCGCGGGGCGCC
>VXAY01004300.1:342882-405429 GCA_013399855.1 Oxyruncus cristatus | reverse complement strand
TGGTGTCTGGGGCAGCAGTGGTGTCTGGGGCAGGAATGGTGTCTGGGGCAGGAATGGTGTCTGGGGCAGGAATGGTGTCTGGGGCAGGAATGGTGTCTGGGGCAGGAATGGTGTCTGGGGCAGCAGTGCCCCTGGGTCCCTGGGGCTAAGGGAGGCATAGCCGAGGGTGGGAGCACAGCGACAGCCAGCTCGGACAAAGCCTGTCACTCCGGGGTGCACATGTGCAGCCATGTGCCCGCCCCGCTGGCCAGAGGGCACACGGTCCCAGCCCCGGGGCCAGCAGGTCACCGGCCCCGCCAGTCAAGGTCATCGGTGACGCACTGGCCCAAACAGCCCATCTGGGAGGAACTCGGCACCCGAGGGGCCACAGGGACCGGGCAAAGGGGACAGGCCACTGTTGACCTTGGGAGCCACACAAAGCACAGGAGGTATTTATGTCCCTGCAGAGCCCCTTGAAACCTCTTCTGAGCTCCAAACCCTGAGGGCTGAGGACACAGGGGGTGGTTTCCCTACCTTTTCAGCAGGGGATCACTTTCAGTTGACTCTGGTAGAGCCACTATGACTGAAACAACAGGTTGCTCAAGGTGAGTAACAGGGGAACATTCAAATTTGTTTTAATCAGACAAGAAAAATGTTCTCTGGGTTTTGTTTAAGCCTCATTTGTAAAACTTACCTGTGTTGTTATTTACTTTTTTCCCATCTCTTACAGCAGGTGGGAAGGGACAGTAAACCAGCCTCCTGCTGTCTGCAAAGTCTGGATTTAACTTGCACCCATCCTGCCAGGCAGTTATTTGGGACAATGCAAGTGTGAAACCCTGATTTGCTAAGAGCTTAATATGCTGTCACATATGCAGAATAGCACAGCACGTTGCCCCTGGATATTGCTGGCAGACCTTTGTGAGGGAAAGAGCTGAAATTGCCATTGACAAAATTGATAAATACCAAGAAACATTTTTTGCCAAATACACAGATACAACAGAGGTGTCAAAGAGATTGCCTAGAGCAGAAAGGCAGCTGCCCCAGATGCCACACAGAGGTGGCTTTTCTCTGTCCCACCCCGTCCATGACATCAGGGCTGTGTGTACCCTCACGGGTTCCCCACACTGCCCTGTCCTGCCCATTCCCATCCCTTTGGGCACTGCCCAGCGCCCCAACCCATCTCCTCCCTGTCTCCCCACAGGAGTGGATTTGTCCATGTTAAAAACCCACACTTGGACTCTTTGGAGGAGGATGTCCTGTACCACTTGGACTTGGGAACAAAGACGCACAACCTGCCAGCAATGTTTGGGGACATAAAGGTAAAGAGCAGGTGCAAAAGTGAGGCAGCAGTTTCCCCCCTCCACAGGCTCTCCAGATCCATGTCCCATAGCCCTGCTGTCCCATGCCAGGGCCCCACTGTTGCCAATGCTCCTGCCAGGACGGGGTCTGGCTGCTCAACAAAGGGACTCAGCCACCCAGGGCAGCCTGGTCAGCGCTGTTTGTCCTTGCTTATTTTGGGCAGAAATCCCAAACAGAAAATGATCCTTTTAAAAACCTGTAGCTCCATAAAACTTGATTTTATATTGGCCCCATGTTGGAGGACAGACGGAGGAGGCATTTGTCCAAAGAATTTGATCATCATCTACTGGAGACAAGGGGAGGAGGATGTATTATTTTTGTCTGAGACCTGCTGTCAAAACCAGCCTGTCACGATGGCATCCGCTTCCATTTCAGACCAGAGCCTTTCCCCAGCAGTGCGGGGCAAGAGCTGTGGTGTCCGGGGCTGGAGCAGCCTGGCACAGCCTCAGCACAGCCCCGCTCCCGTGGGCTCCAGCTGCCCTGCACCCTGGCAGCAGGATCGGCAGCACTGCCCTTGCAGCCAAATGCTCAACCCCCTCCTACCTTCAAGGAGTGTTTTTTCTTTTAATATGTAAAATTTGTCCTTTTTCCTCCCTGACTTTGCTGTCTCTGTGCCATCAGCAGTGCTCAATCACTGCAGTCAGTACTGTTCATAGAATAAATTAAGCCATGAGCTCCTCCAACATCTGGGTTTGCTGTGCTGTCAGTGGGGACACTAACAGCCTAAATTTGCTGAGTTATTTGAGATTTCTTGCCTGGGACTGATAACCAAGTCCATGCAGCTCTACAGCTGCCGGGACTCCACATAGTCACCACCCTGACGGAGTGACAGCCTGGATTTCATGTTAAGCACTGGTTTTTGGGACTCTCAGTTGTTCCGATGTCCCTTGACAGCCGGCAAGGGAGCAGCAACCCGCTGCTTTCTCCAGGGAGACGTGTCTGGCGCAGCCACCACGGCCACATTCAGCCTGACTCTTGCTACCCGTTTTAGCTAAGTAGTACCAACATTCTGCTATTTTATTTCCAGTTTGTCTGCGTGGGCGGCAGCCCGAACAGGATGAGGGCGTTCGCGCACTTCATGCAGCGGGAGCTGGGCCTGCCGGGCGCCGGGGAGGAGCTGCCGGACATCTGCGCCGGGTCGGACCGCTACGCCATGTACCGGGCGGGGCCCGTGCTCTCCATCAGCGTGAGTTCTGGGCTGCTCTCCATCAGCGTGAGTTCTGGGCTGCTCTCCATCAGCGTGAGTTCTGGGCTGCTCTCCGCGGGGCCGCACCGCGGGGCTCACGGCAGCCCTGCCCGCCGGCGCGGCCCCACAGCCGGCCAGCGGGGTCCCATCTGCTCCGGCCACAGCCNTCTCCATCAGCGTGAGTTCTGGGCTGCTCTCCATCAGCGTGAGTTCTGGGCTGCTCTCCATCAGCGTGAGTTCTGGGCTGCTCTCCATCAGCGTGAGTTCTGGGCTGCTCTCCATCAGCGTGAGTTCTGGGCTGCTCTCCGCGGGGCCGCACCGCGGGGCTCACGGCAGCCCTGCCCGCCGGCGCGGCCCCACAGCCGGCCAGCGGGGTCCCATCTGCTCCGGCCACAGCCACAGGACCTGTCCGCCCCAAGCCTCCGCCCCCCCCAACGCCCACCGGCGGATTTTTTTCCCCTAGTCAGTGTTCAGCCATTACCACCAGTGCAACCTCTCAGCCGTGGCAAAGCTGCTTCTGTTTGAATAACATTCCTCGGCACCCTGCAGGCTCCGTTTGGAAAGTGCCATATTAACAGACACACACATTCTGCTCAGCTTGGGTCTTGCAGTTTGAGGCAAAGACCACTTCCCACCGCACTTGAACCATGAAATGTTGCTGCGAGCATTACATTGACAAAAGCTCTAAAATAAAATCCTGCTTTATTATTAATTACGCTTTCAGAGCAGGATTTTTGGCACTGCACAAAGGGAAAAGCAAACACAGGCCGTGTTTGGGAGAGTCCTGCCGTCATTTTTTCATGCACAAGATTAGTCTGAAATGTGATTCACAGGAGACGGAGTCACTTACACAACAGAGCTCATGTTTGGTCTCTCTGACAAAACCAAACCAATTCTGACCAAGGGAAAAGCCTGAGGGAATCAATCTGATCAGGTCCAAGGGGGAGAATCCCCACAAGATTCGCTGTTCCTCAGCCTGGCAGCAGCAGTGACGCAGGCAGAAGCAAACTCTTGCTGAGCTCAAGGCTGTGCACCAGCACCATCTTTGGCCAGGTCAGGAACCCTTGGCCCATCCCTGCAAGGGGACACAGGGCAGAGCTCCGGCTGCCCTGAGATGCGGCATGTGGAGCAGCTGCCAACACCGCATTTCTGCAAGTTGCTTAGAAACACAGCTGAGCTCAAACATACAGGGGCAGGAACACAGATTCCTGCTCTGAATATTTACAATGAGAATAAATTTTTTAGGCATTGGCAAATAACCCAGGCCGATGTTCCAGAATAACAACATGCAAAAAGGTTTCATATTTAAAACATGATCCAAGGAGAACAGAGCATTGGCCTCACAGCCAACAGAAAGGAGACAAAGCAACACAAAACCTGGCTGTGTAAGTTAATTAACGGAGCTTCCACAAGTGCTTCCTTCAGGTTTTTGAACGTGATAGCAAAACCAAAAACATGTGAGGCATTTTCCAGAGGAAAAAGCAAACCCCATGGCACCAAACACCTTTTGTTCTTAAAGGTTGAGGAAAGGATGTCAGTCCAGCAACAGAGCAGAAAAGAGATGACCAAGTGAGGGAGGGCTGGGCAAAAGCAGCTCCAGACCTGCAGAACATCTGACAGCCCTGGGGAGCAGCAGCAGAGATGGGACCTTGGCAGCATTGTCTGTGGAGCAGTTCATTGTCTGAACTGGCCGGTGGCAGCGGCTAGTTCCCATCCTCCCCAGGTGGGGAGCTGGCAGCCAGGCACATGCTGGGGACAGAGGGACACCAGGGCAGGGGTTGTGAGCCAGGAAGCAGGACAGATGGCCTGCGAGGCGCGCAGCAAATGCCTGACCCCGAAACCTGTCCTTACTGAGGGACATGAACCCTTGTGTCATCCTTGGTGCCCAGCAACGTGGCAGAGACACTCTGGTGTGGGACAAGGACAGGCTGGAAGGCACCTGGAGAAGTGGAGGCTCTTGTCCTCGCTGACATTCAGTACTCACAGAGCACAAGCAAGACACGACAGAGTCCGAGCCAGCACATGGCATAAGGACAGCAGTGCAAGGGGAAGGTCTTGGAACATTCAGCTGTTAGGACACGTTTGTGGAGACCTGTCTTGAAAGAGAAGCACCATTTGTGTGCCTGCACAGGGTCTCCAGGGATGAACACCTTCCCTACTGATGAGGAGAACCTTTAAATTATCAAGGGGGAGAAGAGAGTTAGACACTTCACCTGGACAGGCTACAAAGACCCTGCGATGTCTCTTCCCCCTCAAAAAAAACGCTGTTGCAATCACCAGGGGAAAAGGCCACAGCATAACCCTGAGTTTGTTGCAGTCATGTGCCTGTCTCCTGCTGCAGCCTCACAGACACTGATATTTCTCTTTTCTCTCCTTCCCACAGCACGGGATGGGCATTCCTTCCATTTCCATCATGCTTCATGAGCTGATCAAACTGCTGCACCATGCAAAATGCCGGGATGTTACTATTATCCGCATCGGTACTTCTGGAGGCTTAGGTAAGCGATTCATGGTCTTCCTTCGGAGCAAAACAGCTTTATTGAAAAAAAATTCCAGCAACAGGTCATGTGGCTCTAAGCTTTAGCATTTTATCAGGTCTCCAGGTATCTGTGGTATCCTGGCTTGTGCCAGCACTGGTGTGGCAATAGGACCAGGGCAGTGACCATTCCCTTGTGCTGGCACTGCTGAGGTACCTCCAATCCTGGGATCAGTTCTGGGCCCTCAAGACAAGAAAGACATTGAGGGGCTGGAGTGTGTCCAGAGAAGGGAACAGAGCTGGAGAAGGGGTTGGAGCACCAGGAGTGGCTGAGGGAGCTGAAGAGAAAAGGAGGCTCAGGGCTGACCCTCTCACTCTCTCCAACTCCCTGACAGGAGGGTGGAGCCAGGGGGGAGGTCAGGGGGTGCTCCCAGGGAACAAGGGACAGGATGAGAAGAGGTGGCCTCAATTTGTGCCAGGGAGGTTTAAGTTGCATATTAGGGAAACATTTCATTCCCCAAAGGGCTGTCCAGCCCTAGCACAGCTGCCCAGGGCAGTGGTGGAGTCCCCACCTCTGGAGGGATTTAAAAGCCCTGTGGATGTGGCACTTGAGGACAAGGGTTAGTGGTGGCCTGGGCAGTGCTGGGGAACAGTTGAACCTCATGATCTTAAAGGGCTTTTCTAACCCAGATAAATCTGTGATCTCTGGCCAGAGGAGTGCTGCTGCTCACGCCTGCATAAGCTGGTGGAGGGACATGATCTCTGCAAGCCAGAAGCAGTTAAAACCCTGTCCCTCAGCACATTCCCGCAATCACTCATCTTGTGCTGATGCTGTACATTTTACTTGTACATCTGTGCTACTGCATGAATTTCAATTATTCTCTGACATCTGCTTCACTCACCAAAAAGAATAGCCCCACAGTCCCACGCAGCTGTATTGAGATTTTCCTGTTATGGTGGAGTTTGGCAGCAGGTCACAGGTGTTACGAGCTCTGGCTTAGCCTCAGTTTCCACCTGCCCAGGGATCGAGGCCGGGTCTGTTGTGATCACGGACACGGCTGTGGACTCCTCGTTCCAGCCACGCTTTGAGCAGGTGGTGCTGGATGACGTGGTGGTGCGGAGCACCAACCTGGACAAGGACCTGGCAGAGGAACTGCTCGCCTGCAGCAGGGAGATGGCAGACTTTCCCACACTCATCGGCCATACCATGTGCACCTATGACTTCTACGAAGGTAAAACCACCTTGGTCTGTCCTTCCTGCCCCGAAACATAACGCCAAGTCTTTACATTCTTACATGGACTGAACTATCCACTGTCCCCAGGAGGGTGGCAGGAACGGACCCACCCGATGTGTGAGGGCCCAGGCAGAACAGGGGGCACCCTCAGAACACACAGTACCTCTGTTGGCACCTTACTGAGTGTGCCACTGCACTGTTCCCTATGGCAAGATTGTCACTTCAGAACTACCAACTCTAGGCAAATGTCAGGCTGCCTGGCAGATTTACATAAACAAACTTTGGTTACTCTAGAACCCTTTCCTCTGCAAAACTAAATACTGATTGCAGAGTAGATGAAATGTAATAAATGAAGAATTAATAATCTGAGCACTATTTATAAACCCTTAGATCTGCTTGTGGATGCAGCCATCTGTGTATTGCTCAAGGCCACGTTTTATTTAACCAAAAAGCCATTTGAGAGGATTAAAGTAGGAAGAGCAGTAAACTGAAGTGCTGTCCCAGCTGCAGGTAAGCATTTACCTTCACAGCTGAGGTGCACCATGGACCTCAGGAGTGGAGATGGCTTGTCCCCACAGAGCACAACATCCCCTGCACTTCACACCTGTGGCCCTTAACCTGTGGTGAAACCTGCATCATTTTCTCCCCCACACAGAGATGGATCGTGCTGGCTTTAACATCGAGGGGAATAGGAGTTAACAGCTACTCAAAGGAAAACTTCATCGGCCTCAGACAGAACATGGGCACTGTTGGGCTTTCTGTTCGCACCGATGCCCTGTGCCTGTGACCCTGCCCACTATGCCCACAGTGACATTTCTCTGCTTCCTTCCCAGGTCAGGGGAGATTAGATGGTGCACTGTGCTCCTTTTCCAGTGAAAAAAAGTTGGAGTACTTGAGGAGAGCTTATGACGCTGGTGTAAGGAACATTGAAATGGAGTCCACAGCATTCGCTGCCCTGTGTGGTCTGTGTGGCCTCAAAGGTGAGTCCTGCCAGTTCTATCTTCTCCCTGTACCCCGCTTAACCCCCCTCCAAGGGTTCTGTTTGGTGCCAGAAAGCCAAACGCACATTCCTAACAATTTGAACTAGAAAAGGACACTAAAACAAACTTCATAGCTTAATAAAACCCAAGGCCTGAGAACACATTAGACAAACCAAACCTTAGTCCCCCCACACTTCTCCTGGCCTTACAAACACATCCTGGCCATGCTGGTGCAGCCGACCCCAGGGTTTGCTGGAGCAGAGCCCAGGCGAGTGGAGGGAAGATGCAGAGCAGAGCCATGGCCAGCAGCTCCCCAGGGTCCTGCCACATTGGCCCCTCTGCCACGAGCCCTGAGGAGGCAGGACCCTGCTCCATCCCTGGGGGAAAATGTGGGGTCAGGTGTGGGGTGACAGCGCTCCATCCATCCCTCCGTGCATTCCACAGCCGCCGTTGTCTGCGTGGCGCTCCTGGACCGGCTGGAGGGGGACCAGATCCGGGCATCCCACGAGGTGCTGTGGGAGTACCAGCAGCGGCCCCAGCGCCTGATTGCCGCCTTCATCCGCAAGCGCCTGGGGCTGGGCCCCGCGGGCACCGCGCACTGACCGCAGCACGGGCAGCACGGCGCAGGCCAGCGTCGCACTCCGCGCTGGGAGCGGCTGTGCAGGACCTGCCCACAACACGGCCCCTTCTCTGGGAAACGGCGAAGAGACTCGGTCACGCCGTGCTCCCACGGGAGACCCTCCGGACACTGCTGTGCAGGAGCTCGGCTGCAACGGCTCTGACACAAGTGCATGCCCAAGGACAGCTCCAACCTCCAACACAACTAGAATGGCTCTGACACACGTGCACAGCCAAGGACAGCAGCTCCAGCCAAAATTTGCACAGATGTAAGGCTGTGTCACTGAGCTGCAGGTTCCTCACTCCGGGTTCCACTCACTGTGAAGGACTGTCCTGTTAGGGTCACTCCTGGACACAGTGATCCTGCAGGAAGGAGATCCCTTTGCGTTGGGCATAAAGCCAAAGCGTAAGTAAATGACACCCAAAATTAATTGGTATTTGTGACCATTATTGTTACTCACTGCTGTTACAGAGGCTGTTCAGACTTTCATTCCTACAGTATTTAAAGATGTGACAAACTGGCAGGTGCCAAGTTTAAGCACGAGAGCCTGTCTCTGGCTGAGCAGGAGCAGCTTGACCCCTGTCACAGGGTAGGCAGCTTTGGGCACAGAGACCCTTGTGAGGGAGTGGGATGAGAAGCACACAGTGCTGACACAACCTTGACCTGATTTCACATAACTGCATCTTTTACATCCAGCAAATCATCTGCAAATGTCTCCACAAGCTGGAAGAGATTGAACTGCACAGGAATGGAGTGGCGGGGTTGTTCACAGAGGGTCCCCTATAGCCTGAACAATTCTCACAAAATCACTTTCAGTTCTTAAGGTTCACTAACAAGCTTGCTTCCAAATTCATTTTGACACCTTTGGAACAATAACTTACAGGATACTTACAGGAAGCTTGCAGGATAACTTACAGAAGGTGTTCCAGGCCAGGCTGGATGGGGAAGCCGGTCTAGTGGAAGGGTGGGTAGAACTGAATCGGCTTTAAGGTCCCTTTCAACCCAAACCATTTTGGGATTCTCTGGTGATTCTATCATATCATGAAAACTGATGCCATGAAAAAGCAAACTCCACTTTATACAAGAAAAGGAGACTGGCTCCTGGTTTCCGTTCCAAGATGGCTGTTTTTAGGCTCTAATATTAATATGACAGAAAATAAATCCCAGGACAGGAGCCAGTGTCTTCCCAGGATGGAAACACATTCCTCCAGTCATTTACCATGCAATCCAACCTACCATTCCAACTCAGTTCTGCCAAGTTCAAAGTCCACTTAAGAAACTCCCATATTAACAGCAATCTACATGCAAGCTCTTTTGTGAAAGTAATTTAAAACCTCTCAAGGAAAAGGAATATTTGACTTGAATCTCAAAAGATTTTTGCACCACTTAAATTATCTTTTAAATCTGCTTTTTAAGGCAAGGAAAAAAATAATCAACTGCCATAGGTTTCGGATGATCCCTTTCTGGGAATTGTCCTGCAGCCAGTCTGTTCCTCACAGCAAAGCACTACTAGTTTCCCCACAGGAACATCCAGCCAGTTGTGAGGCTGGTCAAGTGTGTTTTAAAAATAACAAGTTAGCCCAAAGGAGATACCAAAATAAAAAGCACAAATACACACAGAGTTGTAATTTTAGCTCAAACTCGCAGAAGCCGAGCCCAGACAATGCAGCTCCCATGGCTCAGGACAGGCTCTGCAGCATTTCCCCACTAAATAACTCGGCTGCAATACTGGGGTGATGCTGCTCCTGGCCTGACCCTGTGCTCACTCATGGGGGTCTGTCACACCAGCTGCCCCACCTTTGGCACCCACCTTGGGGTCTCCACCAGCGCTGTGCCCTGAGTGCCCTCCCTTGGGCCGAGGCCGCGCTCAGGCTGTGAGGGCTTTGCCAACGTGTTCTCAGTCCGAGGGGTGAAAACTGGACATACTTGTCTCTGCCAAACTCGGATGTGACACACTGACACCTGTAAGGCATTACAGTTCCACAATAAAGAAGTTCCCACAATTGCCCAGAGACACAAGTAGGGATGTTCAGATCTTTCTGATATTCATCATCCTTAGAAATTTCTGGTCAAAGTGCTAATTTGTAACATGTTTACAATCTTTCTGTGCTATCTTTATGTAAGGCTTGAAAACATAGTCAATTACAAAAGGAAACAACATCAATTTCCCTTCCAGTTAATAGAATCATATTCAGTAATGTCAGCTCCAAAATAAGTATCCCAGCTCTAATTCTAATTTATAATTTATACTGAAAGACTAATCTGCAATACAAAATCGCATGACTGGTTTGCAGTAAATATGATGCAGAAAATTGGCTTCTAAATATAGACAAAGGTTTAAGTTTCTTCTTATAATAACCAAAGATTATCAGAAACATTCATGGTAATGAAGATTTTATAATAAAAAAATCAAATTCTCAAGAAACTTGGAATGAAAACTGCGGGATTTATGCATGTAACGTAATATGTAATCTAAAGTAACTGAAGTGCGAAGCTATTTTGGATTTCTGCTGCCAGTTGAAACCGAAGAGTTCCTACTCCAGGTGCTGCACATCAGATTGGCCTGTGCTATGTGTAGGGGTCCTTATGTACAGGTGTCCCAGCTTCCAGTTAAAAGGGACATGGACACTCCCACTGCACCAGCCCACCCTTCAGCCTCCCCAAACCTGCACCAGGCAGGTGTCACATGGTACAGCACTGGGGAGAAAGGCTCAGCAGGGCTTTGAATGGCTGCACGCACAGGGAACTGAGCAGTTCTATGACACGACCAAAGAGAATTTATTAAAGGTTTGCACCCCTGAAGCTCCTCTGCTCCTGAGACAAGAGGTGCTCTACACTTGAAAAGCTGTAGAATCCATGTCTCTTCTTGGAAGCTTTGGTGGAGGAATTTTTGGCAAAATCTCTCTTGCATAAAGTGTTTTATGCAGTCCAGCTTCTCGGAGAGCGAGCTCGACACGGAGTCTGGGGTCAGAAATGACCTGGTAAAATAAACCACAGCAATGATCAACAGAAACCAAGCAACACCTTCCCCATACACATGGTGCATCTTACAGGTTATCTGTGGACGTATATATTTGAAAAGCTTTAAAAAGGCAGTCAGAAAATTATAGTCATAAAATAAAGCCTTCAAAACAGAGAAGCTTTACAGCAAGCAAGCCTTATCTCACTGTCCATCTCCCAATATTATCCTTTTGAATATTCATAATCACAATCATACAATATGATCACAAACCAAAGAGCCCTGGTTGCCTTTCCTCAGCAAAACAGAGTGCAGTGAGAAACCGAGTGACTTTTAATACAGCTGCTCCCTGTGGAGCTGCTGCCTTTCCTCATGTTCCCTGTGCACACAGCCCTGAGCGCAGCACGCAATCCAATCCCTTCCTGGTTCTTCCTATGGGATCCAAGTGCTTCAAATGCCTTTATGACTTTTCTCACAGCGTTGCCTTGTGCTTACACGACAGTGTCACTTACAGTTGTCAGAACGACAATTAATCCCAGGGAAATTACTTCTGAAATTTGTCAGATGATTAGTTGACAAAATTTGTAAGCCTCTTTCTGGAGAGACTGCCCCACCTGTCACTCCTGATGTTTTTATCTTACACACATCATAGACTATATTTTACTGCCCCTGTTGCTATTTAGGATACACTACTAAGACATACACGCACACAACAGCTCCCACAGGATCACAGCCAGTTACCTGCTCCTCACTGTACGTGTGCAGCCTGAACAGGGGCTGCTGCAGCTCAAACTCTTGGTTGGCTCCGATTCCCATCCGGGCCCTCGATGCCACCGTATCAGCCACTGCTCTGGCTGGGTCTAATTTTGCAACAACAGCAACCTGAAATACAGGACGTGAAAACAACATTCACTCTGCCTGTGTAGAGCCAAGGTGAGAACAGGCTTTTATCAGTAACACACTCTTTGAGAACACGATCATTCACCGCCTTCGCACCGTAACAGTGCGTGGGGTCCCAGCCTGGGTCCAACAAGGACATGAGAGAAAAGCAACAGCACCCTGGGCTCTCCAGCAGAGCCTGACATGAGCTCCAACATCCCAAGATAGTCACCACAAGGACCCAGAACCTCATAATTCTACAATACCCGCAATTCCAGGAAGTCCAAACTTTCAGGTTGGTAGTTCACAATTTTTACCGAGTCATGGGCAACAACATTGAGTGATACGCCCCAAATAACATAACTGGGTTTTTTTGTGAAGTGCATCTGCTTTAACTGTGTAATTTCCTGGGGCTAGATCAGTATCAAAGACTCTCAGACACTGTATTGTGTCTGAGAATCAATCTTCTTTCATTGCTTACTTTCTTTGTGTTAAAATATTCAGATACAGAAAGATGCATGATACAAAATACAGAAAGATGCATGAGCAAAATAATCAAAGAACACCATCTGAATGGCTAACCCCCCAAAAAATAGCTTAAATTTCATACGATAATTTTTTGCCCCCTTTCTTTAATAAAATGTCATATTTGTATTTACAGGCTGCCAAAATCTACAGGCTGGCTGGATGACTTTACTAAAAAACTTTTTTCCCCACATACAAAAAAGGCACATACTTCATGAATTTCATTTCATTAGTGTGAAACAGAGAATAAATGTTGGTTAGAAAAGTGTAATGAAGTGGGAACTTCCCCATTCTGGGCAAAGGCTGTTCTAGAAGCTTTTCCTACTCTGGCAAGAGAATTGAATCAGTGGGCAGAACTCAACAGGTCATGACTCCCAGCCAGCCTCATGTCAAACCTGATGCACAGGATAATAAAACTCAACCAGGAACTTGGAAAAGATGCAAGAGAATTATTAAAGATGCTCTGATAACCTAAAATAACACTGCAAAATATTTAGTTGAATCAGATTTTTAAAAATAAAGCAATACTGACCGGAAATGTGCTCAAGTTCAACAGCTTAAAAAACTACCGAAAGAGTACCAAGGATCCCTGAGGTTTATCTATTCTTGTTCTGCTCAGCTCTCCCACAGAAGGTGGCTCAGAGTATTTGGCCTCTGTGATATTTTATTTTCCTCTTGACTTTACACATCCCATTACCAAGTGATTGTGAGGCCACCAACATCCCCTGAGGGATTAAGGAAGGTTTCACAGGATGAACTGGGATGGTCCACTGAAAGGGAGGTCAAGGCTGCACCAAACACCAGATTTTTAACCAAAGGTAGTCCTGGGGAAAAGCTGTTGCTTCAGTGCTGTTTAAATTATCACAAATGAAAAGAAGGGGTTTGAAGAGCACCTTTTCCCCCCTCCCTATTTTCCTTTGGCTGCATTTAGGGTGCAGCTCCTATAGTGTACAGAATGTGAATTCCAGTTTTTTCCTACTAATCTTCCGAGGAAAAAAACAAGGAGATTCGATACAAAAATGTAAGTGAAGGTAAAATTACTCCTTCAAAAGTCAGCAGTAGAAAAAAATAACTACATTTACTACATTTACCAGCACTACATTTACTATGACATTAGCAAGCGTTAGCATGCGTTTTCCGGAATGTCCTTTAAGAAATAATGTGCAAAAGTTTCACAGAGTTAAATATCTCTGAAGAAAAGAAGCATAAGTTTCTAGAATTTAAAAACAATCTAAATTACTTCTAAATCTTGCCTAAGACTCGGGGAGGACTTAAGATTATTAAAATAAAAAAAAAAAAAAAAAAGAAAAATCAAGGAAAAGAAATCACATCCAACCTAGAAAATCCCCTCTCTACCTCCTTTTAGATATCAACAGCTTCTACAGTGCAATTTAATGTCGTAATGTTCCTGTTGTCAGAGCTACAGAGCATGCAGGATTTATAACACAGTAGAATTACTGTTAGTCAGACTAGGAGTGCATTTTAACTCGTTCATTTATTTGCTTTTGATAGATTGTTGCTTTTCTCATTCAGTGCTCTGACAGTGTGTTTGTACCACTGTGTGAGATCACTGCAGCCTGGGTAGACCCACCTGTTGTCGGAGCATTTCCAGGCGCTTCTCCCTCTCCTCCTCTTCCCGGGCCTGGAGCAGGACCTGCTCCTTTCTCTCCAGCAGCCGCTTCTCCAGTAAGGCCCGTCGGAATCCCACCCTGCCGAGCACACAAAGGGAAACGCTGGGCAAGGACAGTTTGAAATGTCTCTGTTGGTATTTGTGTTGAAAACTACCTTGATGTTTTCTATATCCACTTGATGTTCAAAACACCTGAGAAGTGCAAAATGATTTTTCATTTGAACATATTCTCTTTTTCAGAGTCTTTTGTTTGGGTTTTTGGGGGAAGAGGGGTTTGGGGAGTTGTATTTTTTCATTTGCTTTTGGGTGGGTTTTAGTTGGTTGGTTGTTTTTTTGAACAACTTGGCTAACCTTTCAGATTTCATGTCTAGACTGCAGATTTTCTCTACTGTGCTTTATATAGTCCTGGTATTCTTTTTTTCTCCCCCATTTTCTTTGCCAAGAAGAAATGTTCTCTCACATCTGTGTACGGCAGAAGAAATCTTTCCTATAACCCTTTCCATTAAAAGCAACACCTCACTCCCAATCTTGTTACTGGAAGAAGCAAGAAAACTTGAGATTTACACCCTTCTTCCAAAGGAAAAAGGTGGGGGTTCACACCAGTAGCTCCAGAACTTTACCATTGTCCTGCTCCCCCTTTCACAGTAGGGGAAATATGCCCAACAGCACCACCACACACACATTCCCTGATGACCCTCAGGCCGCTGCCAGACTGTTCCTTATGGAACTGTAGGTATTTGTTGGTACCTCACTTTTAGTCCTTATACAAGAGTTGCCAATGCCATGCTTTGCATTTGGAGAGTTATCCTATTGCCTTTCAAATTTGAACTTGCCTCTAGAGAAATTGAGATGAATGAGCTGTTTCAACTATACTAAAACATGTTTTGTTATTTTCTTACTCTCCAAATTTTAGTAAACTCAGAGGAGCTTACTGCACACTTATAACTTGTGCCATAAGCTGCAAAAATCAAAACTAAACCTCCAGCTCTTTTGGTGGCTAGCAAAGACCTCTGTGTCAATAATCCAATCACAATTAGCAGGACAAATAAATTTGTCCCAAGAGGGTGCTAAGAAGCTGCCTGAGGGTGCCCCAGAGAGGTTTCCAGTTTCTCACTGTAGCCACTGCAGGAGGTCAGGCAGAGGAATGCTAGAGCGGTAGCCCTCAGGGGTCATTCTGTCCTAGAAGGGAAAAGCCTAATCTGCTTTTTACATGGAGAAAATTTAATAAAAAGCAGATACTAATATTTCTCTAAAAAATGACAAAAATTATATTATACTGAAACCCTCTCACTCTGCTTGAGCTGACTACTGTGATACATCTTCTGAAACACTCCAAAGTTATCAAACACAAAGTTCAGTACTCTGGAAGCTTCTGTGCATGGCCAAGAGGGAAGACTGGGGGGCACATGGCTGGGTCTAACCCAAACACTTAGTCTTGCCTGCAGCAGTTTTCCTGCACACAGGAATGTAAAGCAAAGCTAAATTGAAACATTCTGTTGCCTTTCCATACCTAGTTGGAAATGGTCCAGGTGATCCCAACCGATTGCCAAAAAACTGCCGGGCAGAGTGGGGCAGAGTAGGGCTTGGCATCGCGATGCGTTCTCGTAGCTGTGTTATCCTGAGACCATCTAAACTGAGACTAAAACTCTATGCTGCACCAGGACACCACAATGCCACATGTGCACCTGAGGTCTGCACAATCAAATGTTTTATTTGGTACAGTAGGTCAGTTCTGGGTATCATAACACTGAGTATTTACGGGCTTCTGATTCACAATAGCCTGAAGGGGTGATTATTTCCTCTCTGCATTCCTCAAAGAACTGTGCCATTTCCTTGTACCTTATTCTGCAACATTTATTAGCATAAGAAAGAACATTCCCAGCACTATGGCAGAGTGCAATACGTAGGTTTAAAGAAAAATCAGTTTTCCCTGATCAGTTCTGTTGAAAATTCCGTAATTCAAACACATGTGTTTCTTTTCCCAGGAGCTAAAATCACGGCAGGAATGTTTAAGGAAAGGTAAAGATATATTTGTAGCATAAGGATACAAACATTTAAATTTAGCTGTCAGCAAGGTGTCCTAGCAAAATAAGACAGAAGTAGTGTTTCCCACAGAATACTTAAGACCAAGTTTAATATTCAAATGCCAATGGCACTTGAATCCTATTTTAATTGCATTTCTGGTCCACACAATTTGGTGGTTCCCTCCATGTAAAAAGAAACAGGTTGTGCTTTGGGAGCAGTTATAACCAGATTACTTTCCAGGGTCATGTTCCTCTGACAGAGGGATTCCCCAATGAAATCGAACATTTCTTCAACAGGCCGTTAAAGGCCACATTGTGCAACAAAGACTTGGCAATTCAAGTGTGAGCAGGTTCAAGTCCAAAATCCCATTAAACAGGTAAAGAGCATCTACAACTAGATGAGCAGTTTAGGACTCTCTAAGATAATAATTATTATCTTTGAGGCTGTTAAGTGCTGAACGAGCTCCTTTCACTTGCCCTTCAAACAACCCAAATCTGATTATAAATCATTTTGCAAAGTGGGAATGTAGGTGGTCTCATTACTCAGCTACAATTAAAAAAAATCACCAAGGGATCTGAGGCTCATGTGTGTACCTCATCATGATTCCAAGTTTAGTGCTTACAAAGGTGTAAAATCTTTGATGGATATTAATTAATTCAAACTACCAAATAAATTGCATCCAGGATACAATCATGACGCAACCTTAGTGTATAGATTGGGGTAATTGCCAAACAGGAAGAAAAAAGTTACTTATTTCAGTTTATTCTAGTTTAGAAAGCTGGGGGATGAAAGCAAATTAGATTATAAGAAGCTCCATTTATTATTAATACCACAGGTATTCACATTTAATTTCTTTTACCTTTTTCTGTCTTTAGCCGCTTGTTCAGCCCTTAATTTTCTAAATTCCTCCAGGCATTGTAGATCTCTCTCCTCCTGTTCTTGCCACTTGAGCTGTTTCTCAGCCCAGTATTTTTTCAGCTAGAGTTTGAGCAAATACAGCAAACAAATCAACACTCATTCCCAAGCCAAGGCAGTGACAACAAAGAAACCAAGAAAAGCATTAAGTTAGAAATTCCAATTTTGATCTTTTTAGAATAAAATTTCTATTTGAGAGTACTACAGACTAAGAGAAGACTTACTAGGAGAGCAAGAGACTGTGGAGCACCCACAACAGAAGTAGTAAAATCAGACTGTGGACACTAGTTTGAACATATTTTTCCACTGCAATCTGAAGACTACCACTTCCATTCGCTCCTTGCCTTCCTACTCTGCTATCAAAACTGTCAACTGTGCTGCTTACACGAGTGAATGTTCCTTGAGTCAGAGTATCTTGGGCTGGCTCAAAGGGCTGGTCCAGGCCAGCCCAGCTCTCTGTGCTGAGGTGGAGAGTCCACTGAGGAACAGGAGGCAGCACTTGAGTGTTCCTCATATAAGTCTGGAGCTTTTCCAAAGCTTAGTGGGAAAGAAAGGCCTCAAGGAAGACTGAAAGCTGAGCAGGGAAGCTTATCTGAAAAGATGAGGGGGCTTGGATGCAAAAGGAGGAATAGGGGCTTAAAGATGATATTGCAGAATTGAAACACTGAACTTTTCATTTTAATGAATTCTACAGGATCTTGTTCCTAAACCCATGGCAGTTCTTCAAAGACAACTGGTAGAACTTGTAGCAAGCTTGTAATTCCCATCTTGCCATGACATACTTTGCAAATCACAAAATCATTCACATTGGAAAAGATCTTTAAGATCATTGAATCAAACCATTATCCCAGCACTGCCAATATCATATAATCGTAGAATATTTAGTATCTTCCTGGCATCCCATCTCTCCCTGCCCTCTGGCAGTGGGAAGCCATTCCCTGTGTCCTGTCCCTCCATCCCTTGTCCCCAGTCCCTCTCCAGCTCCCCTGGAGCCCCTTTAGGCCCTGCAAGGGGCTCTCAGTTCTCCCTGGAGCCTTCTCTTCTCCAGGGGAACCCCCCCAGCTCTCCCAGCCTGGCTCCAGAGCAGAGGGATCCAGCCCTGGAACATCTCCGGGGCCTCCTCTGGACTCTCTCCAGCAGCTCCACATCCTTGTGCTGTTCCCGGGGCTGGAGCAGCTCTGCAGAGGGGTCTCACCTGAGGGGGCAGAGGGGCAGGATCCCCCCTCCCCTGCTGCCCATGCTGTGAGGTCAGCCCATGGCACAGGGCTGGTTTCTGGGTCATGTCCATTCTCTTCAGGGCTACTCCACACCCGTTCTCCACCCAGCCTGCATCTGCGCCTGGAATTGCCCTGACCCACATGCAGCACCTTGCACAGAATGATGGACTTAGGGCAGAAAAACCCTTCACTATCATGATTCAGAATAAAACAGGTCTTCCAAACAGTGTTTATATTTCAGAATTCCCAACCTGTAAGCCAATGATTTCTTTAGACAGGCCATTTTTGACATATGAAGGTTAGGAAGCAACCTGACCTAGAACCATATTTCTTAGAGGTCTTTTATTTAATATTGTTTCAAATACTTCTATTTATGAAATAAAACTCTCTCATTTGCAATTACTCCCTTTGTATTCCTCATTGCCTGAAGGCTTTCTCATAAACTCTAATTAGGGATCAATGGATATTTTTGAAATTCCATGTTAAAATATATAGGAAAAATTCTGATCTGCAGTCCAATAGAGTAACTGTTGCATTTAGAGTTAATGGCATTTTACACTTTCCCGGGTTTGGAAGTGCTTGACATGCCTTGCCTGGGTTACAAACCAGGTAGAGGGTGGTCAGTCCTTTTACACAGCTCACAAGTATTTCAAATATTCTTCTTGCTGCCCCAGAACATTCCCCAGAAAAGCAGCTGCAGTATAAGGTTATCAGCCCTTTTAAGGATCTAAGATGGAAAATACTTCAGTGAAACATGACTGCTGACCCCAAACAGCTGCTATTCCATCTGTGTATAGGCAGAGGATGATTCTATATTGATATCACACACAACAAGAGAAAAGTTTGCACAACCAGGATATTTACAGATATAATTAATATTGCTGGTGTTTGGGTCAGCACTGCCTGCCCAAACCTCCTTCTTCCCCATGGTTTCAGAGCCACCTGCCACTACAAACACTGTGTGTGTAAAGGCAAATACACAGAACAAGTTGCAACAAAAAGAAAAGCAGCAGCAAAGCTACTCATGACCTAAGCAGCAAAACCTCACTAAATGTCTCTCCCTGTATCTCTGGACTCAGAGGTAAAATCCTAATGAAACAACCTCCTGGATTTTTGCCACATCACTTAAATAAAAAGGCCAACACAAAAACACGTGTGACACAGCTTGGTTTGCTAAAGCATGACATTCACTACAGCAGATTTCTGATTTTCTGCTAAGTTGCATCCAAGCCATTTCCAAGGGACGAGTACACAAGTACTGGGAATACTGTCACTCGGAGATGTGCTAGTCCCCCACCCTGCTGTCCTGCAGGCTGTGAGCTGTTGGGTTCCTCTGCTGCATTGCAGCACTCAGCTGCAGCACTGGGAGCTTCCCGAGGCTGCTACGCTGCTCAAAGGCACAAATCTGTGGAGTCAGACCCAGCCGTGCCCCTGTGCTGGTTTGTGACACGGCCACAGGCACACGTTGACTCGTCTAGGCTTTTTTTTTAAAGACAGGCAATGAAGTAACATAACTGGTGTGTCAGAGCAGGCAGCTTTAGAGCTGAAATGGACTGGAGCAAGACCCAACTGACCATTTGCCCTTCTCTATATCAATACTTAGTGCAAGTGGTATGAAATCGTTTAAAGATTATGGGAGCAATTGTACACACTAATATATGCAAAAATGCATAAAAGTTTCTCATACTTTCTCTTTCTCCTGAGCTCTACGACAGGTTTCCTGTTCTCTCTGTAGCCTTTCTTTCTCATCTTCCTTTTCTTTTCTTCTGGCAGCTACAGCAGCTTCTAGTTTAGCAGCTTCTTCCTGCTGTGCTTTCCACTGTAGAACCTGGAAAAAATGGTTGAAGAGACAGTCCTGCAGCAGACTGTTTAACTCTCTGTGACTGTGATCCTGCCAAGCTGAGACTGGGAAGAAACCCCATGTAATCCATTTACAAAGCAAGATTTATAATCTTATCAGCAACACAATCATTTAGCAAGCACCACCTCTCCACATGTTCATGTGCAGTTTGCGACTGACTGGCATAAGATGCAATAAAATCACACAGGAAAAGATTTTAGGTAAAATTGCTAAAACCACCTCAGTAATTCAGATCTTGAATTCCCCTTCAGCACTTAGGCTTTCAACGACATGTATGTTCCTCAACAAGCCTGTGAAGGGATGGAGACCAAGAATCACAGAGCAGAGTCCACTCACAGCCTCCAGCGCCAGCACTTCTGTGACAGCACTGCACTCCCGCCCAGGACTCGCTCCACTGACAAGTGTTTCAATTCTGCCACCTCTCCGAGTGCAAAGTAGCCTGGCATCCCTCCCCTCCCAGGGGTTGTGACCGGTGTCTGGGGGTCCTGCACACACAACATCCCCCTCCTCTGCGGGAAAAGAGGCAGCAGACACCTGGCAGAGCAGGCCAGGGCCCAGCTCCCCCACACCCCTCATTGCAGAGCCTACCCTGCTTCTTAATAAAACATCCTGGAGACGGGATGGACCACCCAATTCAACCTGCCAAAAATCCACTCCTGGCATGACCCTGACAGACTGTTAGCTAAAGAAGACAGCCCATCCCCCACACCATGGGCAGTGACTCATCTCCAGCCAGCGAGGGTCCCGATTTACCTCGGTGCTGTCAGGAGCACTTGTGTGCTCATCTGTTTCACACTGGTTTCAACAGGATTAATGATGTCTCCTTTTTGTTGGCTTGCCAGCTCTTTTTGTAATGGATTTGTCAAGTGCTAACAGAACTCTGTATTCCTCTAAGGAACAAGCATTGGAGCCATTTTTCAGCTGGCTTTCTACACTACAGTGAGTTCTTTAATACTAAGATACTAAAATGCTTACAATTTTTTCTACCTTTACTGCATTCCACTGCCTGTGTGCACAGACTATTAATTCTTCTGGTTTGTGCTTATGAAAGATGTTCTGTTCAGAAATCCAGAGTTCCCCATGGTCCAAGGTTCTCGGTGAGTTACATCTGAGTGATGCCGCGCTTGTCCCACTTCTTGCTAAAATAACAACTACACTTTGCTCTTCGCAATACACTGATCAATGATGTGACTTTTCATGGAATACAGGCAAAGTAATAACAAGAAAACAATCCAAACTTAAGAGCGTGCAGAGGATGGAGCTGGATGTGCCCAGTGACAGGATGGGAAACAACAGGCAGAGACTGAAACTCCTGAAATTCCATTCCATCCATTACTTCCCTACTGAGAGGGTGGATGGGCACCGGAACATGCTGGCCAGGGAGCTTATGGAGCCTCCAATCCCTTGGAGAGGTTTAAACCTGGATCGGGTGGGATCCTGGGTCACCGGCTATATCTGACCCTGCCAGGGCAGGAGGTGGCCCCCGGGGGTCTGGAGAGGTTCCTCCAGCCTCAGCTGCAACACCCAAATTAATCCTCCCTCACACTTGAAACTTGTAGCACAACAGCTGTTTAAAGCCAAATCTTCATGTAGCAATTTTGCCAGCAGCCTGCTCATGCAGTTTAGCACTTTAAGAAATAAAATGCTAAATTGTTTCAGTTACCCTTCACTTGCCACACTAATGAATGCAAAAGCGAATGCTTTGAAAATGTGTTGCAAGAACATGCAATCCTTTCTACCTGGCTTTTGAAACAGACCAAAGCAAAACCATATGTGGGAAGCTTTAAAATCTAACAACAAGCAAACAGTGAATGAAATCTGCTAAAAGCATACTCAGATTGGAGCAGGGATAAGCTGCAGAAGCATTCGAAGGAGCTTTAAATGTCTGTAATAACACCACTGAGATTTTCTGAACAGAAATGCAGTAACAATCAGATTATGTAACAAAAAACCTGCTTTTTGTAAGCTTGGATTTTCCTACATTCTGCTTCACACTCCTTTCAAATACTCTGTTCAGTACTGGGAACAATGCCACTGGGTTCAGTACATGATGCAGCTTCAGTTCCCTCCATGTCTGAGAACTCTTCTGATGCTTTATTGGTCTTCTCTGGATATTAATTTACCTATTAACCAGGGAATTTTTTTTATTTTTTGATTGCAGTCATTAGCACTACAATTGTAGTTGAGGCCATTAAATTGGTCTCAATGAAAGGTCCAGTTCCCTGACACTGCAGGGGAACCACTGCCTGGAAATGGATGTGGAGAACATAGCGGGCCCAGCAGAGTCTGGGACAACAACTGACTGAAGGAATCAAACCCCACTGAAGTAGTGAGCAGATACAAGTACTAGTTCAGTCTGAAATCATCTCAAGCTTCCTTATTAATTAATTCTGATTAGCTGTGGTTTGCTTGGCAATGTTACACCCCAATCTTGTGCCAGGCCATGATCACCTTCCCTGGTTGCTCCCACATAGCTCTTCCATTACAGCCTTTTGAGACAAGTCAGAAATCTATACTGGGGCACGATCAAGATTTTTGACAGGTTTCATACAAACAAATGAGCATAACCAAGCATCAAATCCAGAACTTCCCTCAGCCGACAAAGCACTAATCATCCAGCGGGGTTCCTCAGACAGAACAAATAAGCCAGTAACTCAGGGTGTATCTCCAGTCCTACAACACTCCGTACTCTGTCCTAAATCACCAACACACACATTCGGGGGTAGAATCTGCTTTCCATCTTTATCTAGTTAGGTTTTTGAATGTATGAGCCCATTGCCAGTCAGTAAAATGGGTAATGAGAATGCCAAAGGAGAGTGTAACTATACCATATTTGCTCACCATACCCAGTTATTACTTTCTGTAAGCAGCACATGAATTTAGTTTAGACTATCCCTGCCGCCTTCCCCATGTTTATCTAATCCATGTCTTTTCATTATGACAAAGATAATTCACTTCCTATAAAAATAATTCATAATTGGGAAAAAAAAAAGGAGGGAAAAATTGGTAAGAAGCAGAAAGGCAGTGTTTACAAACTATGTATAAAATGGGATTCAGTAGGCTGGCTTTATGCCGTGAGTTTTCCCACATGAAGAATTAAAGTCATATTGGATAAAACGTTCCTAAAGCTGAGCTACATTGAAGTGTAAGAAATAACAAAAATTAGACATTAACCAGCTGATTCAGATGCCAGTATATTTCACTTTTTAAACCACACTCAAACACTAAAAGCCCCCACATTAGAGAGCAGTTGTAGTCCCACAGCCCCAGCTCAATTTGTGGGCCTGTGCAGGGGAACATCTCTGGGGAGCCCCGTCCCCAGGAGAGGTGTCCAAAGCAGTCCCTGCGCATGTGGTCACGAGTTCACAACTTAGGAGCTGGACTATCTGAACACCTGGTGACAAAGGACAGAGTGGCCAGCCCTCAGCTGCACCTCAGTGGCACAGTGCAGTGTGGCGGGGGGAGCCACTCGTGTCCCACCCCACAGCGCCGTGGGGCTGGCAGGGAATGGAGTGGAATAGCTGAGGAATCTCCACAGCACCTCCGTGCTTTCATCATTTTGCTGTTTAAAAGTGACCACCTGACACTGAATTGCCAGCATTCCTACAGCTTGCCAAGAAAGCCTACTGCATTCAGCAAGCTTTTATCTCCAGAGGGTCTAGAGAACAAAAAAACCTCCGGAACAACAATTCTACTTCATTGCAGCAGCAATCTGGGAGCACAGACTGCACACAAAAATTAATGTGTTCCTGATTGCATTCTTTCATTCCTTTGAGTGCAAAATCAGAGGGGTAGATTTTACTGTGTCAACAGTAAATGTTGTATTTAAATATTAAAAAAAATCCTAGTAGTTAAACTAATATTGAAAATACACTGAAACTTGGCTCTCCCAGTGCCTGTTCCACAAAGCAGCTAACATTTTAGCAGTACAAGCACTGCCAACACTAAGTTCTGAAAGTTTTTAATTACAACTGGCATTCAAGTACATTTCACAGTTCATGTATTATTAGAGCAGCTTTTGCCAAGTGAATTATTAAATTGCTGTGCTGAACAGAATGTGTACACACCTATTTTCAGTTCATTATTTCAATATTGCATATTATAATAATGTAAAGTACACTACAAACTAATTAAAGTAATAAATTAGTTCTTTTACTCTAACATCTGAATAGTAATAATGTATTTACTATTTACTTAATGCTACAGATACATCTCTTTTAAAGACAGAACAATTTGAGAGACTTTCCTTGGGAACTCCCATTAAATTAGCAAATGGTAACGTACTTTAAGCAGCACTGGCTTACATTATAAACAGACCTTGAAGCTGCCTATGGTGACACAAGAGGTGTCATCAAGCTCCTGAAAGGGGTAAACAGAAACACAGGACAGCTGGTGTGGGGAGGGTCTGCACAGCAAAGGTCACACAGGGAGCAATACCAGCCTTTGGAAATGGAGACAAACACTGGGAACCAAAGGGACATAAAATGCCTGGGAGGAACAGTGTCAGAAATGACTACCCAGAGCTCAGGTAAGGACTCTCACAGGCTACGCTGTGCCACGCTGAGCTGCTGAATTCAGATTCTAAGCAAAAATTCCCCATAATCGTGTGATAAAGCCAGCCCTGTTTGTCATAACTGAAGTCAGAAAAAGAAAATCCTCTGAGATGCCCACCCTGACTCTCTCTAGCTCATTCTTTCAACCTTAGGAAAATGACATAATTCCAATACCTTCCAAAATCTCCCAGGATTTTATTAGTCTCTGAAACATTTCTGCTCACCTTTCCTCATTTTTATTATGGTTTGCAGTTTTTTGTCTCCTGTTCACAGAAGAAACTGTTCACAACTGATTCTAAGAATGACCAGAGAAAAAAAAAAACTTAGAGGGTCTCTTCAAGAAAAATAACTTCACAAATGAAGGTGCCATATGACAAAAGAAGTATACTACAGAATTTGGCTGGTCGTGGAAGCCCCTGATGGAACAGGATTCCAGCATGAGGCAGAGTCAGCCTGTTCATGGTGGGGTCACAGCAACAGCAGCTTCAGGTCAGGGCTGTGTGGTCAGAAACGGCAAGATGGGATCATGAGACAACTACAGACTCAAATACTAATTAAAGCAATTCAATATACATAAAAAAACCCCAAGGATAAAGAAAGGAAATAAACAACATGTCTCCCCACATTTGTCCCACAGTTCCCACTGGTTGTTCTGCAAAGTGGGTGAGAAATCCCGACAAACAAGAGCCACAAAGCTCTACCTTCGCAGTGGGGCCAGCTTGGGATCAACAGAGTCCAAAAGCACATCGAGGAATGTCCCCGTTCAGATAACCAGAGACATCTACTCCAACTGCTCAGACCAGCTCCAATCCTTCCCTCTCTCCCTCCCTCCCAACCTCACCGCATCATCACCATCTTCTCTACTCAGTGTCTTGCTGAATATAGAATTGAGAGTCATCCCATTTATGGCAAGTCAGAGATACCTCTTCATTCTTCCAGATGGAAGCCACAAGGCACAGAGGGGGAAAAATGCCTCTCAACTGCAAATGTGGATTTCAACCACATCAACCGTGACATTTTTTTCCTTCACATATTTAAAATAAGGACTGCAGCCGCAGAACAAGTTGGTGACCTAAGGAATTCTGTTTACAAAGAAAAAGGCATTTTAGATCTATGCCTTTCTAGCATGTCCTGAGAAACAGAAATAAGCAAGGCAGATGTAAAAGGTCATTAAGTGATAAAAAGTTATATGCTAAAGGATTGCAGCATCAGCTCTTCAGTAAGGATATTCTTCTGAGCTCAGTTCCTAATGGACACATCAGCCAATGAGGAAGATGATTTAATAAATCTGGCAAACTTTTCATTTCCCCACACAAGAACAGGTCATTACTTTCTACCTCCTCTAGAACTGGCCAAACTGAGATCACTAGAAGATTAACATGGAAAACTCATTAAAAGGTGACTTTTATTGCCAGCAGTGCAGCCTCTTCACTTGCAATATAGTTCAGTCGTTAATACTTCAGATAAAAGCAGCACATGCTGATCTGTGTCTTCTGCCTGAGCAACTCTGCCATCTTGACAGAGGAAAGAAAGGAAATCTTTTTAAGAAAAGGGAAGGGAAACACAGAAGAAAATAAAAGTTAAAGACCCAGTCCACCATAGAAGAGCAAGGATTCACCCAGATAATTTGTCACAGGGATAATAGAAGCACATAAATTCCACTTGGGTTAATGGGATAATAAATCCCTTAGACTTAAACAAATTTTTCATTTGTAAAAACAAATTAAACAGGACAATAGAGGCCTGTGTTACAAAACTAAACATTTTTTTAAGTCACTCATTCTACAGAAATGTCTATCCAATGATACTAAAAGTTCTGTCCCAACAAAGCTGACATTGGCAAGGAAACTGGGACATATAGGAGACCTGCTACTGATGTGTAATTGTATTGACTGAAAATGAAAAAAAATAGAAATACTTGCACTATTCAAACCCACTACAGACTGAAACATAAAATATTAACAGTGTTATTCCTGGAAATACAATAAGAATAGAAAGTGTATGCATATATTCCTGAATGGAAAGCTAATGAGATGGGTGCCTCAGGGTGTGAACACTAGAGATTAGAAAAGGGAAAAAATTAAAGAGCATATTAAGAACAGTTCCCTGGGGTCTGAAACATTACAAAGTGGAGGAATTTGTCCAAACAATGTGAAAAAGTCATCATTTTTTAAATTTAGAAAGTGCTTTTTGATAAACATCATATGTATCTTTTTCCTTTTCTCACGTGTCAGTAACCTCAAGAACTGCCAGGTACGTTCAAAATAGCCCATGTGTCAGGGACTCACCCATCGTGGAAGGAGGTTGGAGGAAGTTCAGATGTACAAAATTGCATAGGATGATCAAGCAGCAACACTCAGCAGGAGTCATTGCTGTTCAGAGGTTTCACTCAGAGGCTGGTGGCACCAGCCTAGAGCTCCCCTGTTGTCTGTTCTCTGGTGCAATGCTTAAAATTCCGGAGGCCATCAGCTCCACAGAATTCAAAATCCATGTGAACACCTAATTGTAAAAAGAAACACCACCCCTCCCCATGACAGGGGGTACAGGGCAGCAGCCACACAACAAGCAGGTCAGCAGTGAGATGCTCCCTCTCCCTGGGGACAGGACCAAGCTCTCCTGTCCCAGCAAAGAACTCACCTGTACTACTGTTACAGGGAGTGCAGCCCCTCCTAAGACCACGTAGCTGGACATGACGTTATAACATCAGCCATTATCAACATGACATGTCATTAACAACAAACCATTGTGATATTAGCAGATGGTGATCTCAAGTCTCCATTAACTTTAAACTCTAAAAACCTTCCACTTTTTCTCCAGACTGGTGATTCTTCAACCCTGAAAACTTCTGAACAGAACCTAGAATCACATCCAGACTCCACAGGGTTTTAAATGACAAGCAGCAAACGGCAAAAGCTAACAGTTTCTGCCTCTGACTGGCTTGCACAAGACCTCCGAGAAGCATTAGAGCAGTATTAGAGCATTTGGCAATGGGATAATTAACAAATAATATGCTCACAAGTTTGTTAATCTCAGAAGATAATCTCATTCTGGCTGTGATTAGAAATTCTAGGGAAGTTCACATCCCTAGTAGATTTTTGATGGGTACTCTTGAACAGCCTGTGCTCCACAAACTACCTCTAAGAGGTCAAAAAAAAAAAAAGTGGTTAAAAGTAACGGTTTGGATTGTTAACAGAACCTTGTCTTCATCTGTACAAGTGTTTAAATCTGAAAAAGGGATATGAGAGAAAAGCATTAGAGCACAACCCTCAGTCATGACATGAAGAGGAAGAAGACACTGCTTTCAGTGAGGAAACTGGGCTGGGATCAGTACGGATAAAACTTGGGATCCAATACAGGAGCATTGTCAGTTCCCTGGAGCTGACACCACATCACATCATCTCTTCGCTCAAGGCTGTGTGTGAACAGTTTACTTCTCACAGCTTGTCCTTGTAGTTCCTCTCTTCTCAGGCAGCTTTAGAGAACATCTTTCTGTTCTTGACAACAGGAGTGTCAACATTTTATTGACATGTTTAAATATTATGTAGGCTTAGATACTCATACAAGCATGACCTTAAGTAGGTTGCATTTCTATTTACACCTACTTATCTGAATTTGCTATTGTTTTATATACAGTACTCTCTCTCCTAGTCCTATCTGCCACCGTATGGAGGAGACTCCCTTTGATCCTTTACTACTTCTGCAAAATTTTAATGCAATTTTTCTTGCCTGAGGTGCCACTTTCCTTCCTGATGGAGATAATTCTAAGAAAATATGTTTTGCATGAGCTATCTGCTTGTCCGGCAGACCCATCCTCAAGTAATTTTGGGGACCACCAGACAATGTTAACTAAGTTTGAGAGAGAAGTGTATGTCTCAAACATACTCCAGACCCTACAGGCTTTGACAAACCCAACAGCTGTGTAACTGAGCTACAGCCCAGGCTGAGGCACCATGTGCTCCTCTGATCAGCTGAAGTTTTGGGTGCAATGTGTTGTTCCAATGGATCTCAGAGCTGACAAGTCATTCCGTGGTCTCGTCCATGTAGGGTACCTCACAGTCCCCTGTTCCTAAAAGCTTGCAATTCATGTCAGATGGATTAAGCTTGAATTTGTGACAGTGTCCTTGGAAGGATGAAAAGAAACACACAGAGTGGTTTAACAAACTGCCTCTGGTCAGCTTCTCTGGAGCACAGGGCTCCGGGCACTCCTAGTCCTGCCCAAATGTGATAGAACATGGGGTACAGGAAAACAGGGAGAAAAGGAGGGGTGAAAGTACAAGCAAAGTGAATTTGCAGAGACAACCTCTGCAAGCATTTCACACTTACTGTACATGAGCTTCATCTGACCCAAAAGACACAATTCATCAATGTTGTGCTGACCTCAAACTATTAAATCCAGGTTTATTAGGTCTGGATTAAAATTGTACCACTGCGTCAGAGCTGGCTCATCTTTGGTGAATGTTAAAGTCTTAGATATTTGCTTACATCCACTTCGGAGCATTTATTAAAGCTTCCTTGTATTTTTTATGTCTAGCAAATGAATGGGTCACCTAAGTAGTGATCAGACAATGCTTCTGAAAAAGAAAACTCTTAAGTATCCCACTATTCAAATATCTATTTTCTAAAGTTTCCCTCAAAATGATCAGATTAGAGTCAAAGTACTAGATGTGATACCTGTGCAGACTTTTTTTTTTACATTCAGTTGTAATACTTCAATGTTGATCTCCTCTAGCAGTCAAAGCATCTAAATCAGTGACTTGACTATATGCTGAATAGGGAAATATTTTTTTTCCCCTGAGTTTACCAACACATTCTTTCTCTAATACAGGAAAGGAAAAGGAAGGCAATCTGTAACATGCTTTATACAATTTGCAATATCCCATTTAATTTCACTTAACACTTTCCCTTTTAAAATTAATTTATCTTAGTTTCTGCCAGGATAAGGAATGCAAGAGCTGCTCTCCCAAAATTCACAGTGTGTTGCAAGAGATTTTAGCACTGAAGTGGGGATTAATCCTGGGACACAAAACAAAGAAGAGAAGAGATTTAAAGGCAGGCAGGCACGCAGCTTTGTGTTGAGGAAGGAAAAGCCCACACTGAGTATCACATGAGATCAAACTGCCCTTCTGTCTGCTGCTGTAGGTCTTCCCTCATGTGCTCTTCTAAAATTGTTTTATACAAAGAGGGGAAAGTACTGGATTACAAATATTTTAAGATAGATCCAATAGGAAAATAATGTTTGGAAAGCACGCAGATGCCTCGATTGAGTTTCTAGAGGTATTACAGCAAGTACTTCAACTCTTCAAACCCAGCTGTGAGGCAGCACCTCCTAACCCTCTGAAAAGATCACTCACTTCATGCCTTACCTAGTTTGTGACATGGAAAAATTTGCTTCTCTGTGTTGTTTAGAAAGAAGATTTTACACAGAAAGAATATTTTACAGAGTGTCTACTCGAGAACCCTGACAGGGGCAGATCTCCACAGTACAAAGCACACCAAACTGAGTGACTCTTGATCACTCATCCAAGCGTAACCTCCAAGGGTTTGTTTTGTTTGCTTTCCCATGGCAAGCAGGGGTGTTAAAGATATGTACACAAGACACATTTCCTCTCTAAGAATGTGCAGGGCATCCGCCCCAGCATCATTCTTTTCACACTTTGCTTCATTGAGAGGCTACCATATGGCCCCTGTGATTTATTTCACCTGGGCCTCTTGAGTTGTTCCAAGATTCCTCCTTTGAGACTCTGATTTCCGTTAAGGACACACACTGATCTTCTGTGAGGTGGAATATGGAATAAGAATTTGAAAATCCTTTCCCCAAGTAAAAATTGCTATAAATAATAATTTAACTTCTCTGCTGCTTTACTTTTTAATTGTTCTTACCTGCTGTCAGTCACAAGGCCTAGAGTCTCACCAACGGCAAAGTGCAATGTCTCCTAGTGCAGTTAAACCAGCTTGAAATCACATATTCTTTATTCAGTCTGCTGCGCCTTTGGTTTGTTGTTGACAGAGGAAAAGAAGTATATAGCAGTTCGGTATATCATGTGGTTATTGCAGTAATTAAAACCGTGCACAGCCTGTCAGATATTACATATGTTACAGCGCAAGTGCCATCACTTCCTTTACAGATGATGTCAATAGGCACATAAATGCTGCGGCTTTCTCTGAAATCTCCTGCTGTAATAAGGAGAGCTCTGTCCCTCTCAGTGAGATACAACCTTCTCACAAGCATACCTAGAGTTTGCTCACAGCTAAATCATTATAGCAACTACACAGCCCCTCTGGCAAAGTGATACGAGTAAGATTCCCTTCTGCTAAACTTGTGAAGCGCAAAATGTTGAGTCAGTCAATGGCCAAAGGGAAAGGGTGGGAGAGCAGCCCTAATCCCTGATTTCCAGCTCCACACTCATTCATCAGAGACAGATTCCCTTTTCAGCCATTTTAGGATCCCTGTCAGGGTGGGGTTTATGCATGTAAATTGGCTCACTGGACTGAGGTCTCCCTTTTACCTGACAGCTCCCAGAAGCCACTTTCCATGTCCAACACTCCATAGTTGCACAGCCCAGAAGTGTAGAAAGACAAGTCTGTAAAATGAACTATAACTGGGCAAACTAGGGGTTTTCAAACACATATTCCCATCAAACTCAAAGAGGACACACAAATACGTGCAGAATCATTCCTCTGAAAACCAGCAAGCTCCTCACTCAATCTCAGCTTCCGTCCTCCAGCCCTCTGAGATGTGGAGCTGATCAAAACAAGGTCACAATGATATCCTCCTTTAATGAAAACTATGTTCCTTTTTCATTCCTCTTTTCTGCGGAACAGATGAGTTGTTTTTGTTCAAACATTCGACATTTTAACAAAGACCTCTTTGAAGGCTACGCTTGAACAGTGTAGGCCTAATAGGTTTAAGTTTCAAACAGGTCCAGGTTACTGGAAACAGGAGGTCAGAATCCAAAAAACTTTTAGACAATGTTCAGTGCATCTGTGAGAATTTCAAGCTACGTGGAAACAACATAAGTACTCCAGCACATGCTTGTTACTTCTTGTGGGGAAGGAAAATAGAAGAAACAAAGGAAGAAAAAGTAACTCAAATTCACAGTTCAGGAATAAATGGCCCTTCCATCTCTGATTATGCAAGTAAGAGACATACAGGCATTCCAGAAAGGAAGGCCTAGGAAAAAGAACACTAAACACCCCCCAACTCCAGAGAACCACTTGTTACTGCACATGGTTCCAGGGAAGGCTGCCCCTGGAGTCTGGGTACTCCCCATGTAGTCAAGCCCAGACAGTTTCTAACCCTGAAGTGTTTAGAGTCAAACCTTCTTACACCAGACAGCTCCAGAACAGGAGACAGAAGGGTTTTTATGTTATTACTAAGTGACAAACTAGCATCAACATCAAAATTCTTCCTCACAGAGCAGGTTTTACTGTGTTTTCCTACTTGTAGAAAACCTATATCAAGTGTTCAGTATTTCACTGAAAAGTGAGGGCTCAGTAGAGAATGTTGGTAAAGTGAGAATAACACACCGTGCCTGCTCTCAGATGTTCATTTCTGTGCAAGTCAAAAATCACACAGAACAGCTTAAACAAATCTTAACATGCCTTTCATGCCCAGAAATGGGATTCCTCCTACAAATGCCTTAGGCATGAACATCACAACACCTTGCTCTCGTACCCAGGCTCCTCCCATTTTATTTTACTCTCTTACCAAAACCAACCAGGTATTTTCATCTTTTTTCACGTCTCAACACAGTAAATTCAGAATATTGTGAAGTTTCCATAGCAAGAGCAAACAAGTTACAGGATCCATTGTTTCAGGTCTTAGAAAGTATTAAAAATAAACAGAAGGGTATACAGATACTCATTAATTCTCTGAAAAGAGACTAGCCTCATTTTGAATTTCTCAGTGAGAAACAGATTTGTGGGAGGTTTATAACCGAACGTACCTTTGCTTTCAGCTCAGCACAGATCTCCAGTTGCTTTTGCCTAGAGTCAGCCAGCACCACTTCTGCCTCATGAGCAGCAGCAGCTTCAGCAGCAGTTGTCATTGCCCTAAGGACAAAAGCTTTCCTAGCCTGAGCCCAGTCCAAGAGCAAGGCTCTGCGTTGATTCCTAACGGAATGGTAACGATCCCAAGCTTTCTCAAGAACAACCTGAAAGAGGAAAGCTTTTCAGAAGGGTTTAAAAACTATGCATTAATAATATGAAATTATTCTAGATATTTTTGCAAACCTTGAGAATAATTACATTAATTATATTATCACCAATAATCCACAATGCAGGGCCAGTGCACTCTGCCAGGGATGTTCCAGGTGTCCAGGGCAGTGATCCCGCTCCAGCCTTACACTCTCTGCCTGCACCATGTGCCACTCCAGCAACGTGTTGGCCCACTGTTCTTTGCTGAACTGCACCTTTGCAATAGGAATTAAATGCAATGGTCCCTTCCTGCCTTGAGGGACATAAAATACAATGTCCTTCCAACACATCTCCAGAGATACTGAGCACTTCCAGCAAGATGAGGCTTTTCTTAGCAGATTGTGATCTACAGAGAAACAGGACACTGAAACAGCTGTACAAAAGCAGTACAGGTGAGAATCAGCTTCACTTCTTTCCTAACAGGAAATCTGGAAACAGAATTTTAGCTTGCCAAGCAGCACAGTGCCACCACCAGTGTCACCACCTAGCAAAAATGGGGAGTGTTTAATCCAAAATACACCCTCTTTGGCCTAATTCAATGAAGTTCCCAAGGACATTCAAGCTTCAAGACTTTGACAGAAACAGTAGCAGGTAAGGCTGCATAGACTGAGGCCATTGATTCCTGAGTCTGTCTTATATCCCCAAAAATACAAGTTACAGGGATGAAGGAGATTCTAGAGATGGTTGGCTGCTCGCAGGTGTCCAGGAGACCATTCCAGATGCTAATTTCTGGCAGGGGATACTGACTGTGCCTGGCTCACAGATATTCCCATCAGCTTGTGGCTGGATGAAGATGGCCCTGGATCTTCCCTTCGGTCAAACACACGAGGCCACCACCTCATCAGTTCCCTCTGTCAGGGCAGCTGTCCCAGACTCACAAACTGCCAAAGCTGAGGCAAAAGGCATGGAGAGTTTGCTCATCTGAAAACAGACCTCTCCAACGAGCTCCTACAACGAGCGGACAGGCACTGGGAGCTTGTCCACTGACCATTGTGCATGGAGGGGAGGAGTCCCAAAAGGCTGTCAGGCTGATATTCCAATGCTACACACACACTTAAAGAATAGATTCTTAGCACTGTTTTAGCATTTCCATATTTGTCACGCTAATACACATGCTAAGAGATATCAGTTCAATGCAGAGTTAGATTTTTAAATTTAGCATTCTTAAATGTTAAATGAACCTTCAAAGAATTAGAACCATTAATAGAAGCTGTGCTTAAAATACATCTCCATTGTCCAAGGCATGTGACTATTCATTCCAGTTCTCCAAAGGAAAAGGTCTGAAATCCACAAGAACTTTATTTTTAGTGAAACTCAGGCTAATTATCAGTATCACTTCACTGTCACTCTGTTGCACTAGACACTCCTCAAACACAGGGAAGTAGATGGTCTAAAAATACAGTCAGAGATAAAAAAAGCGTTTCCTTACAAGTTCCTCAAGTGTTCTGGCCTTGAAAAGGATTTCTCTATTAGTGCTATGTGCTTATTTACTGTGGAGTATAAGAGGAATCAGCAATCAATTTGAAAGGCATTATACATATAAAAATAGCCTCTCCCTGAGAGCAGGAGATAATTTTTCACTCTTCTTCCTATATATGTGCCACAGAACAATTAAAATAACTATTACTAGACAGTGTGACAAGGCTCTACATCCTCATGAAAAATAAAAACACCAGAGTAGCATGACACGGCTATAAAACTGTACACCTAAAGCCGTGCTAACAAATTATTTTGTGAATTTGGCTGTAAGAGTGTTTGGAACTATAAAATCTCCCCAGGGTTTGTTCTGAAGAGGCAATAGGTTTAAAGGTCCTGCATTTTGCAAAGAGGGGCATCTCATCTTCACTGTGCAGAATAAAATTTTTAATTAAGAAATTTTAAAACAAAAAAACTTTGATAAACATTCTTTAATATAACTGCTCATGACATAATTTATGCACAAATTTGTATAATTGAATGAATATTTAAGCCAACACTGACCAGTTCATGCCTGGATTTGTGGGGAAGGAATCTCTGCAGCATATCCAGGTACAAAGTCCTCCTCCTCTGAAGATCACTTGGATACTGATCGATAACAGCCTGGAAAACCCACTGATCTTCTTCCTTCCAGTCACTGTTCCTATAGGAATGTAAAAGAATCCACCCCAGTACAACTTAACCACTGAAAAGGAGGAGTTTGGTTCTGGGTTATTTTTACAGCCCCAGCTTTCAGTGGGCTCACAGTCCTGATGCTGTAAACTGGATGTTGAGTCAAAGTTGAACTTGTTTCATTTAATGAAACAAAGCAAACACATAATGCTTTTCTAATATGACCATTTATTGTGCCATCACTCAAGCAAATAGTTCTGTTTCTAACCTGGCTCTTTATTGGGGAATGACACTGTGTTTCTCCAACATGCCTCATTAGCAGAGAGTCAGTCACCCCACATGGGAAAATACAATGTGAAAAAGGAAGAAGATGATCAGACTCTACCACTGATCACTAAATACATGATCAAAATGGAATGAATGAAGTGACAATCCCTGCATGCAGCTAAATGAGGAGCTAGTTTAAAACCAAACTCCTAGCAGCCATAAACTCATCAGCAAAGCATCTTTTAGAATAGCAGTTGTACCAATCAGCTTGCATTCATCTATCTCTGAAAATTAGAGGAGCAACTAACATCCAGCTAAAACAGAGTACCACGGACTTGGACTCAGTAGCTCAGATTTTACCCTCAATCTGAACTCTTGGCCCTCAAGGGATTAATGTCAGGCTGTCACTGTCAGCATAAACATCTGAGCAGCAACACTGAGTCAGACCAAAAGGTCTCTCTAGCCCAGTGACCTGGTTTCAGAAGTGACTAAGAGCCTAGGGATAATTAAAAGATGGCAATCATCAGATTCTGTAACCCCTATCTCAAATTCCTGCCACCTCCAGCTGCTGCAGTTCCTGGACTGCCTGAGCCATCAGCAGTGCCTCAGTATTCCATAGCACTACCTCAGTATTCCACACACTGCATCCAGTAAGGCATTGGAACAGCCTCACCCTTATGCAGGCAGAAAAAACAGGTACTTCAGAAAGGGGATTTTTGTGAGCTGCTCACATGTAATTAATATTAAACTAGACATCAATATGTGATCCAGTATTATCTCTGAGGAGAAAACAGTGAACATTAGCATTAAGAAACAATTCTGTGTAACCCAGTTTAACACACCTTTTCTGTAACACATTGTGCAGTAAACCTGCAGTGCATCGTCCCTGTTGCATAGCACTGGGGACACTGAGAGGACTCAGCAGGGAACATCCCTATACCTGTCAGCTTTATAAAGGGAAAGCTTCACCTGCAGACACATCTCAAGAACGCAAAGACACAATATCCTATTTCAACAAACCATTTCTGGCAAGTTCGGTGACAAGCTTACATGAGATAGGAAAATAAGCAAAGACTTTCTCTTATAAACTATGTGAAATATCTGACAATCTATTTCTAGGACCCAGGAGTTTGCTATTAAACCCAGTCCTCTTGAAAAGAACTGGAGGCAGCCTTGAAACGGGAGAGCAAAGATGCAACTCCTGTGAAAAGTTTATCTGCAGTGACCAGCAGCAACCAAGCAAAGGCTAGAGACAAGGTAACCAGTGAAATGACAAGCCCAAGCAGAACAGCAATAAAAGTGTGTCTTTATAGGTGCCTGCTGAATTTCCCAGACAGACAATGAATATAGATGTCTGAGCTGGGTGGTTTCATACTGTAAGTCTAAAGCAGAAATAGTACCCCAGAAGGGAAATGGGCCTAAGGAATCCTACCAAGAGGGAATGGTCCTGTAACATCCCATAACCTCCACACTGCAGGCATGGAGCAGCAGAGACAGCACCTGAGCTTGGTCACAGAGGTGGCACTGGAAGGATGTGATGTTTCTGCAGCATTTACTGCCTCTAAGAGAAATGTCTTGCAGCTAATCCTCAGAAACTAATGTTTTAAACTCCTCCCTCTTCTTTAGAGAGAGCTTTTCCATGAAATCAGATAATTTATTAATTTTAGAACCTGTGCGTTATAATTTGATATTCTGAGGTATAGGGTTCCTGAAGAATAACTTTAATGAGCAAATTAATTATTCTTTGCCATGATTTAAATCTCTTTCACTGCAACTGCTCCTACTGGTCTGAACTGAGTACAAAAATAATTTTTTAAGATCACACCTATAATCCTTGTCTTTCCAGCCCCAACATTTTGTTCATTTGTGTATTAGAAGAATCAACATATAACCCTAGCAGCCTTCACTGAGAGGGACTACCAGCCATTCTAAGAGAGTGTTTCCTGGTTTACGTGTTGGATTTTCAACTACCTCTTATAATTTCTGAAAGAAATCAATAATCTTCCTCTGTGAGTCCTGACACACCTCAATATGGTGACATCCGAACACGCCACTTTCATACAGAAATGAGACAGTTCTAAGAGCTGAGATTCTCTTTTGTAACCTTCTACCTTAGATATTTCTGCCCACACAGGTTGGTGAACAAATAGAGGTCTTCTGCCTACCAGATGAGTAAGGCAGAGTAACATGCACGTTGGTCAGGGAATGGTACACCACACAGGGGCAGAGGCACCAGTTGCTGCATCAGTTCCTGCCTCCTCCATCTCACACATTTCTCAAGTTCTCTCTAACTTATATTCCTCTAATAGCCAGAAAACAGTGAATCTCTGCACTTCTCCAAACAAGGGGGAGAAATTAAGGCTTGTGGAAGATCCTCTGGGGAGCAATCAGCTGGAGCTACAGCTACAAGTAGTTTATTGTAAGTAGAGCCAAACTGACTGCCAATGCCTTGGTTTGTCAGCTGTGCTGAGATTTTGTCAGCTGCTCATAGAGAAATAGCAACCAAAAAAAAAAAAAAAGAAAAAAGAAAAAAAATCAGCGTGACCCAGCCCAGCGCATTCACAGCACTAAACGAACAGAGAATTTCAACGCGTCCTGCGGAGGGAACCCGAAATGGCATCTCCCTGACACTTCCGTGAAATTCCACAAAGGAACAGCTCACCTACAACACGTCTGAAAACTCCAGCGCATGTGACATGAATAGTTAAGGTAATTCCAGAGTTTTCCAGTGTCAAGATATTGACAAATGTTTGCCAGGCTGAAAGCATGACCCAAATTTTAAAGGCAGCGCTGGCTTTCCTTGTGTGCAGCATTGTACCAGAGCACAGCACAGGCTTGGTTTTGTTTCGGAGCTGAAACACAGCAATTGTCTTCTATGCCACAGCCCTGAGGCAGCTGCTTCCTTTGAAACAGATTTACCCAGCATTAATCCCTGGCTTTACACATCCTAAAGAATACAAACAGCTCCAAGGGGAAGCTCCCCTCTCCCCTGTAATCCCCACAGATCCCTTGCAGTAGCAGAGTGTGCTGGCACCGCTGTCGTGTTGGATCTGCAGACACACAGGCTGCCACAATGCCACCGAGAGAGATGTCAACCCCCCGCTATTAATTATGTCACTGCCGATCATTGTAGCAGAGACATCCCGGGAACAGGCCTGGAAAGAGGAGGTACATTTACTTGACTTGGTCCTACTCTCCCACTCATTTGAAAGGATGCTGCCGAGGATGTAGTGCTGAGTCTGCAATATTCCATTCATCCTTCAGTGATTTTAATAATTCAGACTTCCTTGGAAATCATGGCAAAAATACAATACTGCTTAGAGAATCAGCAGCTATGACACACACATCAGTTTCAAGTCCACAGTTTGTGGGATATCTCAGGACCCAGGTATTTCCCAAACACAAAAACTTGTGGTTTAGCAGCAGTAGAAGGAATGAAATTAGATTATAAAATATTATAAGCCTATACCAGGCTTGAAAAAAATCTCAAATTTTTCTTCCATTTCTAAAAGCAATGACCACTGCAATGGGCACTCTAGTGCCCATTGCACACAGAATAGATGAGAATGTTACCTTAGAATGTCCAAAAAACAAAATTCAGACTATGTGCATTTTCCAAATTCTCTGTTCCAGACAGTCTCAACAGTTAAAAAATGGGATGTACAATGCCAGAGTAGTATCAGCTGAAGGTTTCTTCACTGTACATTCAAGCACATGATGAAAGGAGGACAGAGCAGTAATCCCCAGCTGAAGTGACCAGGTTACCATGTCATCATAGAGTCAAGCTGTGCTACTGAGTAACTTCTCAAATCACCAAAACGAGGGAAGAAGTGTATTGCAGGAAGATGTTTGGTCTCTGTGGGTACAGAGCAATGACAATAACCGCAAAGGCTTCAATTAAGGCTGTATTAATCAGTAGAGCACAGTGGATACACACCAAGGTCAAGGACCTGTCAGTCCAGTTTCTGACAGCATTATCTGTGCCACTTGGATCACAGGCTGCCTGATGAATTATAAAATACTTCAATCACAAGGTTGCATCTTTGCAAACTCATAGACTACTCCCATGCAAATTAACCAATATAAATGTAAGAAGTGACAAAGACTGTTGTGTCTTTTGTAAACCCATATATTATTGGAAGTAAACAATGCTACCAGAACAAAGTCTTGCTTTTTTTTTTTTTTGAAAACACATTTTTAATGTTGCTGTGGATAAAATCATAGAAACATAAATAAGCAATACATTAAAGGTTTTGTTTGCCTTCTGGTCTCCAAAAAACCCAAGACCTAGTTCTAAATAAATTGTCTGAGACAGTTGCTGATGGTTCAGTTGTGATTCCCTAAATTCCCAGCTCTCCGTTCAGGCACATGCTGATCCCTAAAGTGGGTCTCTTGCCCTCCAGAATTGCCTTACAGCCCGTTCAGCAAATTGCTGCCACTACCTCCAGCATTTCTTCTAGTTACATCCTCTTTGGTTTTCCCATCTAGAGATCACAGCTTCATTCCTTCAGAACACCACTGCACATGTGTTTATGCTACAACTGCATTTATTTCCCTTGAAAATATGGCATTTTATCTTTAAGTCTCGATATTCTTGAATTATCAGTGCAAAATTACCTAGCTCCAGCCCTGGATTCACACCTGGCCTATTATCAGTGAAAATACCACCAGAGATTTTTTCAACCATTTTCAGAGATTCAGTTGTCTACACTGATGTTTGTTATTCAGTAGCACACATGCTGTGTGGGTCAAGGATTTTAATTTATGAATTCTCACTAAAATTGTGTTGATCATGAACTTTAACAGAATTTTAATGAAAACCACTAGAAAGACTTTGTACATACTTAATGATTTGGCATTTGTGACAGGTTTTCACTGAGGTTGTTAAAACGTCTGTAACAGCAACTGTAACTAAATATCAGAAACAGCAAAGCAACTGCTGTAAATTTACCACTCGCTGCTTAATAAATGCTATAAATATGGGATAAATCAAAGCAATTTTTAGTAAGTATCATGTTATAACAGCTAGGATGCTACAGTAATAATATACAGGCTTCAAGTAACAGAAGAAGAACCCACAGAATATCTGTACAATTTGTACAAAAGGTAAGTAGATCATAACATCACTTTCTATGGCACCCAACACCTTTAACCTGCTTCAGCACACACAACTATCTCAGCAGCAGGGATAGAAGATCCAAGTGTGGCACTGGAGGTGCATACAGAAAGCAGAGATTGGGAAGCAGCATGCCATTATTTTTGCCAAAGAAACCAAGGAACCTTCCTGCTCTCTCCAGTTTCTTCTGCCCAGGCTTCCAACCACTCCATTGACCTCCCCATTCTCAGTCTTTAAATCCAAAGCCATCCCAAGCCAGAGGAATATCAGGAGATGGCAAAAAGAAGGCAAAGCCCATCCAATATCTGCAACTTAGCATCTCTCCTGGATTCTAGACAGTCTCAGCAGAACGGCTAAGCTTTACACTATTAATATTTAGGTTTGTTACATTTCTAGATCATTATGACTAATGTCCTTTCTATTAAGTGTTTCATTTACAGAAAAATCTCTCCTCCTTTCTCTCCTCCTCTGAATCAGAGCTATATACGTTTTTTACATTTCTTTGTGATGACAATTACTGCAGTGATCCAAAATTTGTGAGAAGATTGGACCTTTTTATCTGCTTGATAGATGAAAATGTTCTGAACGTGTCTCAGAAAGCCTGCACTTTTCTGTCATAAATTTGATAGTAATTACCATGCAGAAAGAGTAACTTCTATTCCCGCAAGAGCATGTGAAGAGGACATTTGATACACACCAGATTGTTGATTCCTTATCCCAGCAAATAAGTTGCTTATTATTTCAGAGGAGAGCTTTTGCAAGGACTGGCTCCACCCTCAGCTGTGTAAACACTTCCCGACTGTCCAGCCCCAGAGCTGGGCAGAGCCTCCACTGCTCTGCACCAAACAGCACCAGCTCGAACGCCAAAGCCACCTGCAGCACCTACAGATTATAAAGGACATTATAGGCACTTTTATCCCCAAGAAAAATCCCGCAGAAACCTGTCCTTACCTGGATAAAGCTTCCAGCTGCTGGTCAACCTCCTGAAGCCTCTCCCAGTACCCTCTGGCAAGCTCTTGGTACTCCTGGATCACTAAGGTCTTCAGGTCAGGGTAAGGGCATTCCAGAGACAGCAGCTCAGCAGGAACTTCATGGAAAAGTCCATTTTTATCCTCAAAAGAGCCTGCTAATGCCTGCAATGAAGAAATGCTGCTCAGAACACTGCTCTGCATCATATTTTCTCTCTCAAGAAATTGCTAATTGAACTTATAAGGAAAAGCTTACATTTGCTTTGTAGTCTTCAAGCTCTCTCTCCAAAGCCAGACTTTCAAGGATAAGACCTTCCAAAACTGCCTTCTGTTGGTTCTTCATAAATTTGATCTATTTCATGAAACATGTTAGTGTTACTTCTTTATGTTATTACAGTATGAAAGCTCTTATTCAGAAACAGTCAGATTTCCAGCCCTACACTGCTACGCTTTCACAGATTTGAGTGATCAGAGATCTATACCATGGCAAGTAGAGAGGTTACAGGACACTCTACATGTCAGTCTCAAAGTTTACCAAAAATAAATGTAAATGCTAAAAATATGGTGATAATAAATAGTAAAAATAAAGTTAAAACACCAACCTGCTGTAGCATCTCAAATGAATCGATCTTAGGTTTCTGACAAGATTCTTCTGAGAGGCAACGCTGCATTTCTGCCAGCTTGAGTTTCAAATCCTCCTTTAGCTGCCAGACAGGAACTACAGTGTTTGTTTGGGAAGTGTCCCGCTCCCTGGACAATTCCTGCTCTGTATCCAAATGAAACAAAGTTTTCTCAAACACACAAAATATTACACAGGACTGTGCTCTCCAAATCTAAACCTATGAAGAAAGGGGGAATTTTAAAAACAAACAAACAAAAACAAAAAACAAACAAACAAAACAAACAAACAATTGAGATAATTTTGACTTTAAAATAAGAATGAAGAAAATAATAAAAATTCTTACCCAAGTCCCTCAAATCCAAAAAGAAGTTGTGTTTATGGCTTTCTTCATCAAGAAAAGTCTTTATTTCTCCTTCTGCTTTTTGCCTGAAAGGTATGAACATGGATTTTACAGAAGATTTCATTCCATATTAATTTTATTTGCAAGAATGCTAAACCTCAAATAGTTAATTAAAAGGGAGATTCTTTGCCTGGGAAGGTATGAAGTGCAGGACGTGGACATGAAGGTGGCAAGGAAGCCACAAACGTTGCTGTTGATCTGTGTCTATACAGTACACAGGGTAACAGACAGGAGCAGTATCAACATTCCCTGTTTTAAGTGTGAACTCAATACACACATCTAGAGACAGACTCCAAAGGAATCAAAACGGAAAACTTTCCATACAGAAACACTGTCTGGTGTTTTCCTTCAGCAAGGACTCCTTCAGGTTCCTCAGCTCTTACCTGCTCTCGCTCAGCCTCTTATGCTCTTGCCACCACACCTGTCGGTGCTGTTTCAGCAGCATTTGCTCTTTGTTAATTTTTGAAACTTGCTCTGTTTTTTTAATCTGCAGGGGAAATTAAAGCTTGTATTTTGAGTCTGTTCAATAGTTTTATCAAATGCCCTCACACTGCAAATTTTAACTACAGAATGATGAACCTAATAGCTTTTTTCAAAACTTTTTCTGAAAACTTTTTTCTGAAGAACACCATGTTCAAGTGTAACCAATTTTCATGGGGAAAATGAAGTTTATTCCATTTCAAGTCACAATTAAATGAGAGGAGAAAGAAGAAAATGGACTGCATTTTTTTCATTTTCCTTTTCCATTCCTATTTCCCAGCAGTGAAACAGGGGGGGAAGATGAGTAGCAGAAAGAAAAATTCTTACAGGTGGGAAGACGAAAGAGTGAAAGTCTGTCCTTCAAGAAAAAGAATTTCAAAAATGTATGACTAAAAAAGTATTTTTACAAAATCTATCCAATTAAAGAGGCTCTGAAACTGTTTGAGGGCTTCACAAAAACATTGCTTCACACTTCAGATAAAACAGGAACACCTGCTTTTGAGACAGATGGAGTTCCTGCTCAAACTAGAGGAAAAGGTGCCAGGGAGAGGCTGCTGACGTGGCAGCCACACAACTCTGGCCAGCCAACAACAAAGGAAAAGGGATCAAAGCCTATAGCTGCCAGATATCCCTGAGACATTTCCTCTCATCCCCCTGCCACCGTGACTGTCCCTGACCTCTCGGTGCATACAGAGGACAAAGCTCCTTTCCTGCTCCTTCTCTTGGTGCTGCCTTGCCATCCCCTTCCTCCAGAACACCTGTCCATCCCTATTCCAGCCCACTTCTGACTCCAGCGGCTCCCACAATTCCCACACAGGCCCTTTTTTCCCCTCTCCAGAGCCTCCTTCCTGCAGATACATTACTCTATGGCAGAATGGTAGCAAGACAAGAAAAAAACACGGGAAAGTCTTTTCCTAGTTCACAACAGGGATCTCACTCCACATTTAGTTCAACAAAGGAGTGATGTTCTGAATCAAAAATGCTGGGTTTTCACTTAGCTCAGGTGGAGTCAACCTGCAATGGTCCTGCCCAGGGCAAGCTGCCCAAACCCACCCATGACCCCTCTGTGCTCACAGGCATGAGAGCACTGAGAACACACACACACAGGCACGGCCCCCAGCGCGTTCCTGCTCCTGCCCCGGCTGGGTCAGGGACACCAGCAGGGAAAGCTGTAGGACTGGCTTGTGCAGCAAGGAGGGTCCCAGCAATTCTCCAATCACAGCCCCTCAGTCACCACCAGCAAAGCTAAAATCCTACTTTTGAAACTAGAAACGTTTCCACATCTCAGATGGGCCTGCGTTCTGCACACCTGGTTGAATATACCTGGTTTCCAGACAGTCTCATAAGGAAGAGCAGCTGGAATGTAGCCAATCCATTGTGCTTGGCAGCAAACTTGGTTGTGGGGTGTTCTTGGGAAAAGAAGCTGCCAGAGGAGCCGTGGAGACATTGTGTGACTGTGGCTGAGAAACAAGGTGTTCACAGGAACCTGCATGTGTGGCTGTACTAGAAGAGAGCTGGAACACACCTGTGCCATGCTTTCAACCAGTATGTTACAATGCTTTTCAATCAAAAATAATGTCTTCTTATTTTTATTGCTTACATATTTTCATCTTTAAAAAGTCACTTACAGTTTCCTCTTGGTTTACCATTAGGTGACTAAAACTAGACCTCAGCAAACGGAATACTTTATTTAAAGCAATCTGAAAATACATACATCTTCAAATTAGTTCTAAAACTAAGGTGAAACAAAACTCCATCTTTACATATGCTTTTGAAATTATTTTGTAACAACAGAAATGCCATTTATGTATTTATGTGTAACTGCTGCAATATTACCCTTTTTTTCTGTGTGTGCTGTCTTTTTATTTCTTAAACAGATAACAACTGATTTACCATTTGCTTCTTTTGTTCTGCCTCAAAGGAGGAGTAACCCAGCTCTTCTAAACGTGGATAGCTTGAATCAGCAACAAAAAGTAGTAGCTGGGAACACATACTATTCTCTGTGGAGCTTTCAGAATATACATATTTTACTACCTACTCAGTTGGAAAACACTTGAAAAGGTGAAAATCCAAAAGAAAGATGAAAGAGTAAAGTTTGGATGAACTCAGTAAAATTTTGCGCTGCCAGTCTGTGAAGAAATATCTGCCAGAACCTTTGGTATATGATCCCTCCATGCATCAAAGGAAGCAACACTTCCATATGGAAGAAGGTATATAAATATGCATTTTTTCTCTCATTCACTGTCACCCTTCTCTACGATATAACAGATTCCTGTGGTCTTTACCACATGAGCACTACTGCACCTATTTTTACCTCTCTGTCGAGCTCTACATTTACATTTTATGGCTATTAAACACTTTTTTTTTTTTCCAGGATCTACCTCGGCTTAACTTTTGGAAATCCTTGCTTAATATCTTTTTGTTTAGTTTATTGTCTGGGTCAACCTCCCCATTTGTTTCCGTAAATTCTTCACTGCCTCTGATTTTACATAATAAGTCTGGATGAATTTCCACAAAGCACTCAAATACAAACTTTTCCTGTCTTTTGAGGAACCAGAATCCACACATATTTTGCATCTCTGATTCAAAGAAAGTCCACCCATTGACATTAACACATCCAAATCACAGTAACACTGGGATAAACTCTCATATTTGACCCCCTTGGGCTGTAACAATTTGTTATCTCTATTCATTCTCAGATTCCTTGGGGCTGGGAGAATAAACATGATCATTGAGCTTCAAAAGCATACACATTACAAGTAATACAAAAATCCTACCTTTAACTGAGTTTTTTCAGAGTTCGTTTTTGCCTCTGCAGTAAGTTCATACAGATGTTTGTAGTCAACAGGTTTGTACTTCTGGCTGCAAAGAGCATTTCTTGCAGGAATCACTGGATTTTGTAGTTGTCACATAAAACACATAAGGTTATTTCAAATTCTGGAGAAATACTTTAAGTGTGAGTCATAAAATGAAACTATTACAGATAGAAATTAGAACGAGTACATTTTAAACACCAGAAGTTTCCATAACAGACACTGTTAGTTGGGGAATGAGAATTATATAAGAAACAGTAACCAGTTGTCTGTTTATGACAAATTTTAAAAGCATTGTTTACATGTGAATTTCATTATGAATTCACTTTAAACTGCATTTACTGGAATTTTAGTAACTTCTAATACAGAAATACCTAAATTTCAATATGCATTCTTCTTGCACCAAGCAGAAAACTGCCTCAATGTTTATTGTAACCTATAGGTTGAGCAACAGCAGTGATTTTTTTCTAAGAGGTATAAAAACTACCAAACCCATGCAAAGGGAATGAGTTGCAGTTCCATTTCCCACTGCACCTCCAGCCATGCAGACCAACACTTATATTAGAACAAATCCAGAAAATCAGGACTGCAAGTCCTGCCTGAATGGGATTTGTCAACAGAACCAGACAGAACCTCTGAGGAAACCTCAGACAGAGCTGCTCAGTATTTATGGACAGATTCCTGGCTCATGGGACTGTGCTAGGCTGCCCTTCAGAACAGAACTGCGGCTTCTTCCCCCTCATCATCAATCATCCAGAGTTCCACAGGCAATTCCCGTGCAGGGGCAGAGGACACACGACCTGCACAGAGAAGGGAAGGCTCCCTCCTTCCCTCCTGCTCACCAGTCCTCATTTTCTCACCACTGATCTTCTCATCACACCAGTTATTCCACCAGGTCAGTGTTATGCTAAGCAGGTTATAGCTCTGATCTTGTATTAAGACTATTTCTTTATTCTCTATATACCTTAAACAAAAAGCGTTCAGTAGTTTGATCCACTAAATTCTTCCTTTTTACCCTGTGAGCTTAGTATGAATAATCTCCTTTCTCCCAGTTTTTAGGCCTTTAGGCAGCTTTTTTAAGCCCCCTTTGCGGGTTTTTCTCTGTGAAGATTTTTTTTCCTTCTTTCTGAGGTTGCTTGCAACACTGTCCAGCAGAGATCATGGAAAATCATTCCACATTCAAAGAGGTAGAAGTTCCAGACCCAAACGCTCCGAAAAGCTGGAACATCTCTCATGTGGAGACAGGCTGTGAGAGGTGGGGATGATCAGTTGGAGAAGGCTCCAGGAAGGCTTTATTGCAGCATCTCAATATATAAAGGGGGTTTATAAGGAAAACAGAGAAGGATTCTTTACCAGGGCCTGTAAATGACAGCACAAGGGGCAACAGTTTTAACCTGAAAAGAGGTCAGATTCAGACAGGAATCGAGGAAGAAATTCTTCCCTGTGAGGGGGGGGAGGCCCTGGCCCAGGTTGGGCAGAGAAGCTGTGGCTGCCCCTGGATCCCTGGAAGTGTCCAAGGCCAGGATGGACGGGGCTTGGAGCACCCTGGGCTGGTGGAAGGTGTCCCTGCCCGTGGCAGCGGCTGGGACAGGATGAGCTTTAGGGTCCCTCACAATCCAAACCATGATCAGAGAGCTATAGAAGCTCCTATATGCAGCTATTAGTTGCACAGAGTATTTCATAAGCAGTTGATAAGACAAACTTGAACATGATAGCATACATACCTCCATCACTAATCCTAGGAGTTGAAAACAATGTTCCATGGTCCAGTTCACCCATTTTTATTTTTTAGGTGGTTTTTTTATATCTGTTGAGGAACAATCAGATGTTTTGACAACACTAACATTGTGGATGCAATCTAAAAACACATTCAAAAATATCTTATTTTCTGAAAGAGGTACATCTCACTAAAAATGTGATTAGACAGAAATTCCTCAAGTTCATCTCTCATTTTAAGAGGGATTTCATGAGCCTCGTATCATTTAGCAGCTAAGAAAACAAAATATTATTTCCTTTGAAATCTGTAATGCTGTGACATAGATATCTAGTCTTTGCTTTATGCTTTTCAAAATATGAGTCCCTTGACCCAAATGTAAGATTAGTTTTTGAGGTGTTCTTTGCTTCCATAGAAATTAAGCCTGAAAAGATCACTCTTTTCTTGCATTTAGAGACTGTGTCTTTATCCCTTTAGGAGTCTCTGCATTAACAGCTGTGAAACCCAGTCAGCTCTTTCAGCAGCAGTGGCTGAGCTCCTGGAGAGCAGCTGTATCAAGTACCCCCATCATTGTGGGATTAATGTGACATTTAAGATAAAATAAGTTACACAACACTGTAAAAAGACCTTTGAAGTCTCAAGCCCCTGGCTTTCACCATAACTAAGCATACATGGTTGCCACCTCAGGTCTGGCATACAAATGAAAGCAACAGATCCAATTGAGGTGTTTCAGCCGAACTGAATCCATCGCTGAGTCACACCAGAAGGGGGAGGTCATGTCCATCCAGGCTCCCCACAAAGCCTCTCTCTCAAAACCAGTTCTACTAAGCCAAAATTTCTTATACACAAGATTCCTCCTCTTTGTCATACCTTTGACTTTTTTCAAGGCAAGCAGCAACACAGTAAATAGTAGAGCAGCAAAGTCTGTTCACTGGTGTATTGTGGAGTTATTTCCTCACTGTTCTAGTGAGTTGAACTAGTTTATCCCTACAAATTCCAAGGGTGGCACAATGCAACATGAAGGTGGGAAGGAAGAGCAGCAGAAGCAATGGAAAGGGAACTACTCTGACAGAGATCTACTAATGCCAGTCAAATAAAAATGTGAAACTGCAACCAAAGACAGTCAACACTGTACTTTCCCGTGAGTTGTTTGACATTCCACATGGCAGAATCACAAAAAACAATACAGTGTGAAAATGCAGCTTAGATGGCCCACAGTTCCAGGAATGAGTTTCCACGCTTACTGCAAAGACATGGCAAGTGCAGTTGAAATTACAGCCACACCCCCCTCTGCTGCTGTGGCTCAGTGTGAGAGTCGTCCTGTCCATGGGAACTGTGAAGTGGCAATGCACAGAAAATGCACAAGCAGCAGGCTTTGTACAGGGAATACTCCTGGACCAAACCAAGGGCAAAACAGTGAATGCTCATGGCTAAAGTGTGACATTTCTCAGAGCTTCATGCACAGTCTCCAGTGTTCTTTAGCAAGGCTATGAGACTGTCCCTTGCAGGCTAAATGTCGCCTGTCCTCACCCAAGAGTGGCCATTCATTAATAAAGGGGCCTTTGCAAATCTGGGCTGAAAGTATTTGATAGGATCAATAGGTCAGAAGCTACACTGAAAGTCATCATCTGATCACAAATATTGAAACTAAAAAAACACGAAAGCAAGCAAATACACGAGAAGGTTCACTTTCCTCTTGAAACACTAATGTGTATTTTACCATCTGATAGTCACCTGCAAATAAATTCACAGTTCCATCTCAAACTCTACACTCCCCTGGAAAGTCAAGAGGGAGAGAAAGGAAAGAAAATGTTAGCACATTCGTACTGCTGATTCTACTTTTCTCTACTTGCAGCAATTATTTAGTTTCAATTTGTAACCACATAACATTGCCAGATTCATCCAGACAAATGAGGCAATTCTCCATACCAGAAGCAACTTTGGCCCATTTGTCATGCTAATGTTTTCTCTATACATCAGCTTATCTACATACAATTTCCCAACTGCATATATACTTCACTGGGAATAGATTTTTTTAAAAATTCAAATTAATTATATATGTAAAGCCTTAAGGTAGGGATTTACATAACACAGTGAAGTATGGGATTCACCTTACTTATTTCTTCAGGATGCACAAAGACAGTTTAAATATTGCTTCTTTTCCCCCTAAAGACAAAATATGATTTTCTGCCTCTTCTATGAAAGGTCAGCTACATGCAGGCTTGCCTTTCTGTCTCTAGGACTCGTCCCTGGAAATACAACTGAACAAGAAATGCTCCATCACCAACACACAATTTTTTAAGTTACAGGCAGATAATTTGAAAAGGCATGTAAAGAAAATTCTTTTTATTCAGGTTGTTCACAAGTCTGTAAATTAGGTTTAGTTTAGCATCGCTTCTGTCATTATTCCCTTAGATTTCCAACCTCCAAAATCATTTTCCTGGGAGGAGGGGAAAGCAGGCACATCATGAAATTCTGTAATTATAAATGGGGACAGAGAGGGAACCATAACAACAGAAAAGTGAAACCCTTGGAACTGGCATAATTTCAATGGAATTCTATAATATTCAGCACTTTCTGGAAACTCCAGCACAATTGTGTGACAATCTTCCACTGAATTTACAGTCATTAAGGTTGAATGGAAAAATTCAAAACAGTAATAATAAGAACTCAAATTCTTTGCTCAATTTCACCCTTTCATTTAAGAGTAAATACCTGAATTTAGAGAAAAGGGAAAGCATCACAAAATATTTAAATTCTTTGTTTTAAAACTTTTTTGATTGACCAGTCTAAACTTTTCATAGATCTCTCTCTTAGAAAGATCATAAGTCTCAATTCACAGGCTCCATCAGGAAAATGTGAATATTCAACTGTGGCTTGGTATTTCTGTACCCCTACTGATGCTATTAATAACGTAAGAGTGAAGACTAACTTCATCAAATCTCTTCTTACCCCATCACATACAGCCTGTAGCTACATTGGGGCCAGGAAAAGCAGGGGCAGAACCCTCACAAGGATCCTGAACAAGCTTGGCCATTCTCCAGCAGAGCCATTGGAGCTCTTCAGATGAGCAGCACCATTTTTAAACAACAGCAAGTTCCCTTGAGGGTTTTGTGTACTATGGTTAATATTTACACAGCAACGTTGATTTTCCTTAGGAGAGATATCAGCAGGGCTATCACATTCTGAGACTGCAAACAGAAACAAATATATCTGCATTGCACTTGAAGCAGATTGTCTGCACAAGATTTGGGGCACCACATGAGCTTTGGAGATCCATACCAGCTTCAAGCAGAATTTCACCAGAATTCCTCAAAGTAAAAGCAGGAAAATACATCTGCAAAGGAAAACACAACATGGGATAGTCCTAACTACACTGAGGGACATCAGAGTTCCTCGCAAAGTCGAAAGGAGAGACCTACAAGAGTCAAAGCTGCCTTGTCTTTGCCCGTGACCACCGGCAGTTCTGGGCACCCACCTCCCCCAGGCTCAAGGGAGAGAGGGGATTCAGTGGTACAAAGCAAACAATTCACCTCAGAAGATTCTCTGACAGCTCTTTGCACATGGTTAGTCTTTAGAAAGGGCATTCAAGCCTCCACCTTCAGCTTTCCCAGCCCTCTCTCCAGCCCAGTGCCACAGCAGTGACACTTCCACTGCCCTCAGAGCTCAGGGCCCCAGCACCTCTCCAGGAAATCCCTCTGATCCCTATGATTCAGCAATTTCACAGAGCATAAAATCTACTTCTATTTTTCATGCTTGCAAGCATAACCCATGGAGAATCGCATGTAGCGGATTTTTTTTTTTCTACTTCCTCTTGCATTTCCACTCTGGTTCATGGAAAATGATGCAAATATTTCAGGGCACATCTTAGTTGTCTTTAACAAGAGTCACTAGATTTTGCATCTGGAAGTGCCTCTAATCACCTTCAGACTTTTGCTCTCGAAGAGACCATTGGAATTTTTGTATTTTATAACCTTAGAAGAGTAATTTCAACTATGTCAATGCTCTCATTAAATTCTGTGACATATTAGTATTTCTCCTGGTTGTAGAATCAGTATTAAAGGGGAAAGGAAATCAGTTTAGGGTGAGGCTTAGTATATTTACATCATAAAGACACTTTACAAAGAATTATTTGTAGGTTTAAACCCAAGAAATTTAACTGACAGGTGATTAATTCCGAGGGTCCTTGCTCAACCCCTACTCAGCAGGCTCCCTGTCAGCTTCAATTGAAATCTTGCGCTGAATGCATGCTACATCTTACAACCCAGACTTAGCATTTCTCATGAAAATTATTAATTTTTAGAGGTTTGCCGCTGCTTGGACAGAACTAATGAGTTACAGCTAATGATTTTTTTTCCATACACCTATGTGTTCTGGAATCTAAACTACTTAAAGAGTAGAAATATCAATTTCAGGAAGAGTTAATTGCATTAAAGCAGATTTTTGCCTTCACAGGGTGCAACAGAATAACTTACATTTGCATACCTCCCTTCTAAAGGAAGATTATTCAGTAAGCAGTACTCCTTTGAACCAGAGTAACTTCATTTCCCTTGTCATAGTTTCTTTGGGAATAGCTTTATTTCTGTGGTGTTTTTTTAGCCATCAGTTATTAACATCCCTAAAATGCAGCTTGAACCAACCACACTACCCAGGAACTTGGTCAATCCATTTATCATTTGTGACCAGAAAGATTATGAACAGATTCCAGAAGACTGACACCTTAGCATTTAAAACTTTAAAACACAGCTCTTTAGGATGGGGCAACGGGGAAATCATTAACAAGAGAGAAAAGTAAAGCTCTGAAAGAAGAAGGAAAAGAGCTGCATTAGGGAGCTCTGCCAGTTAGCATTACGTGCTGTACAACTGCACAGGAGGATGCAAACTGTTTCTGCAAGTAGCAGCAATCCCTACCCAACCTTGACAGAAGGAGCGGCACCTTGCAAGACAAACCTGGACTTTTCCCCACTGTGATTTCCAGGCTGGCTTCTGGTTATTCTCCTGCCTTCCCCATCAGCTCACAGTACCTGTTCCAGCTCTGCTGTTTGTGGTCATAAACAAGAGCAAGGGATTTAGAAATAAATTAAAAGAAAACCAGGTCAAGTCAGGAACTTCAGCTGGATAAAGAGACAGGGAATACCACCTGACAATTTCATTACTGTACCATACCCTTAGTAGGGCTAAGATTTTATTGGCTTAATAAAACAAATCAGGGTGAAGAGACATTTCAAAATTATGAATAACACATAGGCCAGATGAAACACCTGTCTTTAGAAAACAACTGCACAAGAAGTTGACAATCTGGTCTTTCACAAGCTTAAAAAAAAAAACAGTTCTCTGCTATAGACAGCCTTCCTCCCCCCTGCTTTCTTTTGGTTTCTCACCATCCGAGCACTACTTCTACTGATAAACTTGGGAAGAGAGTACTACCCAGGGACTCTCATCTGACCCTATAACAAGGGCAGAACCAACTTATTCATGAAAAATTGGGACTACTTGAAAGCTTTAAGGAGATTGGACCCATCACACTCCCTTCCCTCTCTAAACCCCTTTTATTACTGTTCCCTGCGCAGCTGCCATGTCAGCGTCATTCTCCTGGATCGCACATTTTGGGAGCCATCATCCTAATCTGGGTCCATCTGGCCAGATTTAAATGACAAGCTTCTCCTAACACAGGAAATGCTGTCCTTTTTGAAAAATAACTATGGATACCAGTAAGATTAGCAGCAGCAGAGCTACCCCTCTGGATTATTTATTTACTTATCCCTTTGGCAAATTGTTAATATCTTTCTACTGACACATTTCTGATTTAATGTCAGCACTTGAACAAAATTTCACATATCCACCTTAGCTTTACCTCCTTTGAAAAGAAAGCAGGCGAATACACCTCCAGGAACAGAACCAATGCAGGAAAAACCTTATGGGCCATTTTCTGTAATCTTAGGGCTACTGTGCCTGATTAACCAAGTTCTTATTCCCTTCTAGCCAACCCATTTCTCTGTTCCACAATGACATCATACATTTGTATTTGATCTCAGCTTTTCATGGACATTATATTCTGTTACCACAAATTCAACATTAGGACCTCACTAAAACACAGAAAATGAACGCTGACATGGTTTTGGAAAGGACAAGATCTATATAAACCTGTATTTTATCTTCAGTAAGCAAATGTACCAATCAAAATGATAAAAGCACTGCCATTAAATTTATTTCTGCTTTAATACCAATATAGCTAAAAATCTCTCCAACACTGTAAGAGTCCATCTAAGCCAAAATTCAGATCTCGTGCTTCAAGACTTGGCTCAAACTTCAATACAGTCCCTAGACCGGGAGTGTGGATGCATCTCAGAAAGAAGTACAAAAAATTCAACCAGAAGCTGCTGTACACAGAAACCTGTCCCCAAGAACACCAACTCAGCTCTGCCTGCAGCCAGACACAGCTAAATCTTTTAGCAGCAGTAAAAAGCATGAGATTTACCAATCCTCAGTTTCTGTTCCTTTTGGTAATTTAGTATGTCACCACAATTCTGAACTCTTCTAGGCAATAACAAATGTGACCTCTTAAAAGATTACATCTCCAATTCAACCAAACACTTCAGTGCATTCTTAATGGAAACCTTTGTTGGGCTCTGAGGTATACGACATCAGTTTATTCCTACATATGGGAACAGCCAATATTGAGGTAAGGTCCTCCTCCCTTTCATTTAAATAGAAATGAAACTCCCCAGTGTTAGTCAGCATTTCTGGAGCAGGCAGAGTCTGCCCCAGGCTGCTTCTGGGGATGAGTCAGGCCCAGGCCAGGCCCTGGTTCCACAACTGTGAGTGCTCCCATTGAGTTTAACCAGTAACTTTGAAGGAGTCTAATTCCACTGTCTCGATTCAAGAGGTCATTTGCACACACAGATCTTTGCAGATTTGGGTCATGAGTGCCACTTCTCCCTCCCAGCCCAACTGCTGCTCAGGCACCAAAGGGCAGCAGTGCTGGTGGGGGGGGGCACAGTGTTGAACGTGCCTTCTAAACCTCAACTTTTTATGCATGTTTTAAATCAGTCACATTATTAAATGCAGAAATCAATAATGTGAATCAGTTCTACGAAAAACAATTTAATAGCATCATCCATGACAGTGTAGCAGCTGCTCTTCATGTTTGTGAATCCCATGACAGCAGGTGTTACAATCCTCAGAGGCTCAGTAACTTACTACTGGGTGTACACCACTACAAACCAGAGCTGAACCACGGGCTGACTGAAAACTTGGAACACAGCACCAGTGGGAACTTGGATTGCAGATTAGGACAGATGTTCCCAAAAAATACAAACTCAAGAAAAATCCCCAAACACAGACATCCCTTATTTTCAGGGATCTCTTTGGAATACCTGGAGATTCCTTAAAAATTTGTTGAAGGCTTCTTTTAAGATTTTAAAGTTTAATGGAAATGTTAATTGCTTTGCAACTGCATGTTTTCATTCAAAGAAAAGGAATACTAACATGAAGTTGCTGGAACCCTCTCATCCTAATTGTTGTCAGGGAAAAGAGGCAAAGAATCACTCCCACTGTAGGGCACAGAGTACAAACAACAAACAAATAACCAGCTTGATCCCTTAATCAGATCCATTCTCTTCTGGTTGAGCTATCTGGAAATGGCACCCATCCAGAACGCGCTAATCTTGCAGCAGTCAATCCTTTCCCCGGGAAAATACACAGTATAATACTTCAATAATTCAGTGTCAAAACAGTTGCTAGAGAAGTCCCATAGTTCGCCTGCAATTTAAATTTACATTCCCCTGAAGAAAGAATTATGGATCTCTTTGAAATAAAGTCAAGTCTCTGAAATGGTGTGTTCTCAAAAGAGACATGGTCCTTTTTGTCTATGATAATCTCATTACTTCCTCATTAAGTAAAACTTAATCCAAAGTAGGAAGATCAATTTGAGTAACACTTAAAACAATCAGCCTCATGGACTGCTCTGTCACCCTGCAAGGGCAGGGAATATCTCATCTACTTTCCAAGTATCTGCATGTTACAAGAGACAGCTATTCCCCCTCCATTCTTTGAATATTCTTAGAAAACCGAAGATAAAATAAACTTTTAAAAAACACTTCATCTAGAAAAAACATTGCAACAAGCAGATAAACAAAAGGAAGTAAATGTTTTAAAAGTTGACAAGTTGACATAAAAAGGGTAGGAAATGAAGTCACCCAGGTCACATTGGCTCAAGTGAGTCAGGTGGCATTTTACGTTGTGTTGTTTTGAACAAAAGAAGTTCAATCCACTTTCACTGACCAAATGTGTTGATTTCAAAGCTGCAGTCAGCACAACTGATAATTACAAGGTTTGACTGAAAGAGAGGATGAAATGAGAAAATCCTCTGACACTTACAGAGGTTAATTATCATAGAACAGTTGGGGTTGGAAGGGACCCTAAAGCCCATCCAGTCCCACCCCCTGCCATGGGCAAGGACACCTTCCACTAGCCCAGGTTGCTCAGAACTCCATCCAGCCTGGCCTTGCACCCTGTCAGGGATGGGCCAGCCTCAGCTCCTGGACAAAATCCTGCTTTGCTGAGCTAAAGACAGAACTTCTGAGGCATCATTTACAGACCTCTGTATTTGAACACAAGAAATTTGCAGTTTTATTATGCCTTTTTTATTAATGTACCATCTAGCTTCCTATTTATTACTTCCACAGATAACAAAAGTTACCAACAATATGCTTGAACATATTCATTTAAAGATTTATTGGAAGATGTGAGGCTGAATTATCCATTCTAGTACTCTATAATTTTCTCCATTACTGAAGAAATAACAAATGTTTTAAATCAACCTGTAACTGCCTGGTCCATAAATCATACCTGTTATTGGTCAGGCTGTGTGGACAGTGGGATGTTTGGAATGGTGCAGCAAGAAACTTACCCCTCTGCTGCTCTGCATCTATCAGATACAATACTCACATCTACAGAATTCATTTAGCACCACAAAAGTAAAGATGCTGTAACATAAAACTGGGCTCGGCACTTCTCATCCAGAGGCAGGATCCACCCTGTAGCACAGGAATTTCAAAGGTGGATTCCATGTATAGTAACACAGGGCCGTTGGAATAAGGATGCAGTTCTACAGGTAGGGAGAGTTAAAGAGCTAGACCTCAAAGCAGCTGCAGCAGAACAGTGTGTTCTGCAAGAGCCATCACAACTACTAAACCATCAGATACTGAACCAATCAATACTAAGTAGTAGCAGAAGTTCAGTGGGAGACAGCTAAAGAAGCTCAGAATAAAAAGGAGTCATTGAGCCACTCTAAAAAAAACCCAAACACCTACTGAAGACTGGGCTTCAAAAAAAAAAAAAATCTGTGCAAAGTATCTGGATTCCAGCTGTTAAATCACAGCCTCATTGCTCTTCAGATAAATCAACCAACGTGATTTTGTTTCCAGTGCTGCAAAATGAACAATTGGAAATGCAGTTTCAGAGTCATGATAGCTTCATTTTCTCTATCTAGCTAAAGCCTAGATTTTCACAATGCAAGAAGGGAAACAGGAGTCCAGTTCCTTGTTTTATGGAATTTAGGAGGTGACTAAGTTCTCCTCACATTTTGCACGTCTTCTGTGTAGTCTTTTAAATTAAAGCACTTCCACCTACCACAGTTTCATGCTAGCTTTGTTACTGACATTTTTTACTTTAGAAAACCAAACCTGTGTGGAAAGGTTCCCTGCCCCACTGCTAGAGGCCCCCTTCCCACAGCTCTTCGGACAGACCAATTCATGCCAGCATCTCCTAATGAACTGCAGGCAGGATGCAGCTGGATTAGTTTATGCTGTTGGGGGTACAGTTTATCAGTGCTTCAAGAACATACAACTGTCTGAGTAAGTCCAATTTCTCCTTAAGCCAAGATACTTTTCCTGTTACAGCCCACGAGGAGCTGTGGCTGTCTGGAGTTGCAGTGATTTGCACATTTATGGTTCTAACTTCAGAGCAATTCTGCATCTCACCTGCCTGAGTTCCACAGGTCCCTTCCCACACGAAGCTGCAGATGGGACAAAACCAGGACCACAGAGGAAAGAGGAACCTGAAGGAGCAGGACCTTGTGAGGTTGTGCTGACACCAAAGACTCTGTATCACCATCCCTGAGTCCTCCCAGCCAATTTTTGTCTCAGTAGCATGGCAGGAGTCAGAACAGAACGTTTGTCTGCAGCCTACGAGAGATAAGCCAGAGGGACAGATAATTCATGTGATTTAGGAGCCACTGCAGGTTATTTTGTCAGAAGCATCAGTATCATGTTGTACAGCTTTTGCCAGTTTTGCTAGGCAGAGTAATGTGCAGGGAAGCATTTGGCACAACTTCACTTTAAATTATTGCATAATGGTGTCTGATATGCTACTACAAAAAACAAGCCATGTTTGTCTGAAGCCTGTCAGTTACAGCCATTAGAAAAGTACAGTCTGAAAATATGAATCAATCTTCTTTTTGCATATACATTTTCTTTGTTGCCTCCTTATTCATAAGATTTCAGTTTGAAATTCTGTATCCCTGGTCTGGTACGAAAGATTACAATTTGTTTTATCTCTCAACACTCTTCCCAGACCTCAAACACAGCCTGGTAAGAAGATGGATAATATTTTGTTGAGCTTGAGAACTGCAGCAGCTGGTAGAACTGTAAAGGATTTTAGCAGGCCTTCCTCTGTCCTTGAGCAGATATAAGTACCTGCATTGTCCAGAGATGGGGTGGTGGGGTTTTTTTTCTTGATTTGTTTGTGGGCTTTGGGGGGAGTTGTTTTATGCTTTTGTTGTGGATTTTTCATGTTTTTACTTACAAGGACCTGAAAACCCACAGAATAGGCCAACTGCCAATCTCCTTGTCCTTACTGGACATCCAACTTGGTGATTCCTCTCATCCTCTGACCAAACCATCCACTTGGCTGTTGCCAAGCCATCCAGTTTTGTCAGGTGCAGCAATGTCCAAGAGCAGCCCTGACTTACAGATGCACATGCGTGTTCAAACCTGGTTTCACAATTAGGACCTGGCTTCAGCAGCACAGCTCACCTGAGGATGTCCCTTTTTCTGCTGCCCTGCAGCCCAAACACAACACCCACACACCGCTCCTGGGGTCACACCACCAGGTGAAGAAATATATGGGGACAGGGTGTTCTGCTTTTGCCAAGGAAAGGTTACTGAGCCTACACTGTGATCCAGCAACCAGTTTGTGTTCTTCAAACCTCCATTCTGCTGAAACAGGTATCCAGAGCAAAACATTCCCCCTTCCTGCCAAAAAGAGGAGGCCCTCTTTTCCCTCTGGCCACAGCTACTCTCCCGCTCCTCAGTGCAGGCATTAGAGGCAGGAACAGTGCTCTTCAACAGGAAACGAATCCAACTGAAAAAATAAGAGCATGTGTGGTGGGGAGGTTTCTGGGGAAACTGGACCAATTGTGTAATCCAGCTGCCTGCACAGTTGCAGGATCCTGTTGCTGGCACGAGGAAGGCTGGAGATATCGTTACAGGGCAGCATTGTCCTCCCCGTGGCAGCTGAGCCAGAGCATGGGGGCTCTGCCATCAGAAGGCTGGTGATCATGCTGAGCATTTTGCAGGATCTAGAATCAAATACTCCTACTTGATGCTTCAAAGCCATGCAGGAAAAAAAAAAAAGGAAGAAAACACAAACAACCTGGCAATATCCAGTTTTCCTCAATATTTTGTTGTACCACAGGGAAAGGTAATCTCCATCCATGGCAGAGCAGTAATTTTGAACGGCACTGTCTGAAACTGAACATTTCTGTAAAAGCCCTCACTGAAACAGCAAAACCTCAGCCCCCCACTGCTGCAGAAATACATCTGTTAGGTGCCACACCGCCCAGGTGAACAAGAAGAAGCAAGAGAACATTTAGTGCTTTCTATACCAAATGAAATTACAGTCTCCAAATTAGCCAAAATCAGTTGTATTGTGAATGTCTGAGTTGTGACATCAACACAATGGCTTGCAGAAACTTCTGAAATCAAATTGTATGTTTTAACAAGGGAAAAAAAACCCACATGCCTAAATAACTTCCTACATGAGCTCTGAACAGCTGCCTGTGTGTTCAGTTAGCCTGCCATGGGCACCACTCTTCTCCAGATATTTTTCCCCAAGCTTTGTTATTTCAGTATCTGTAATAGATTACAGATAAAACAGATAGCCCTAAATAGCTTCCAGGGGAAAAAAAAAAAAAAAAAAAGCAAGGAACACTGTTTTTCTGACTGTTATTTTTCTTCATAATCCTGCATTTCCAAGGTTCAAGTGTTCTGTGCCAACAACTCCCACTTTTTAGCCATGGCACCTACATGCTTACATCCAATAAGAAAACCTAGATAACTTTGCAAATGGAGAAATAATCGCTAAAATTAAAGACTGAATATATAAAAAAAGAAAGACTTGAATTTGGATTAATTTCAGAATAGATTAAAGAAAGCAGGTAAACATAAGGACTTGAAATATTGAAAGAGCACAACAGCAGCAAAACAACTAGCAAATGCCTGATAACTATGTTGCCCTCTAAACCACTGCAAATGAGCACAATCAGTTTAAGAGATCAAATTCAAGGCTCAAAAGAAACCAGTAAGGTTCTGAAGGAAAACAAGGCACACAGATTTTTATGAACTGCAAACACAGTAGAATCAGAGCTTTCCAAATGATACTGAGAACAAACCAGACCATCTTACTTTCAAGATACATCCCAAAGAAGGTGAATAAAAAGAAACTCTACTTGTTTGTTGCTGATCCTAAAACTGATATAAGAATTGAAACATACATTTGACAAAGCCCACTATCAGCTAATGGAATCAGGAATCAAAGAATGCAGGCATGTGCATGAAGTTAAAATGGGGTGCCTTTCCACAGCCTCTGTTGTCCCTGTTGGGCTCAGTGCAGGGATAACCAGACAGGATTGCTGGGCTGGGACACACAGCAGTCAATTAGATAATGTATTGGCTGCTCAGGGTGCCAAAACAAATAAAGCAGCTGTGAGGGGATGACTAATATCAGATAGAACGAAATAGCAGCTCTTCACTGACAGTCACTCGATATATTTCCAAACCTGACAGGACCTCAAATGCTACTTTTCATTCTTTAGATTTGTGCTGGGCCAAAACAAACCATCTCAAGATCCCTTTCTCCTTCTTGCCAGTATTTCTTACCCTTTCCCATCTCACCCCAGTGGGAAACTGTAAAACACAGTCAAACCTTGCAACGCAGAGCTCCACAGCGATACAGGGCTCTTAGAACAGCCTGTTCTGATCATTCTGGGGTTTAAGGCCATCCACCCGGAACCACCCAGAACCTGAGAGGCCTGGAGATAGCATGGTGCCACCTCCCATGTCCTGCCAGCAGCCTGTACCTTCCACAGCCCCCACAATGACTTCAGGAATGGTTACATTCACCTGGGGGCAATAAGCTTCTTCATTGCCAAGAGCTCTTACCTGTGGAAGCTAAGCCAACACCACAATACCCAAGCTACAGGTTAAAAACAGCTGACACTGATTTGAAGTTAATTTAATTAATCCAGTACACCTTTGGTAGCAGCAACCTTGCAACTAACGAAGGTCACTGCTCTCAGAGGTTCTGTACTTTCTCCTCCCTTTATTTTAGATCTACGTATTTCACATTTTCTTTTTCCTTTTCCCTAGCTCTCCACTATCATTTGACCTTTCCCCCACTTATTTCACCCTTGTTACTCTTTGTTTTACTAAGTTTCTTACCGTTATTCCTCTCAGCTCCTGTTTCCCATTTCCTAGAAGGAGGCCACTATTCTGGTTTGGTAACATTTTATATCCACTTCACATCGTATGAATCATGCAATTTTCAGAGCAGTGAGGATTCAAGACCCCTGTTTACAGCTGTCAAGTGTTTTCAGTGTGGCATTTGATCATGCTGTGGGAGTTCCTACTGCATTGTTCCATGCAAACAGCAAATACCTCATAGATTAAATATCCTACCAATAACCTACAGGGTTTCTGCATAGCAGATTGCATTCCCAGGGGGAAATTAGGAGAAGGGACTATAAGAATTTTGAGTTTAAAGGTGACTCTCTATGTTCAGCTTTGTTACCTGCAGTTCCTCCCTTAACACAGGGGAAGGGCACAGTTCTACCTATAGTGTTAACACTGATTAAACCACATCACAGTTCTCACGTGTCCTTATGCCCAAGACAATAATATGGTGAATCCCACCAGACACTAAACTGCAAAACTGACCTGGCTGGAAAAAAAAGACACAAGTGAAAATATAGATACTATATTCATGGTTAGTTTACAGCAGGATTTCTACACAGCGTGCCTCAATGAAACAGGGGAAGGGGTGAATAAAACAACCTCTTCAAACAGCAAGAGCTGCTCACTGAATTATACCTAACATGAGTTTACCTACAGGAGAGTATCTAAAGCCTTTTAGTGTGCTAGACAAGTATCAGGAAAAGATAAAAGGCAAAAGCATAATAGAATAAAGTGAGAACATATGCACTTCTGGGAAGATTCAAGTGGCAATTTGGTCTTGGCTCTTTTTAGCCACTTACAGTGTCACCACCGCATCCCTCAGTGAAGTGGTGTCTATCGCTGCGGACGGGAGGAGGGAGGAGAGGAACGGTGAATGGGAAACCAGTCCGACATCTGGGACTGACCCGGGCGGTCTGCTCAGGACAAGCACACGATGCAGAAGCGTGACCAAGCACTTAACGCACGTGCCCTCCCACCCAAAACCTGTCATTAAAGTGTTTTACAGCGTCTTCAGAGATAGTGGCTTTTCTTTGGTCCATCTACGACTCCCTGTGCCATCAAAATAGTTCAGACGCCACCAGAAGCTTCAAAGTGGTGGGATGTTTAAACACTATGGGAAGTACTCTCCAGTATTTCCGAACGCCTGCACTCGGCCTGTCAGGTGAGAGCAGCCCGCGGGGACCCGGCGGGTCCCAGAGAGGGTCAGGCTGGACAGAAGCACCGCGGGTCGCCCAGCCCGACCTCCCCGCCCGAGAGGGGCCATCCCGGAGCACGCGGCTCAGCAGTGCGGCCAGAAGAGGCCTGCAGCTCCCACGGGGGCTCCGGCGGCGGGGCAGGGGACGGCCGAGGGGGATGGCCCTGCCGCACCGCCCCTTTCGCACCCGGCTGCCCGATCCGCCCGCGCTCCGCCCACCCCACAGCACTCGGACACTCACCGTGAGGCAGCGTCCCGTCCCGCGGGCCTGTCCAGCGGTCGCGCCCGGCAGAGCCGGCCCGGGCACAGAGCGCACTCGGCTAGGCTAGGCTAGGCTAGGCCTGGCCCAGTCCAGTCCAGTCCAGTCCAGTCCAGTCCCGCGCCGCCCCCGCCGCCACACAGCATCGGTAACCAAGGCAACCTCAAGTCGCGCTGCCATTGGCGGGTTTAACGCCGGGAAGCAGCCAATGGAACGCGGCCTCGGGGCCCGCCTGGCCAATGGGCGCGGCCGCCTGGCCGGGCGGTGCGTGACGCGGCGCGCGGGGCGGGGAGGGGCC
>VXAY01004300.1:252062-342476 GCA_013399855.1 Oxyruncus cristatus | reverse complement strand
GCCGCGGCGGGCACAGCCCCCGGACGGCCGCACGGCGGGGCGAGCGGGGGGAACCCGCGGGGCTGCCCGGGGGCCTGGGGCCGGCCCGGTGCTCCGGAGGTCTCGGGCTCCGGCTGCCGTCCCGGTGCTCCCACATGTCTCCGGCTGTCGTCGTGGTGTTCCCGGGGGTCCCCGGCCCCGTTACCGTCGCGATGTTCCCTGCACGGGATCGAAATGTAGATTTCTGCACCCGCTGTGTGACCGCAGAGTTCCGGGCCGCGCTCCCGCCGGCCGGTACCGGGGAGCGGGGGAACATCCCCGGCCCGCACCGGGAGCGCGGTTCCAGGGGCTCCGGCAACTTTGTGCGGTGTTTGCCCCCGGTCTCCCATCGGAGCAGTGGGAGCAGCAGGGCAGGGGCCGGGCAGGTGCGGTGGCCCCTGGGCCGGGTGCCCGCGCTGCCCGCGGAGGTGCCGCCGGCCGTGCCTCGGGCTCGCTGCAGTGCGAGAACAGAAAGTGCTCTGCAGGTGCCGGTTACCGAGTGCAGCCGCCGCGGCTCGGGCTGGGAGGGCTGGGAAATGAAGTGTCGGCACAATATAATTAATACTGATGCTGAACCCGGGCTGTTTTAGCACAGAAGAACCGTAGTAGATGACTCGAGCCTGCTCTGGTCCATTCCCCCTCCCGGCTGACGTTCCGGAGGCATCCCCGGCTCACCGGCAGAGAACGGGGTGTTTCTCAAGTGCCTGTGTTTGCCCCGTAGACCTTTGTACTCCTTTTTTTTTTTTTTTAAACAGTCTCCTGCTCCTTGTTAATTTTACATTAGTCATTGCTTCCAGATTCGTCTGTTTGAAGGAAAAGGTGCGGTTGGATTGAGAGCAATAGTGTTGCATGAACTGGCTTTTCAGTTTTTACAGCATTCTCATTTTTTGATAACTTGGAGTTTAGAGATTAGGAGACAACAAGGATGATAACATTTTCTCCTTAACTAATAACTATATTTTTGAGGTAAATACTTTCATAAAAATATGGGAACCTACTAAATGTACTTGTTTAGCTTCGGTCTTGTCCATGTTGAAGGTGGAGGGAGCATGTTTTGAGAACTTTCTGTTGGTATTTATCTGCTGTAATGTTTCTGTTAAATGTTACAATGTTACATGCAAACGAATGTAACCTGACTGTGGAAAGCAGATTGCAGTAACTTTCTCCTTCTGTTGAAATTGCTTTTGAAGGGCCTTATTGCTGCTGGAATGAGTTTCTATTAGTATTTTTAATTAAGGTACAACAGCTGATGAACCTTTTCCTGTAAAACTGTCTTTTTCCCTTTCATCTTGTTAGATTTTAGGGATAAATAGCAGTACTAATAATAGAAACTCTGCTATAAGACACAGTTGGAGCAAGTTTAGTGAAAGAGTAGTCTTCTGTAAGAGGGGAGAATTTGTTCTAGTTTTTCTTAAAATTTCAAAAAGATAACACCTTTTGGAGTTTGCTTTTTTTAATAGTAATGCAGGATCTCTTTACAATGAATGTGATTTCAGTCACACAATGAAAAGGAAAGTGATAGGATACATTACTTTTTTTTTTTAATACCAGCTTTGTCTAGCAGGAAAATAGGATCTATAATGCATTTTGGTGTATTTTTTATATTGAGTGATAGTATGTGCTATGTACAAATAATAGTAATCTCAATTAGTAATGTGTCTGGTGTTTAGCGTAGAAATCTGCATGTGCTGTGAGAGAAGTCTCTGTGGAGAAACACTCTGCATATTAACCAAACAGGAAACATAAATAAGAACTTCATGTACTTCTGGTTCACTTTATGTAGGTTATTTAAATACATTAAGTACAGATGAAAAGCTAAAGCAATTCTGAAAGATGGAACTCTGTGAGTAATGCTTTAATTTTGTTGTGGTTTTTTTTTTTTTCTTTCTTAATTGTGATGCTGAAAATTAGCAAGTCCTGCAACATTGGGTTATTTGTTTGGTGCAGGAAAGCAGTGACTGGTTCAGGGAGCTCTGAGCTTAATGAAATTGTAGTGAATGTAATCAAGAGTAGTTGGCTTTAGTACTAGGATGCATTTATTGTAATATTTTACAGAAAAGACCCCTAAAGAGCAAGCAGAACTCGTGATCCTTGTCTGGAAAAGCGTGCCTGTGAGTCTGTTATCAGCTGCGGTCTGTATTGCTCTCAGTTACTTCCCTGTCATTTGCAGTGAAATCAAGGAGTCTGGGTTCCAGGGATTGTTCTGGAGGAGTAGCTGTGCTCCTTTCCAGCTGTTCCCAGCGTGGTTGAGCAGAGCAATCCCCAGGAGCAGGGGGCTTTTCTGAATGGGCTGCAAGGCTCTGTTCTGCTGCCGTGGCCTGGGAGCCCAGAGCTGGGGTGCAGGAGTTGGGGGAGAGGCTGCCTGACTTCAGAAGGGTAACCTGGTGTGCCAGGGGTGGGTGGGACACAACTGGAAACAGCTGCTGCAGGAAGAATGCGTTTCACCATCTCGTACAATGAGCGCATGGACATCTCCCAAGGAGCCCATGTTGGTGCGGGTCAGAATTCCGGAATTTCAGCAGCTTTGGTTAGGTTTGGGGCGTTTTCCTGTAGTGAAAGTAAGACAGCAAATCCTAATGAATGTGGCATGTACTGTCACTCTAAAAGTAAACTGGTTCAAACTTCAGTAATCAAGCAAGAAAAAGAAAAAGACCTGGCAGAGCTTTATGTGCAAGTGACTGAAAAGCTGAATCTGAAACTGGGCTATTGGGAATGGCCCATAACTATCACTTGCTGCTCTTCCAGCCTTGACTGCAATGTGCTGTCATCAAGGCAGTTCCACTGCTAGTGAAGATGAAGAGCAAATATGTAACCACAGACAAGTCCAGAACCAAAGCCTGTGGAAATGGCCCTTCCCGAGGAGCAGGATGCGCTGGCTCCGGCAGCAGCATTTGGAATGGAGCTGGAGGGGCTGCCAGCACCAAGAGCTCTCTGGGCACGCTTGGGAGCTTTGCTGATTCTCAGCTGCTTTTCCTGAGGCCTGTGAGATGTCCTGGTTCATTGGATAACTTCTCATGTTCTTTTATCCAAATGGAATACTCATTTATTCTGCTCAGGGGAGGTTTGCAGAGGGAGGGGAAGATGTGGATGAAGACAGCAAAAAACTGCCTCTGGTGACCTTCCCAGAGCTTTTGCTTGTACGGAAGAAAATCACAATGTCTTGTCAGTTAAAACTCTGCAGCTGACGGCAGCGTTCAGACCTTTGCTCATCTCCTCCTTGCTGCTCCTTTATTCTGAGGCAGAGGAGAGAGACCTTTATTTCAGGAGGAAGGAAGGAAGGACTCCTTCGCTTTCACAGGAGATGAATTAGTTTCTTTTTTGATGATGGAATCCCCGACACTGTCATTAAAAGGGAAGGCTGGAGGAGAGAGGGCCGTGCGTGGTGTCTCACACCCGAGCAGTGGAAAGCAGCAGGACGCGGTGGAGCCGGCGCGTGTCCCGGGGTCAGGGAGGTGACTCGGGCTCAGGCTTGTCCTCATTTCGGGATGGGCTGTGAGTCAGCCCCGCTTCCTGGAGAGCGAGCGCTGTCTGCTGCGGGGGCAGCATCTCGAACCAGCCCGGCCAGTTTGCTGCTGCCTTTTCTTCGGGAGGGGAAGGCAGAGCCTTCGTCTGGGACCCGAGAGAATGGCTGTGGCTGTCTGCAACTTCCCAGTCCTCTGCATTGCATCCTGCTCTTACAGGCAAACGGAGACAACTTTGGGAAGCTGCGGAAAATACATTCTTTGTGTAAAGTATTTTTAAACAAGATGCCTTTTTAACAGAATTTTTTTTAAAGGGCATACTTTTATTATTCATGTGTTTTCCTCCTGTTATTGTAATTTTAAAATATTTTCGTTACAAAAGAAAAAGAAATTGCTAAGAAATATTTCAATGACCATCTCTTACAGATCTTCCCCCCTTTTTTTACTTTGCATAGCGTTTTAGAGAGTTCTAGGAATTGAAGACCTAGCACTAGGAATTGAAGACCAGTCAAATTCCTGTTTAATGGCTTTTAAAAATCATTTTAAGTGTGCCTTTATTTTAGTGAAGAAAATGAAACTGGGAGTTGTTACTTTCTTAGAGAGTGATTGATCCATTATTCAAGAAATAATTAAAATTAAAGCCCCCCCCGTAGTGTTTTAACTGAAATGTAGTGTGTTTTTGTGACCCTTAAATCAATGTTATAGCTGATCTAATGTTCTGATTGGTACTGTGATTAATTCATTACTAAAGAGGAGAAAGGAATCTATTGTAAACCCTTTGAAGGAGTACAAGCTGAAACTTGCTTTCTGCATCACAGCTCAGTGGGGGGATTTTTGATGTGTTTACTGTTTGTGCAGCTGTGGGGGGGTGGTTGTGGGCAGCGAATGAAATTCCCCCGTGGCTATGGGATCCTTGGGATGTGCCCCTGTGCAGGCTGTGGGATGAGCTGACCTTCAGGATAACTGAGTTCCTGCAGAGCAGTTTAGGGCACTGGGTCTCCACTCTCTGATGAGTGAGGTACATCTTGGAGCATTGGGTGGGGAAGCTCCAGTGGGAGTCATGGTCTGGGGGTCCCTGTGCTGGCTGGCAGCAGGGGTGGCCTTGCACAGTGTCAGGTTGGCCCAGGAAATGTCCTTAGAGTGATTGGGGCCATCTCCAGAGGCAGCAGGAGCAAAAGGGAGGATGTCCTGGGAGGAGGTGGAGGGGCCGAAGGTAGCGGCAGTTCTCCTAGTGCCAGGCAGGGCAAAGAATAGCAGAGATCTGGGAGCAAGTGAGGAAAAGGAGGAGCTGGGATGTGGTGCCAGATGTTGCCTTTTCTCTCATGAGGTCTATCTGTAAGGGAACAAGGAAGAAGCTTTTAAAAAATTGTTAGTTTCTGTGGGTGCCAAAAACTTTCCCTGTCTTCACTTTCTCACAAAAGCTGCTTGTGGTCTCTACGTGCTGTGATAAGCAGTAGGTTATCACCTGGGCTATGCTTTTAACAGGTTTTTGGAAATGTACTCAAAAGCATTTGCATTACATGTGTTCAAATAGAAAATACCTAGTCTATACTTAAATTTGCTTTAAATAATCTTACTTAGGCCATCTCTGCTAGAAATCTGATGTGAACAGGAGACTTCCCAGTTTGTGATGGGTTCCTCTCCTCTTCCCCAGGAAGGCAGCAGCAGGCAATGCATCCTTAGTACTCTGAAAGGAAATCTTTTCAGTTCCAAAACCATGCTCTTCAATGTCTTGCCTTGGCAGAATTTCCTGTTGTGTAACCCGGGAATGGAGCATTCGTGCGTTTGTGATCATGGATGTAAATCTGAGTGGTGAAAACTAAAACCAAATAAATTCACTGACCCCTGAAACAATTTCAGACAAATGATAACTCTTTAAATTCCATATCAGTGTGACATGCTTAAAGGTGAAGTATTTAATGTCTTCCACCAAATAAAACCAAAACAGTGCATGTAATGTGATTACAGGGGCTTCTGGACAAGTGAAGAACTGGAGTGTTAATTGGAAACATTCCATGTACAGGTGTGTTTGTGTGGCACTGCTCCCTGATTGTCTTGTGCAGATTCAGGCTCCAGGTTTGCACAGTATCTAAAGAAACGTAGCGAGACAGATCTCAAAATGAGTTAATATTTTCATCTTGTTCTTATTTAAAAATGAGTTGCCAGATATTCTTATTGAGAAACAAGACAACAGTGTAGAAATGAGAGCATATCATGAAAGGAGATTTCATTTGTACCGTACCAGTGCCTAAACTCCAAATTGATGTGCTCTTCTATGACATAGAAGGAGGTCCATACTCTGGAGAGCTTACGAAGAGAAAGGCAAAATTCAAACTGATTAAAGGATTGGCGAAGATACCAAAAACGTGACTCTTTGTAACACACACCTTATCCGGGTGCTCATGATCCAGTCCTGCTGCTGATTCAACCTTAATCAAAGATATGCTGGCAGAACTTGCCATCTGTTGCTGCTCCATATGCTTCTTATCCAGCTTTGTCCTCATAACTAATGTAATGAAAATGCCCAGTGCCATATTTGAGCTGAAATAGAAAACACTGGTAGTGAGGTGACTGGTACATCACGTGTTCCTGGGAGTGTTGGTATTTTGGACAAGAGATGAGAAAACATTTAACCCAGAAGTCTCAGACTGGCCCATAGACAGACCTGTGGCATGTGCCCATTTGCTATGTGCTATTTGGACTATAACATAAAGAAAGACAATTCCTGAGTTTTCTTAGTTTTGCTGTTTTTTCTTTTCATGAATCACAACAACAGGATACACTGAGATTTCGGAGATTTCACTGTTATTAAACATGTTCTTTTCCAGAAGATAACTTTTAAAAAATCCTTGTTTAGAGTTCTTTATGGAATAGACAGACTGATAGAAAAACTTCCTGTGGTTCAAGGACTTGACATTTCTTAAGGAAGTTCTGAAGTTCTGGTAGAGAGCTCTGCCTGTTGTGGGATGCTTTTTGTTCAGGCTGATGTAGTCAGTCTTTCACCACTGAGAGAGTTTTTAGTTTTGTTGTGGAACACAGAGGTTATTTTTAAGCAGCACAAAAGTCATGTAGCAGTACATCAAGTCATGTACTGACACTGAAATAGAATCAAAAAAACCCCAACAATAAAAAATCCAAATCCAACAACAAAAGACTAACCCCGGAGATATGCAGTAACCTAAAAAGTGTTGAATTAGCAAGGCACACTGGATCCAGGAGTTGAATTTGTCTGATGAGTTTTATTTTGGCCAACCTGAGTGCTCCAAAAGGAGTGGGAGGAACCACCCACCGTCCATTGGGTGGCTGCTCCTGCACTGATCCAGTCTGAAAATGTACTCGCACAGTGGAGGAGGAGCAGAGCTTTTGTTAAACTTATTGCATTTATTGCTATTCATAAGAGTAGATTTTAAATATCTTTTCACTGTAATAGATGCAAAAAAAGATAGCCTGAATCACAACTTCCCACTTTAAGGAAGCATGGAGTGCCTCAGACTTAGGAAGCCTTGCCTTGTTAGAATTCTAGCAAATGCTGTTTTAGTGATGCAGTTTATGGTATGAGTTTATATTGTATTATTGAATTGTTTTGTATTAGTAGCATATTGATTTGATCTATAATATAAAAATATATTTCAGGCTGAAATTTTAAATACTAAAAGAAGATACTTTTTTGCAGATAGCTAAAATAATTCAAGTTATTGCAATTTTTTCAAGCCAAAGAGTTTCAAGAGTTTTCCTTTGTTTTCTCTTCATCTCAAAGCATCACTGGCATTATATTGCAACAGAACAAAAATATTTTACTCTGACAATATTCTAGATATTTTTTATTTTATAGAAAAAAATGCTTTATGTGTAGCAGTGCGGGATGTGGGATGGTATTTTCACATGGTCAAGTATTCCCAGTTTCCATGGACCACCTGAAGAACAGTGTTTATTACTCAACCCTGTGTGCACATGCTCACAGGTAGAGCAGCTGTGGGAAGTACCAACTCAGGGCAGTGATTGCTGTGCAGAAGAGGTTCCAGTCAGACTGCACCACTCCAGAGAACACAAACCTGTCATGGGATGGCCCTTCCTGCAGCAGCTGGGCCAGGCTGGTGTGCTGGGGCTGCTGGAGGAACACCTGGAGCTCTCAGGTCCCCAGTGAGTGTTGGTGCTGTTTTCCTGGAGTTCACTGAATCCTGTCTTCCTGAACTGATTGTTCTCCACCTTGGTGCCGTGATTGAACATTGTGAAAACAAGGGATCCTGCTATGCAGACATTTTCTGTGTTTTGAAGCATAAACATGATCTTTTCCTTGTGAATGGAAGCTGATTGATCGCACTTTAGGTGAATGTCCCTGTATGAGAAGCTCAGGCAGCCCATCCTTCAGCTGTGCAGCACTCAGGAATGCCTTATCCCACAGGTCAGCAGCTGCTTTCTGCTTGTATGGGATGTTCTTCTTCCAAAATGAAGAACTGCTACCTCTGAGCAGGTAACTTCAGTGGTTCATGATTCTCTTGGAGCTGGTAACTGGTTCTTCCTTCCCCCAGGTTCCCTGACACAAGCAGGCCTTTGGAAGAACTTTTTACTGTTGTCTGCATGGCAAACAGCCACCTACCTGCCTGCTGAGGCTTTTCTTTCAAATATCTGACGTGTCTGTTTCACTTCCAAGTCTTTAGATGGGCAAACTTAGACATGTTGGAGGAAGGGGAGACAGGATTTGCTACTGCATGGACTGCATTTGGCTTTTTCCCTCCTTGCTCAGGATGTCACGGAGGCTACCTTAACTTCAGTTTCTGGGCTTAAAACAGAAATGGCTTGCATCTTGCACAGGATTATAGCCAGGGTAGAGATTTTAATCTTGGGAGCAAAAATGCCTTGCAAGTCTGGAAATTCAAGGATGGTGTGTCCTTTTCCCCCAGTACAAACATAAATACTATGTGTGAAAGCTCTGCAATGTCATGCTGCTAATGCTCAGGAACTAATTAACATCCAACCACAGAACCTCTGGCAATTTATAACAGCCTCAGACAGGAGGAGAGCAGAGGTGTACTTGTGATATCCAAACAGGCTTCTTAACTTCCTTAATTTTTACATTTACTTTATCAACCCTCCTATTGTACTGCTGTCTTTTGGATTTACACTTGTCAATGGATTCTATAATTTCTTATACTAAGGTGTCAGGGGGAAACCATTATAGAAGAGAATAGTCTGCTGAAATTCAAAACTGTTAAGCTTCCTTGGCCTGTATTTCGGAATCAAGATACCAGACAACAGACAGATAAGCACTGTTCTGAAGCATCTTTTTTTTCAAGAATCAGTAGTACTTTGAGTTTTAAAAGAAAATTTTTTACAGAGTATCAGGGAAAAAAGCCCTGCAAAACAGCTAATATTCTGATTACTTTACACAACTTTTTAAAAGATATTGTAAGTTGAGACATACCTGCTTTACAATTAAATTCCCTTAATTCAGCTGAACATAGTAATTCCAGACTGGAAGATGTTGTGATTGTGCAGCTGACCGGTTTCCTGGTGGAGGCTGGGAGAGAGCCCCAGAATACAGAACCCCCCTTGCCATGTCATTGTCCCTAGCACTGACTGCAGGCCCTGTCCCTGGGGATTGCTGTGCCAGAGAGGTCCCTGCTCTGCTGCTCTGGAGCTGTTCCCATGGCTCTGTGGGTACCTGGGTTTGCCAAAGGCATGTGATACTTGGAGCTTTTCAGTCTCTGAAATGGGACAATCCGATCTGAGGGGAAGACAATGCTTTTCACTGGGGATGTGCTGATTTTGAAATACAGTGCTTTCTTATTGCTAGAACATTCACTGGTCTCTCACGTGGTGCTGAGTGAGCAGCTCCCCATGCAGCACTGGCAGGGACTTAGTTTGGCTTCCAAAGATCCCTACTGATGGACAGCTCTGTATGGTCTGAGGTGTGGACTTCTTGCCAGTGTATTTTTTCAATATGAATGTGAAGCAGTTTGGTGTGATATGTTAGATTTGTGAGATAACTTCTTAAGTGTACAAACAGAAATGTCAGCCCTTCAGTTTTAGGTGTGTATTAGCTTTTCACCCAGTTTTCCTGGGAAAAGCTGGTGTTTGGTATGATTTATCTTGGCCTGTGTACTGACAGTGGGCCTGGTGACTGACTGATGTGGTGCTAATCCCTGTTGCCTCTTTTGTTTCAAAGTGTATGTTGGGGGATGCAGTGACTGCCTCTCCCCTGGCTCATATCAAGGTCGTTTCTTCATCTAGATGGGAGAAGATGTGGCTGTCAAAGTGCCCGCAGTGTAGGATCTGTGTGGGTTTGCATGGCAGCTTCAGATGGAATGGAGACGTGTGTGTGCAGTGCCTTGGGCAGGGGACATTCAGTATCTCCCCGAAGTAAGTTGTCGTTTATCAGGACACAACTACAGCTGAGTAGGTTTTCTCCTGTACAACTTGTTTGAGTTGATGAGAGCAGCTGTGGCCTTGACTCTACCCTGGACAGAGAGGATCAGATCCCCATTTATCCCAGGTGAACTTAAACCAAGATGTGACATAGTGTCACAGAACTAGAAGAGGGAGGCAAAGTGGCTTGAATTAAATGTTTTCAGATGCTGACTTGTACTTTTAAATGAGGTGGACCCTGCAAGTGTGATTCTGTGGGTGTCCAGATGTACCTGGTGTTTAGTTAGAGTGCTATGGGTGGATGCTAAATGCAGTAACAGCTTTGGTTATTAGTTAGTTGAGCAACTGTATGAAGACATTGGTGTATATTTTATCCAAGAGACCTAGTGGAAATGGCCCTACCACAGAAGGGAAGCAAACAAATCACCTTGATTTGACCTTAACATTTTCCAGTCACAGAGATGCCAGCAGGCTGTGAATCAAAACAGTACTGCCTGTAAACACATCCCAGAGGAGCTGGCTACTTGCTGCTAGTTTAACTCTGTGATTGAAGGAGTTTGGCTTCCCTTAAGGTAGATACGATTTTATTTGTATAAATAAGAAAAAATAAAGTGGGTATACCAGTATGATAGGAATCCACTCTGAGGATCCTAACAGTGCAGTTACAACAGTGGAGAAAATAGCCACCCATAATTCTATTCTCAAATGATATATTCACTATCCTTTTTTCACTTTTGAAGATGTTCATTACAGTGGGAAGTTTTGTAGTTTTTAGGTGCAGCAATAAATTTCTTTATGGTCATTTAAGACCTATTTGTTCTTCTCTCAAATGTTTCTTTATCCTCATTTGTATCGCCAAGTATTCATAGAAAACAGTATTTCCTCAGATTCTGTTTTGTAAGGTTAGCAATGGTCAAAAAGGAGGATTTGGTCCCTTTATCATCGTGACAGCCCTTGAATTCAGGCAGACCAGCACAACCAGCTGCAAATGTGAGAAACGAGGCCTGTGCTGGGTGCAGGGTTAACTTGCATTTCATTATAATGGGAGGAACACTTCCAATTTCTGCTGGAAGTGTGTTCTTGATGTACTCTACTACAGCATGTGCTGTCTCACAGGAGTGGCTGGGGAACCCATGTTCTTCTCACCAGTCACTTCTTGGTGTTGACCTTGCTGTCAAGGTCATGTGAAACTTTCTTTGGTCACTGTCTGTAGCTTGGATAAAGAGCAGCACCAAGACATTCCTCAAGGCCTTCCATAATAATATGCCTGAGTAATGCCCCAAGCCTTTTTTGCCTACCAAAGCCCCCACAAGTTTGGAAGATGTGAAGGCCAGTTGTTTTGCAAATGTTAAACATGGTCAATCACAAGCAACTTAATTCCTAGCAGAGAAGCTTTTTTCCAGGTGGAGCTTCATGTTAATCCTTCTCTTTTGTCCCTTCTTCCTTTAACATGCTAGATACACAATCACAGCAGAGACCATGTTTACCTTATTCTGTCTGAGGGACTTGCTGAGGTGTTACCTGGCGGGGTTTGCTCTGCAGACAAGTGTTTCTGTCACCCTTTGAGGTTCTGTGCTGGTTTAGCAAGCCCTATTTGGCTCATTTACCTCTAGCTTTCTCATAACTCCCTTATTATTTGCTTGGAAAACAAAAACGGACTGGTAGATTTCTCCTCTCCCCTTAGACTACAAAGGGAGTAGTAACCTACTTTTGCATTTGTATCTCTTTTTAAAGTAGGTATGCTTCCAAGGTAAGGAATTCTTTCTTGGCTTGGATGTATGTTGTGCACTTCTGTGTGTCATCCTTTCCAGTGCTTTGTATAGCTATGGATTTGTTCCAGAGCAGGAGCGTTGGACAGCTCTGCTCGGTTGAGCTGGTTCCTTTCACCACACTGTTTGCTATTTCATAAGATTTGTTCTTCTCAAATCCACCACTAAAGTTACAGGTCTGCCTACTTAAATTATCTTTCTATTTAAAATTTGAATCAGTCCATAATAATGTGCTCCATAGTGATTTCAGCAACTGATTGGTTTCTGTTCTGTCTTTTAGGCTCGAGTTTTTTGAGTAATCTTTTTTGTTTGTTTAATTGGGGTTTTTTTGTCACGGGATCTATGAAGTGAATGCCTGTGCCCCACCACTGTGATGATCATTCATGCCTCAATCCATGCCTAGAAAAGCTGGGTCTTACAGGATCAAGATTACATGGTACCTGTCTCTAACAGAGCTTCCACCCCAAAGTGTGAGTGGCCACTGCTAGTGGCTTTCTCTCTTCTGCTGGAGATTCACTAAACAGCAGTAATGGTTATGCTGTAAACTCTGTCCTTTGTCATGTGAAGGAACTCTAGCTACAGAACTGAACAGTCTCCAGAAAGATGACTTTCATCTCAGTAACATGACTATTCCCATCCTTTGAATTTTGCTTTGGTCAATAGGTCTCATAATTCACCAGTGGATTAGGATTATAACTAATAAATTACAAACATTGCTGAAGTCTGTAGTGAAGACACTGAATCAATAGTTTATTAAGGAAGACTTTTTTCTGTTGAAAGTTTGTGGCTTTAAGCATGCTGTACTTCACACGGGCACAAGTTTTTTATCTTTTGCAAAGAGGTTGTCAGTGAGGCTGGATCATCAGTTCTTTGGTATTCAGTGTAAAACCTGCAGTTCATATTGCCATTCCAGTAAATAGTTTCACTTTCATGAAGACTTATTTGGGGATAATGGGGTCTAAAGACTCATCCCACCCCTGCATGGTGTTTGTTGGTGACAAGTACGGAACAGCTTTGTGCCAGAGTTTTGTTCCATGCCAACTTTACCACCTTTTCCTTCTTTAGATGTTTTAATTTCTCATTTCTATTGAGGACAAGGGGTAGTGGTGGTGGTGATCTTGGTTTTGAAAGAGTTTCCCGCTGACTTCTCCAAGATGAGGGCTGGCTCCCTGGCACCGCTGCTGGCCTTGGAGACAGGTCTGACTCCTGCAGCACACGGATGGTGCCACAGTCCTCCTGCCATCGCTGGTGCTGGGTGTGTGGGCAGGACTCTCCTCCCAGCAGGAAGCCTGGATTGTCCTGGGATTATCAGCCTGGCGTGGTTCTGCTCGGTTTCTGACCTGTGTTGGGCTGTGCCTCCCAGACTCAAGTGAGCACTGCTGGGGTCCCCAGGGGCCCAGGGGCAGCAGCTCTCCAGCTGTGAGTAAATGACAGCTCAGTTGTTAGTAAATATTACCTTTTAAGATGACCGTAAGTGACAAGTTAAGAGACTTCTGGCTTATTTCTGGGCATATCCTTTCTGTGGCTCAGCAAGAGGATGTTGACAGGCAGCTAAAGCATTAGTATTAAAAACATGAAAATGGGACAAGGTAGTGCATGTGTGTGTGGGCTGTGCTGTATATTAGTGTGCTGGAGTCTGCATTAATAACCTCACTGAGGGCTACTTTTAAAACATATGAAAAAAGATTTTGTCAGAGATCATCAGAAGATGTGTTGAGAGTTATTTGGAGTTAACTCACAGCATTACTGCAGAGAAACAAGTTACAAACTGTATTTGCCATTGAGTTTTTACTGTGCTTTTGTTTGACAAAAGAGGGGAAGTGTTACACACTTCCCATAACAAGGTACATGTAAGGTAGATTTTTGAGCCTACTTTTGCCCCTTCTTGCTGGGCATGTTCACATTTGCTCTGGCGTTTGCAGCTTCACCTGTCGGGTCCTGTGAGAAATGAAGTAATAGAGAATGTACTAGGTGAACCTTGACAATTAAAAAGGGATTGAACCCTCTGTAGAACTTCTGTGCCTTTGCTGAACAGCTCCATTTTAAATGGTTTGGATTTGAAGTGGTCTCTCACAAATAGGCAAAAAATGCAATTAGGTGAATACACGTCCTCTTCCTATCTGTAATTTGTCCTGCTGTCTGTGATGTTGAGAAGATAACTAGCAGCTGCCTTGGAGCACCTTGCTGAAATGGTTCATTTTCAGGTAGCATAAATGGTATGTGTGCCAAGTTTTTCAGTTCCTGTGATAGAATAATTGGGGTGTTTGTGGATTCCTCCCTTTCCAGCAGACCTGGGTTCAGAGCTTTCTCCTGCCCAAGGGCACTCAGGCGTTGCTTGGCTCAGCCATTCCTGTGGTGCTCTGCTGCTTCCTCTGCTGTGCTTTACAGCATTCAGAAAGTTCAGTTCAATAGCAGTTATCTGAAATTGTATATATTTTTATGGAGCTTAAGTAAGACATTCTAAAAATGGAAAGATATGCCTCTAACTACAATTACTCGGTGAGCGTTACATTAAAGAGCGATTGCGAGCGGTGGAAGGGTGGAAGTGCATTCTTTTCTGCTGGTGTCATCCAGGAGTGTATTTCCTGAGTTGGTGTATTGGCGCTCTCCTGGACTTGCAGACAGCAAGCAAGAGCAGGCTTTCTGTGTTTGAAAGTGGAAATCCCCTGAAACAGTAATTAATTGTTGTATTTTTTTAAGACCTAAAAAAATTATGTAATATTCCAACTCCCTCCTACTACTGTGAGGCTTTGCTTTTGATCACTGGTTTTTAACTCTTTCTTCTGAGCTTTGTGTTACAGCACAGTGAAAATAACTGGTTAAGTTCATAACTTTACTGGTGGTACAGTTGTTTGTTTGCATATATCGATGTTAATTGTTAGGTATATCTAAATCCTAACTGTGAGCATGTAATTTTTTTCTATTATCTGTAGTTATGAAATGAACTAAAGAATAAAGTTAGTTTGAATTTGGAAGGGGGAAAGAGGGAACGAAAAGGTAGAAATAAGGATGATGTTGTTGTGAGCAATATTTGAGGTTCCTTTGATTTGAGCTTTTAAAATAGATTGGAGTCATATTTTCAGTCTTTCAGGAACCAAGGCAGTAAAGCTACCTGAATTGCATCTTGAACTGGTGAACTTTAACACAAAATGTTGCCATCTCATGACGAAATTGCATATCTGTAGCAGATTTTACGGGAAGAGATATTTTCCGCTGCAAGAAGAAAATCACTTCTTAGCACCTCGTAGTGCTGCATAAAGATGCAGTTCTGCTGCACAGCAGGAAGCCGCGAATGGTGCTCTGAGGGTTTCTCCTTGTTTTAACGGAGCTTCAATGAACAACCTGAACTGTTTGCCTTCATTCAGTATTTGTTTTGCTTCTTGACCGTTTCCACACTTAATCTTCATTCCTTCAATATATAGTTTTCTATCCCTCTGAATTTTTTTGTTGCTGTATGCTGGATTGGATACATTTTGCACCGTGAGCATCTGTTTTGGAGTGTGGTTACAATTATTGACATTATTTAATGTACCATTGACCTGAGTTTTTTCCCCTCTGGCACTTCCGCAAAAAGTCTCCCTGCCTAGCCAAACACTTTAACCTGAGTCTGCCTAACCTTATAGCTGTGTCTGTCACCCACCCTGCTATGGGGAGGCACATGGGTCACTTGGATGGGAACAGTTTGTGTGATTTTGTGTTTATCAACGTCAGCTCATTCACCTGCTTTGTGGTTTTCCTGAAGTTACTCAGTTCTCTTTGATCTCCTCTAATCATCTTGTCACTTGTAAATTTTGGTGCTTCACAGCTCTTCATCTCTTTATAAAGTATTAGTAGAAATACCGAGTTCTCTGTAGAGTTATGGGTAATCCTACTACTAGTACATTAAGTTTTTAAGGGTGAACAAAGTCATAAAATCAGATGGGTTGGAAAGGACCTCGGAGATCATCAAGTCCAACCCTTGATCCAACACCATCGGGGTTCCCAGACTATGGCACTCAGTGCCACGTCCAACCTCGTCTTGAAAACCTTCAGGGATGGAGAATCCACCACCTCCCTGGGCAGCCCATTCCAATACCTGATTACCCTCTTGTAAAGAATTTCTTTCTGATATCCAACCTAAACCTCCCCGGCACAGCTTAAGGCCATACCCTCTTGTCTTACCGCTGGTTGCCTGGGAGAAGAGACCAACCCCCACCTGGCTACAACCTCCTGTCAGGGAGTTGTGGAGAGCGATGAGGTCTCCCCTGAGCCTTCTCTTCTCCAGGCTAAACAACCCCAGCTCCTTCAGCCTCTCCTCACAGGACTTGTGCTCAAGTCCCTTCACCAGCCTGGTTGCTCTTCTCTGGACCTGCTCCAGCCCCTCAATATCCTTCCTGAACTGAGGGGCCCAGAACTGGACACAGCACTCCAGGTGTGGCCTCACCAGCACTGAGTACAGGGGCAGAATCACGTCCCTGTTCCTGCTGGCCACCCTGTTCCTGATACAGGCCAGGATGCCAGTGGCCTTCTTGGCCACCTGAGCACACTGCTGACTCATGTTCAGCTTCCTGTCAATCCAGACTCCCAGGTCCCTTCCTGTCTGGCTGCTCTCCAGCCACTCTGTCCCAGCCTGTAGCGCTGCAGGGGGTTGTTGTGGCCAAAGTGCAGGACCCGGCACTTGGCCTTGTTGAACCTCATCCCGTTGGAATCAGCCCAATTTTCCAGTCTGTCCAGGTCCCTCTGTGGAGTCCTCCTATCTTCCAGGAGATCAACACTCCCCCCCAGCTTGGTGTCATCTGCAAATTTACTAATGGTGCACTCTATCCCCTCATCTAAATCATCAATAAAGATATTAAACAGAACTGGGCCCAACACTGATCCCTGGGGGACACCACTAGTGACCGGCCGCCAACTGAATGCAGCCCCGTTCACCACCAAATATACCTCAGAAAAAATACCAAATATACCTCAGAAAAATAATACCAATAATACCTCTTCTTTGGGAGATGGGAGAACTGATGGAAGTATTGGTGATTTTTGTCTTAAAAGCCAGATGCTTGTTGTCTAATTCATATAGTCTTCCTACATGCAAGTTTTTTTAGTGTCTAGGTTGGAGAACAGAAGAGGAGAGAGCTCCATTTGCTTAAATTTAGAAGTTTTCAGGTAGAGTGTTCTTGGCAGAAAACAGAGTTTTGCTGTGCAATTCTGTTTAAGAGCAAAAGGAAGAATAAACTACAGTTTAGTGATTGATAAAACTTTATTTTAGTAAAACCTTTTGCCAGCACATAGCCATGTTTATTGGAGAACAGTGGTATTCCTCAATCTATGGAAATTGAATAATCATTTGAGAAGGAACATCCAAAGGCAGCATTTAAGAACTTGTAAATGTATCCTGAGTAAATGCAGGTCTTTCAGCATCATCAGCTTCTAAATTTTGCAGGGGCATAGTTGGGTTCTTGTCCCTGCCAATCCCAGTTAAGCTGCTCCTGGTTGGTGGCTCATTCCTGATCCACAGCTCTGCCTGCAGAGATGGAGCCTGTGGTGTCAGTTCATGGCTGTCCTAAGGGAAACCACTGCTTGGGGCTGGGTGCTTTCTAAAGGCAGGATACGATGGGGGAGCGTCCAGCTCCAGACCACATCCCTCAAACGCTGGCATTGGCCAAACAGGGAGCTGTGGAAATCTGTAACTCTCCAGCTATCTTTTAAAGTTGGGGTTGTAGCTGATAATTTTTATCATTGAGAAAATGGTTTTGTTTGGGTTTTTTTTTTTTCAGATATACTATATGACAAAATTGAGAAGCACACTGTTATAAAAGCATATAAAATAGATTGGGGTTGATAATGCTTCCTGTTGAGGCATGTCTGCCTCCAGTTGGTGTGCATTATCTCTAGCAATAATATATAGAGTCACACTTCAGCAGTAATTTTGCAGGGCTAGGAGAAAATACAAGTGGAAATTGAATACCAGGTGTAGCCATTGTTGTGCTTGGTAGTGGTTATATCCGTGCTTACAGCTATTCTCATCTGAGCTCCTGTTTGCCTATTCTGGGAGTTCTGAGCTGTGAAACGGAGCAGGTACTGGTCTGGGCTGAGTGCAGGGCAGCAGTGCTGCCAGCACACCTGCACTGCAGGTATGGGCTGGCACAGCGTGCAAGTTACTGTGACATTCGTTCTGAGTGACTTCATACCCTAAATTAATTGAGTCTGTTCCAACACAAAACTGACAACTTATCCTTCTGTGCATGGTTGAATGAATAATCGATGAATGTCCTTGTCACCTGACAGTCTGCTTGGAAAACCTGAAATCCTTCTGTGATGCTGCATGTCCCTCCTCCCCCTCAGTCTGCAGTAGGATGAGACTGAACTTTATCCCTCAAGATCAATCTGCTGTCTTTGCTAGTCTACAGAGCTGGTTTTGAACATTGTGCTCTGATGAGGCTGTCCTAGATGGCAGCGGATTCAGATACCTCTGCAGAACAGAGCCACATGGGCATGGGATGGCCCAGAGGAAAGGTTCAGATTTGAGGTCTCTTGTTTCTTTTAAGTCATGGAGCCTTGTTGACTGAAACTACTGAAAACTCTGTTTATTGCCATTTAGCTGTTGGTACTGCATGCACTTTTGAAGCGTGAATGCGCTCCAGACATCCATCAGATGACAAAGAGGCTTCTTTTCAGGTGAGCTACAGACAGTACCTTGGGCCTTGAAGGACCTGGTTGTAAATATGCCTTTATTCAAAACGGTTGCCTTGCTATACCTGCCTGATACCTTCTGGTGAATGGTTGGTTTGAAAGCTATAAAAAGTATTAGTCTCGTGAGCGTGTTACAACTGGATATTTGTGGATGTAGAATCTTGCCTGTTCACTGGAGTGAAGTTAAAGTATGTAGCCATCAGCCAAAAAAACCCAAAACCAAAAACAAAGCAACAAAACTATCTTTTCCTGTAGCAAAAATGCATTTATCCAAAAGCCAGGCTAATAACTTTTAACATTTTTAAAAGGACATAGCACCAAATGCCTTTTGAACCTGCATGTATTTAAATTTAAAAAAAAAAAAAAAAGTGGGAAAAAATACATCCTGTAAAGAAAAAGGGATGAGGAAGAGGCTAAATTTAGCAGTAAGTCCGTTAAACACATCTCCCACACTTTTCAGGTGGCATATCAGGTGAGTATAGATTTCCTTTTTCACTGTGGAACTTGGTCTGCACAATTTTGCAGGTGGGTTTTATCCTGTCGTTACAGAAGTCATTTTCTTCCATGTTTTTGTCAGATAATGTATTTACTTCAGTGGCTTCATTCTTCAGTCCTCATGCACAAAACTTGTGCGCTTCTAATACCCATGAAGAAAAGGACTTTCTGAATACAGTGTTTAGCCTGTAGTGTGTGATGTTTGGAGTATCTTCACTTAATGTATCTGGAAATTTCAAACACCATTTTTCATGTAAACCTTGGAGCCATCTTTCACAGAATCCATTTTTAGTTCCTTGCATCATCTTAGCAAGTGGGTAAGTTGTGATTTGCTGCCTCTCCATCCAAACACTGTGCAGGCTGGCAGACAGAACGCAGAACACGTCTCAGTTCAGTCCCTTGGTTGCAGGGAGCTTGAGAATCCCTGTCTGGTTCGTAGGGGAGCAGCACTCCAGCCCTGCGGCAGGATGGAGCCATGGGAACTGCTCCTACCTGCACTGACAGCTCTGGGAGAGAACTGGAAAAATCAGATAAATTTTAATCGTGTCTTCATGTAAAAACTGTAGAAATGTTGTATGTCTTGTTTTGGTTTTGACTTTCACATACCCTGTAAAGGATGAGAAGAGCAGAGTCTTTGACCAAGAGCTGAGATGTGCCTTGTTGCTCTCAGTGTAGATATACAAGAAGAACTTGGTTGTGTAGTAAATACCTTGTCAGTGTCCCAGTAAGATGATTAAAGCTCATTGGAACTGTTTCCTTCTGCACTAATGAGTATTGCTCTGATGTCCTTGGTGATTTACTCTAGTTGTTTGAGTTAACGTTGTAGCTAGATAAGTATGAGGATTTTCAGTGGTGAGACGCCCATTTTTTTTCATGTTACCCATATGAAATAGATCCAGTCCATCCTATCCCAACTGATAGAGTTGGTAAGAATTGTGTTACCTCTTCAACATGAGTTGAACTGGCAACTGTTCTTACTGGCTGCAGGTCAGCAGTGGGAGGCTCAGAAACAGGGAGCACAGGTAAGGAGAAAAATTGGGAGAATAACCGATGTAAGGAAGGGAGGAGGAATACAAAGGGCAGGGAGTAGGAAGTTGTGAAAAGGCACCACCTTTTCTCTCTGGCAGTAATCCTGGAAAGATCTGGCTTCTCTTTGGGCCTGCATGACAAGGAGAGGGATTACTTGGTAGTGGCAAGGCTGTCTGGATACGTCTAAGAAAATAACAGGAGGAGCAGTGAAAGGTGGGGAGTAGAGACTAACGAGAATGAAAACTGAAAGGATGGTTTACTACACTCAGTTTAGTGATTTCGCATATCTCTTCTCTCCTTCTCAGCTGTGTGTTCTTGTTCTTTCCTGCATTAATGATTACATGGTTGTAAGGTCAGCTGGCTCAGAAAAATATGCCCCCACCTTGTCCCCAAAAGCACGGCTGTGTCAGATGAACTGACTGCTGCTGGCTTTGCAGCTGTTTGATCAGTTGATCAGACACAAAAGAAGTATTTCCCACTTTCTCTCCCTGTGTGCTGAGAGCACCGGTGTGAAGGCTGGGACTGGAGCCAGCTGGTGGCTCTGCCCCGTGGCAGTGCCGGGGTGCCAGGGAGTCTGCGGGTTGGTGCCGGAGAACAGCTGGGAGGCGTTAGGAGTTGGTGCTTGTGTATGCTGGATGAGAGCGAGCTGGGTGTGGGCAGGGGAGGCACAGCATCACTGAAGGGACAGCTAAGGGGCTGTTTAGGAAGGGTTTGCTCAAGTAAATCCCTCAGTTGCCTGAAGTGATGGTCCCGGCTGAACCCTCGTTGGATGGAAAGCTGAGTCTTTATAGTGCATTGGTTTGTGCTGCTGTGATTTACTGCGTGGTTTCATGAAACCATTTGAGTGAGCCCCCATGGCAGAGAGGATGGAAAAGCTGTGCTGTTTCCGAAATTGGTTTAGTGTTTTTTGGACTAGAGGCTTTAAATTAAACAGCTTTGTCTTCCTTGCACACTTGATGCGGGCAGGCCAGCCTGGAGCTAGGTTGTCACTACTTTTGGCCTTTACTTCTAAATAGAGAATTTAAAAATTCAGAATAGGTGCTAAAAGTTTACTGGAATGTATGCTACAAGATGAAGTATTTAACTGTTTTTTCTGAAAAATTATTTAAATGATTGAAAGACATTTTTATCAGAGACTAAAATCCACAGAAAACAGTAACAAATTCTCACTGTCGACCTCATCTGTTGTTAATGTCCCCCAAAAGTTTCCAAGGCTCTCACATTATACTCTTGGGCTACACTATAGAACCATTTATACCATTGACAAGTCCTTAGTTCTGCAACTATCACCGAAAGATCATCCCAAAAACATTTAAATCTTCCAATTCTCATGTATTCTTTGCTATCAGAGAACCTAAGCCTGTAAACCTTCACGTTCAGTAATTTTAAGATGTAGTGAGGTGTGATGAAATGCATTGCACATAGCAGTAAACAGTGAAATAAGTTTTCTGAGTTTTCGTTGTGGCCACAGAGATCTCACATCTTCAATGTGTGGGAACAGTCTGTGAATTAAAAACACTGGAATACAGGGAAGCTTTAGGATGTGTTTCTGTTGGTACCTGTGTATTGCCCGATCCATCAGTGCCCAAGGCTTGCAGAGAGCAGCCTGGGCCAGGACCTGGGATACTGCAGCAAAGCACTATAGGGGATGAGGGTTTGGACAGACTGGGAATGATGTAGGAACAAAGTCTCCCATCCTGGCTGACATCTGACTGCTTGGCCGTGACAGGAGAGGCAGGCAAAATAACTATGAACCTAAATTTTTGAGGGATGAAGTCCGGTTGCTTGTTTTCCAATAATGCATCAGTTATCCATACCCAAAAGAGGGAGTAGCATAAGTCCACGGAGTATCTTCAATGGGTAAATCCCAGTCTTCTGTAAGGAAGAACAATATTTTCTTATTGACTTCTCTCAACTTCTTACTCATACCTGATTTTAAGGCTCTCATGAAACCTGCACTTGCTATTTCCTGTTCCCGTAAGGTGAAGACGAGAACCTGACTCGACTTTGTGAGTGCCCTTCCTCACGCAGAGTGCCTGGTCAGAGGTGTGGTGGAGGGGACTGGGCCTAGAAGAGCATCTCTCCGTTCCTGTCACCTGAGCTCAGGGCCTGACAGGAGGTCGGGGTGAATGAGCAGGCTCATTTGTTAGCTCAAGTATGTACCTAAGTGTTTGTAGAATCAGAGCCAACAGTTGTCTAGTCTTGAAATCGAGATTAGAAAATGAGTAATGTGGCCAAGAAATGTGTTAATTGAAGGAACATCAGTTAAAACAACTGCCTGTGTGGAAGGGTGTAGCTCTCTAATAACATCTCTTCACACTGCGATAGATGCACATTTAACACTGACACCTTCACTAATAATTAATTTGATTGTGTTTTATCTTGTTGTTGTTAGATATTCAATACTGATATATTTTCTGTTCAGATGAATTAGCACACCTTCTACCCACTTCAGATGGATGTTTTCTGGACTAGTTTGTTACAGAAATTTCCTACAGCTAGGTCAAAAAATTATTAACAGTGTTGGGGTGAGAAGGGAGTGACAGAGAAAACCATGGAAAAGACAAACTGAGATTGTCTCACTGCTGTGCTCATTATATAATATTTTTGTAGTTTTTAGTTGGTCCAGTTTTAAGCATTCATATAGACAACATCCTTTGGAAGTGATCACTTCTAAGGAAACGGCACTGCATTTTTGTAGTGTATAGTACGTTTTTGGGTTTGTGGCACATGATAGAAGCTTGAAAAAGTTAAGTGTTTTCGTAAAGTAAGTAACAAAAAAATGTGCTATGCTTTCCCTCATGTCTTAATGAAAATAAAGAAGTCTCACTTTTTTGATAAATACTGATTTCAGTGTTATAAGGCATAATTCATCTTTTGCAAACTGTAGTTGGACCTCTGGAAAGAACGGAAAATACAGAAGTATGGCCATGATGGCATGTGGTACTAGCTTTGGCTTGAGGTGGAGTTTCCTTGCTTTGCTTGTACATGCAGCTTTTGCTTTCTCTGTTACACTGTCTTTATCTCGACTCAGGAGTTTTTGCACTTTGGTTCTCTCCCCATCCTATGGGAATGGGAGGAGTGGGGCTGAGCTGCTCACCAGGTTAAACCACAATGCACCTAAATAGTTTTTTAATTGATTACAGCTGCAAACATACATAATTCTGCATAATTGAGAATTCTGTGCCGCTTTGTTATTTAAGAACTTGGCTTTATTGTCCTGTATTTTGTACTTCTCACTTGGAAATCCCAAGCCAAGCAGGCACTGCCCTGTTACATGCAAGTGGAGACACGTTGGAATGTATGGACCAGCAAGCAGCCCACTTTTGAGAGAAGCCCACGTGTAACCAGTGAGAATTTTTGAGATTTGTCCTTTTGATTGCTTAGCAAATGTTTCCAAATGAAGGAAAAGCTTGACTGGGTAGTTTTATTACTTCATGATATGCTTGCTAATTTAACAGTTCATTTGTAAACCTGAAACACTGAGTTGTAGTAATAAAAGAACTGTGGAAAGTGATATAAAAGATCAGGTATGACACAGGGAATTGTGATACGTATTCTGTGCTTCTTTGGGTTATTACTGCTTGATGAAAGAGTTGGTTTTTAGAAGTAAAACCTTAAAGGAACCATTTTTGTTTTCTAAAACCATGAAGTTGAGTCTTTGGCTTTTCAAAATGCTATTATACAGCTATTAGAGTTGGGTTTTTATTCCGCTTACTTGATTGCTATTTGATGGGTTCCGTAGAAGCAAGGTCCTTGAAGATTTAGGGGTGCACCCGCTTTACAGGCAGCATGTGACAGGCTCGGTGTGGTAGCCTTTGTATCTGCGAGCCTGAAACTAATAAAAATAGTGTTTCAAAAATAGCCAGATATGCCTGGTTATTAATTTGTGGCACCTTGGAAGCCAAGTAGTGTTTAATATCACTTTATTCTCAAGAGTAAGTCTGTTCCGGTTGCAGGAGCTCACCATGGTCTCCCTCAGCTGCGCACACCCACGGGCACATGGAGCTGGGGCTGAGTGCAGCTGGGTTGAGGAATTCCCTGTGGGAGCCTCCGCTCCCTCTGTGGGTGAGGCGGGAGGGCCTTTGCTGGGCTGTGGCGTGCCCTGACTGTGCTGGGAGAGGAAGGAATGCACACCCTGGGCTGCAGGAGTTGGAGATGAGGAGGACAGTGTGCCATGGTCCTTACAGTGCTCTGTCTGTGTGAGGGTGAGGGGAGACTCATGTGTGTGAGATGATGAGGGGAAACCCGTTTATGGGATGGTGAGGTGAGGGGAGACCCATGTCTGTGGGAGTGAGGTGAGGGGAGACCCATGTCTGTGGGAGTGAGGTGAGGGGAGACCCATGTCTGTGGGAGTGAGGTGAGGGGAGACACATGTCTGTGGGAAGGTGAGGTGAAATCTGTGTGTGTGGGCAGGGGAGGGGAGTGGAATGAAGTGCAGTGGCTCTTAGTGTGGCTGAACCAGCATGCTCTGGTGTCCCTGTGCAGTCCTGGCACCAGAAACCTGGCAGTGCCACATTTGTGCAGTTTCATTTTCCTCATTCCAGAAGATAATTGTGATAGTGATGTACAGTGAGAACAGGCTGTTCATATAGGCTCATTTCAGGGTATGGGACAGCCTCCCTGTGCTACACCTGCAAGGTGCTGAGGGAAGGAGAAGTCCTGTCCCAAAAGTGGCTGATCCTGAGTTGGGCTGCTCTGATTTGTTAGGGAAGCAGCTTTTCCTTACCAATTTGCCATGATAGAAGCTGGTGGGTGACCAGGCTCCTGGATCATATATGGTCCCCAAGACTGCTCCACTGCCTCTCATCACTCACATCACTTGAGTTCCACTGAAACTGTTTGAATCCTTCAGTGGCTGATGTGAAACTGCACATGAACCATGTCACCAGCATTTTTAGTAGACAGGAATAGCATGGTTAATAAAGACCCCATACTTGGAGAGGCTCATGGGCCTGAGCAGAAGCCATCCGTCTCGTTGTGCACATGCCACTGTACAGGAAACAAAATGAAAGTACTTTTTCTTACACCATCTCTCTTCAGTGTCTGCTCATCCTCTCTGCCCAAGTCTGCCCCTGGCAGCACAGTACTCCTCTGACAACACTGTGCTTTGCCTGTGCGCGGGCAGAAAGCTCCCAAGAGGCCAGTGGTCCTGTGGAGTGTTTGCAGAAGAGATCCCTCCGGGGTCAGCTCAAGTCCTCTTTCAACCCAGTCAGAAGGACGCAGCCCTGCAGCACAGGTGTGTGCTGATCTTGTGGGTTGCCCTGTCTCTTTAGGGCAGTGTGTGCCCTATGCTCGTTCAGGTGGTCATGGCTAACACAGGTCTGGGCTGAGGGGTCTCATGGGTCCATTCTCAGCCTTGGAGCCCATTTGCAGCATAAGCATCTCCTTACTCTTTGTGTAATGAAGGGAAGGGGGAGGGAACTTGTGTTTCTATTTGTCTGCTCTAGGAATATTGAATGAGTTTGTTCTGAAAATCTAAAATGAAATATGGACTACTTGTAACATTAGACCTTACAAGCTTTGTTTTCTGGAGGAAATTATAGCGTGGTATGTGTGCAGAAGCAACATGAATGCCACCTTTAATAGTTTAATGCTATTTTCAAAGCATTAAACACATTTCATAACTATGTAATATTAGTTAATAGTGACTTCGATAATTGAACAAATAAATTGCTTTTTCCCATGGACTGGAATTGTTAGTGCACTGCCTCTGCAATAATGCAGCTTGGGATTCTTGGATGCTAATCCTGTCAGTCTTTTCCAGGCCAGGACAATCCATAGCCCAGGGCAATTGCTTTAACTTCAGTATTTTAATTTCCTCTTTTGCAAAAAGAGGACTAGAAGCGTTATTTCCATTAAGTTTTTATTACCATAATTAGTCTCTTCCGTGGTTTGCTCCTGACAGCAGAGCATTCTGCTGTTATGTGTCATTCTGTGCTGAAAACTGCACGTGCTGAACTTGTACTGATCCTGGCTATACTTAATGGTTAGCACTAGTATTTTTCATGCATCTTGAATTTTGCTTGTTTTAGTAACCAGCACAAAATAGTGTTTTTAAAAATAATTATTAAACATCCAGCTGCTTGCTTGCTTCTGCCCAACCCTTGTGTTCTGTGGGTGATTCTGGTCTCCGTTTGTGAAGGTGAAGCACAGTCAAAGCAACTGACATTGATATTAGTGACGCAAAGTTTTCTGCTAATTTGGTTAAGTTTGGAAAGTTTTTAGAAAAAAGTGTAAGATCATTTATACTCCTGAAAACTTGAATTTTAAACGTCACTGGCTCAAAATGTAAACTATCTTAAAATTTTGTTTTTGCAGGCAAAATGCCAGCCCCAGAGCAGAGCCCAGTGGTGGAGGAGGGGCTGCCACAGACAACTCAGGAGACATCCACAGGCCCAGGCATGGAACCAGAGACTACTACCACAACCATTTTAGCTTCTGTAAAGGAACAGGTATCTGCTCTGTTGCAGCAATTTGTCAGTTCACAATGTGTGTGGAGTTAACAACTGTCTCTTACTGCATTGCTGGAAAAGACACCCTTGTTTTTTTTCTATAGCGAGTTGCCCAGCATCACTGTAGTATATTTTGTGTATCAGAGTCTGAATATAAGGGGTTCAGTTACCTGCACTGAACAGAAGCATCATTCTGGTGTTCTGTATCCCTTGGAATGTCTGCATTGCGTTGTAAGTCAGACTGGAAATGCAGGTTTAGTGTTGAAAAAAGAAGAAAAGCTAGTGTTGAATTGATGGAACGTTGGAACCAGTCCTTGTACATCCTGCAAAGCTGTGTACAGTGCTGCAGAGACCTGCACATACAGATTTGGTATGATTAATTGTATTTTATTAGAGAATGGGGCTTAAAGTTTGAGTTTGGTTTCAATACCAAGGTACTAATGTATTTTAAATCTGCAACACATTTATGGGTGTGTATCTAAGGTGGTAGTCTCTACAGGAAAATAAAATTGTGTTTGCAGTCAAGTTCAACCTTAATTTGTAAAAATTATTGAAGGGGGAAAAAATTCCAGTTTTACGAAGAACCATTCTGACTAAAGTTTTTGTTGGTGTTTTGGTTTTGGGTTGGTGTTTTTTAAAGAACACAAGGAGAGAAGTAATAGCTTGGCTTTCATTGTGTCAGAATGAGAAATAATGATGATCTTTCTTGGCTTAATATGGAATTTGTAATATCTGAGTATCAGAAGAAATCCGCTTAGCTGTTTCTGTTTTGCAACTTCCTTTAAGATGAATAGTGCTTGATTCAAGGTGGAAACTCCGAATGCAAACACTTGATATATTAGTTCCCATGTTGTCCCACAATAGTGGCAGAGCTGCGATTGCTGGGATTACCAGGCAGGATCTCAGTACCCAGAGCAGTGTCGGTGTCAGGACTGAGATTGCAGGGATCTCACTGTCCAAGGTGTCTCTGTGCACTCACTGCAGCAGTTGTGCTCACTCTGAGATTGCAGTTAGGGCAGCACTGTCTGTAACAGCTTCATACACAAATGTGCAGCAAAAAGCATGTGTTAGCATTCCCTTGCCTATCCAAGCAATGTTTTTATATTTTATTAGTCTTAGAGAAAAAATGATAATGGAATATTTCTTCATTTTGAAAATGAGGTTAAAACTTCTCCCCCTTTCCATTCATAAAAAGACTTTAAAAAGATATGTGGACTACTACATAACTAAATTCTGATGAAAACTAAAAAGTTGAAATTGTCATTAATAGTTAGTGTTACACAAACTTCAGAACTGGAGCCTTAATGTAGAATGTACAGACACATAAAATGAGTGTGAAGGGAGGAAGATGTAAATTGTACTTCACTCTTGGAAGTGATAACATGAAAGAATTAAGAGCCAAACTGTTGCTTTCTGGTATTTTTTCTGTTGATAATAATTATGGACACTGACATGTTCAACACCCTTCCCGTGTGGCAGAAAGCCCAGAACAGAATATTTTCCAGTGCAGTTCTTTACTTTATTAAGCTTGAACAGAAACTACTACGCTGTTTTCTGTGGCCCAGCTTCCTTTGGTACAGGAATTGCTGTGAGGTGCAGGGGGTCAGTGTTTGTAAAATAGAGCTGCCACACCCTGATTTAAGTACTTCAGAAGCACTGCAGTGGAAACACAATGCAGAAAAGTCTTTATTATTATTACTTGTCAAATTGTTCAGATTTTATCTTAATAGAAACTTTTAAAATTACTATAGTAGTTCCAAAATAGATAAATTTATTGAATTACTTTGTTAAACTTTCTGCCATAGCAGAGATACAATAGCCATGATTATGTAAAAAGTTGCACTCATTAGTCTAGGAACCCTGCAAGCTGCTTCTCAATAAACTCTCCATTTGTTTCTTTTTCTATTACCCCAAAATAGTTTAGCAACTGTTTAACCAAACTGGAGTGTGTCCCCTGAACTCCAAGCAGACCGTCACTGAGTCAGGTGTCAGGCGGCTGGGTAAATCTCCCTTGGTTATATTTTAGGAAAGAAACATTTCAATTCACTCTTAGTGTATAAAATAATAGAATCAGAACAAGTGTAACCTGTGAGAAATTTAGGTTGCTACACCTTTGAACTTTACTGACAAAGCTCAAGTTCCATTTTAATGTGAAAACACATCCCTCATTAATATAAATTCCGACAGCGCCACCGCAACCCCCACTGGCTTTGGCTGGGGCAGGGGACAGTTCTGTCCCTGGGCTGAGTTATTTTGTGCATACACAGGCAGGTGTGCTCTTGGATCACATTCAGGGAAGCATGACTCGTGCTGGTATAACTTGTATCTCTACTTAGTGACCTGCTGAGCCACTGAGACACTGGCAAGTCCATGGGGCCAGGTGGGATTCCCCTGAAAGTACTGAGGGAGCTATAGAGGAGCTCGCCCAGCCACTCTCCATCATTTATCATCAGTCCTTGCTCACCAAAGAGGTCCCAAGTGACTGGAGATGCCAATGTGGTGCCCATTCACAAGAAGGGTTGAAAGTCTCTTATCCATACTAAAAGTAAATAGAGTATTTTCATACTGAAATAGCAACTTCTTAAAAATTGTAGGGGCAGCAGCATAGCAGTAATTTTTAGGGGTTTAGAATGTAGAGCAGCTAGTTTCCAACTGCTCCTGGCAGGTTTGTGGAATCACTGCTACTTTCCATGTGCAAGCTGTACCCTGCTGGATTTGGAATGAGCTGCTGCTGAACTGTGAGGATTAAATTGGATCATTTGGAACTGTGGATTTCCTGCTTAGCATGTTAGTTTTCAGTGACTGGGCTGAGAGAAAAGGTCTCACAGGAAAATCCGCGCATCAATGCAATTTTCAAAAGTAACTGGAATATGCTGATTTTGATGTCTTTGCTAAGAGAGAAGCACTTGCAGCTGTGGCAGGTTTTGTAGTTTGGTTTAGTTGTTATTGACACCTAGAGATGGACAACTTCCCACCTTTTCTTTTGTTAGCCAGTGACAGGGTAAGGATGATTGGATATGCTTTCAAATGGATAATTATAAATACTTTGGGTTTCCCTTAGTGTTTTCCTACAAGTGTTCTATTGTTCAACACTTCAGCAAAATCTTTTCCTTTTGTATAAGTGTATTGAACCATATCGTATAAATAGAGAACATGCAATTTGCTTTTTTTTTTTGTTTCTTTATTGTTTAAGTACAATTTTTTCACATACTTATTGAGATTTTTATAGTTTATGGTTTCCGCTGTTTAGAAGCATTTCTAGTTTCAGTGAGTCAAGTCTGAGAAGATTATATTCTAGGACAAAATATATGCCACTCCTGTGTCAGGTGAAATGGCCAACTCATTTCCTTAATCAAAATTCTCTGTACTACTTTATCCATGCGAAGGTCTAGAAGTTAATTCTGCCGTCTTGCATATACTGTTTGGCTTCTGAGGAGAAACTCCCCTGGTGAAAGAGCCTGCCCAGAAGTGTGGGTGCCCTTGAGATACATTGGAGCACTGCCACCTTTTGTAGCACCCTTGGTTTAGGTAACCAGCCTGTCTGCTCAGCGGTGGCTGAGCCCCCGTGCCCAGCTGGCAGAGCACACTCAGCTCCAGCACTGATTCCAGCAGCCCCAGTGCTGTCACAAGGCTCACAGAGGATGTGTCACAGGCAGCCGGGAATGCCTCCAGTGCCATTCTTCCCTTCTGATACTCCCATCAGTAAGCTTTCTATGAACTGCTGAAATTTTGATCCCTCGTCAGAGCAGCACTAAAGTGTTGTATCAGACTGGTGAACAATGCCGGCATAAAAGTATTAAGAGTTTTAATGGTCTGCTGCTGTTGAATACAGAGTAAGTGTGATCAGCCAGTAATTGTAGCTATGTTGTTTCACATCCTGTAATCTGTGATTCTCTGCACTGTCCAATTTTTTATCTTTTGTCTTCTATTTTGGAAGATCCTGAGATACTGAAAGCATGCAAATGCAGTTGTGTGCGTGAGTAAACTTAATTTTAACAGACAATATTGAGGTTGCTCTTATTTGATTAGTTAGAAGTACAGTTTTTTTCTGAAATAGATTCTGGTAGAGAGTTTAAATATCAAGTCACTAGGGTATGACATTCATGTTGGAAAATACAGTATGTTTTTAAGTAGTCGCTTGATCTAGCTCTGAATTACAGCAAGTGGAAATGTAGCACTCTGCATAGATCATTGCAGGAGGTTGATGTGAAGGAAGGTATAAATGAACTTAATTTTGTTTGTCCTCTTCTTTGTTGCATGTTTGTATCATAAAAATATCTGAAATGTTGCCTTTTCTGTAGCACTGTGTAAACTTTCATAGGTGATGGGAGTTGTGTCGCTCTGCACTGCGTGTGGCAGTGAATGAGAAATAGTAAATGCGAGGTAAAATATTCCTCTCAAATGTAGGGTGCACTTTCTTAGATCAGCAACTTGAGCTATTGAAAGAGGCTTAATTAGGTTGTTCAACAGGCAACATTTTTGTGATTAGGAACACATTTCATAATTCAGCTGACAATTACTTTGGTAATATTTCACAGACAGTGACATTTGGTGGTTGAAGCAGCTTAGCATATCCCAGTGTTACTGCAGCTTGGAGTACCAGCCTGTCCATGTCCTGTCTTCTGCTACAGTAGCCACTGAGAACTGGTCAAGTCAAGAAGCTGCAAGAGATGCATCTGTCTCTTAGAGGCATTGTCTCCCTCAGCTATCCCTGCTGCCCTGTCTGGGTCTGACTAGCCAGGCATGAACCACCAAAAGGAGTCTGTGACTTCATTGCTTGTGCCATTGCTGCTGATTCTTGCAGAGCTGTCACCACAAAATCTTCCATTAGCCATCTAGACCACCCTTTGTTTAAAGTTTCAAGCTATTGGTGTTTTGCCAGGGCTGTTCACAACAGGGCAGGAAGAAGGTAATTTTTGATTTTTCAGCATTGTAATCTAGATTCCTCATTTGCATCCATGTTACTGCAGGATGAAAGTTCCTTACTAATAGAAATTAAAAGGGTGAGTCTGCAACATGGTACCATATTGGGATGCAGATAGAAGGCACAGAATTGCCTCTAAACCTTCTTTTATTTATTATCCAAAGCACGCAACAGGAGAACAACAGTCTTCGAGGTCAGTCATGCAAACTGCATTCCATTGCTTACGCATTGTCAAATACTTGCTGGCAATAGCCCAGCCCAGTGTGTTGGCGGTTGTTGTCCCTTGCCAGGGAGCCACCAGCCTGTCAGAGGCACTCAGCTTTCACATGGCAAGAGGATTCAGTTGTCAGGATTGGTATAACTGGTCTTGTCTGTACCTTGCGGCAGGGACGTGTCATCTCGAGTGAGATCTCGGCGTCACTGCCAAGGAATTACCGGGGCACGTGGAGCTCGCCAGGAAAGAGCTGACGGTCACCTGGGGTGAACACTGCAATGTCAACACCCCATGCAGGCTTTGTCCCTCCTCTGAAAGCTTCAGCCTCCAAAAGGAAATGACACAGCTCTAAAATGCGCTGGGCTCTGGTTCTTACTCCTGGTGGCCTGTCTGCCTGCAGTCGGTACAGCTGCCTCCCAAAGCAAGCTGCTGTGGGCTTCCTGCTCTGAAGCTGCAACTGTGGTTAAAGCTGTCATTTCCTCTAGTTTTCTGTTAAGAATTGTGGTCTGTGGTTTTGCAGTGGAATTTAGGTTCTGAGCACAAAACTTGTGTTTTGATAAGATAATTAAGTAGTTACTGCTAAAGGGGTGAATAGAATTACAGGTTGGGCTTTTTTTCTCTTGGTGTATATTGGGTAGTCTTGGAAAAAAGTAGTTCTGACCAAGCCGGTGTAGTGTGTCTGTGTGAAGAGATTTGGTTGCTCCTTGGAATGCAGTATGACAGCGTGTTCTGTGACCTGCACCTGTAATTTTAGTTTGTGCTTGCCACATGGATCTTCTGCTGCAAATGTTAATAAGCTTATTAAGAGTTGTATTTGAGTCCTGCGATGCCATTTTGTCATGAGGCAGTGCTGTAGTAGGCAGTGGATTGTTGATTCATGCCCAGGGCAGCAGCTCCTCTGTGCTGGGAACTCCCTGTTTGAGGAGTGTGCTCTCCCACTGCTCCCAGAGAGCTGACCAGGGAAACAAATTCCAGGAGATTCCTGCCAGAACTGGTGTGCTGTCTGATAGATATACACTGTGGAGGTAGGTCCATTCAGAGTGGTATAAAATGTCTTTATAAGGAAACATAAACTAGGAAGGTGATCAATTTAGAATTGATTAGGACTTAGTTTTCTATAATAAAATGACGATTTAAGCTAAAAAAAAAAAGGCTTTAAACATTGAGATATTCCAGCTGTAAACAAGATGGGACCTCTAAAACTATCCCTCTTGTCTATTTATGCAGGTGCTTAATACCTATCACCTCCAGCTGCAGATACCAAATTTAAGAAGACACACACAGAAGTTAGCATTTATTGTTTCAAAAAGTCTGTAGACTGCTGCTTTCCTGGACTCCCAGGCTGCCCATGCCAGAATGTACTCACACACAAAATAGAGCTGGGTTGGTTTTTTCTGCTGTGCTTGTACTTACAAAAGCAGTTGAGATCTCCCTGAGCATGAGTGATTTCAAACTGGCAGATGAGTTGCAGGCCTCTTACCCCTCTGCTACTTAGTGCACTGTGGGGTTTGTGGGCTTTCTGGTCAACACCAAAATAGAGGGATGAAGAGCAGTGTAGAGAGCTGATGGTGTTGGTCCAAATTCAGCAGTGCAAGTGCCTCACAAGTGGCCGAGCAGGACTTGGTGTTTTTTTCTCTTGTTTCTCCTTAGCACAGGTTTTGTGATAGAATTGAGTGAGTTTTGCATTTTGAATACAGTTGGCATGAGCTGTGGTCCCTGGCACTGTGCAATTACTTGAGTTACACTCAGGGAAAAACCTGATCAGTAATTTGAGCTGTCAAGTCAGAGTGCTCTGTGCTGTACTTGATCTGTATATAAGACTTGCTTCATCAGATCATTAAATATTTGTGCTCATCTGTTTTTGTAGAGTGTTGAACGGTTTACGTAAACTTTGGGGGTTTTACAGTATCAGTTTAAAAAAATGATTGCTCGATAGAACCCTTTTCTGTGGTTCATAAAAGCTAACTATGGATGAAAAGACCCCCGATATCCCTTGATGTGACACAATCTCATTTCAGTGCTGTAGAAAATGGTTCCAGGTTTCAGTAACGCCCACCCTGTGCAGCGCAGGCATCCCGTGTCACTCTCAGAAGGTTACATTCCAAAAGCCTGTTACAAAGGCTCAGGTTTGGTACCTTTGGCCAAGAAATGTGACAAAACCTGAACTCAGAAGAGGTGAAATAGCACATCTGTACCCTCAGCCAGTTTGAAATGATAAATGTTAAGGTTTCCAAGTACAGAAGTCAGAATGTAGAATAGTTTAGGATTTGAAGGTTTGTGATTGAAAAGGTTAGGATACAGTATTTTCCATCCAGTTTCCTTGTTTATAGATGCAATTGAAGACTGACTTTACAGGCACTGATTTTGTTAGATTGTGGGAACATAAGGAGACACAACGATTTTAATTGCAGGAGGAATAAAATCTAAAAATGCTTAAACATGTTTTTCTTTTTGTAACAGGTGACAAATCAACATTTGCATGAATCACTGATGTAAAGAACCATTAAATTTCCACTTTTATAGTTTATTCCCCTAAGGAGGAGTCAAAATAAAAAGACATGATTGTGATGAATTAGTAATTGTTTGAGTTAATCCACACCCATTTTTTTAACATCAAGAATACTTTTCTTTTTATTTTGAAATTTCAGGAGCTCCAATTTCAAAGACTTACCAGAGAACTGGAAGTGGAAAGGCAAATTGTGGCTAATCAGCTAGAGAGATGTAGACTTGGAGCAGAGTCACCAAGTATCGCCAGCACAAGGTACTGGTCCTGATGACTTTACTTTCATTTGTCCCATAAGTTAAAGGTTTTTTTAGTGGTGCTTATGTCCTCTTCATATATTTTCACTGGTAGCTATTCACCTCCATTAACATCCAAACTATTAAAAAAATGCAGATTTGCTGTGAAGAGTTACGAGAGTTTCAAGAGGTCTTTTAATAATTGATTACATTTTCAACAGAATGTATGTAAAGCTTTACTTTCTCTATAAATATGTTGAATTTTACTTTTTAGATTCAGCCCAGGAGAAATATAGTAGACTTACACATATTTGTATCAAAGTAACGGTGCTAGTTAAATGCAGTAATCCAATTATTTATTTTTTGTCCTAAATTAACCATCCAGTTTCATTCAGCTCTTTTGAAACTGTCATTACATGTGTTTTCAGGGAACATCTTGCTATAAGTGTGTTGCTGACATATGTAAATAGTGTGAAACATTCCTGATGTATTTTCTGTGCAATGACCGTAACTATGGCCAAACATTTGTTAGTATTTCAGCTGTAAGGAGTATTCTGATTATTTATTTGTTTTAATTCCTTAGCAATCTTTGTAAGTCTGAATGTGTTTGGGCACTCACTCATCTCAAGCATGTCAAATGATTGGTAGCTCTTGAATCTGAAAGCCTTGATAACATGTGTCCTTATGAACCATTTGTACCTGCAGTTCAGGTTCCAGCAGAGCATGGATTTAGAGTGTGCTCTGAACATTAGTGTTTCTTGCCTTAAGTACTGTTTGTTTCTGGATTCCTTCAGCAGTAAACCTGGGTATCATTCTGAAATGTTTCCCCCTGTGGTCATAATAAATATTTCTGCAAATTAAATGGAAAAAAACTTAAGAACAAAATGAACAAAAACTTAAGAAACAGGAGGCAATTATTTAAAAACAGATTTAAAAAATCCAGTGTACCAGCTAACACAGGTGTTTTTATACATCAAACTACTTGAGGTGTGAATGCAATGCTACATTACTTTGTGCTGAGGGACATGGGTTTAAAGTTTGGTCTAGGAAATATGTACTGGCAAGTGTATGGTGTTGGTTAGTGCTTTGACTTACTCTGTAAGGGGGATATATCTTTTAAGAGATGTGTGAGAAGGTGGGGAAAACCAGTTAATCTGTACTTGAATTAGAGGCTTTAATTTCTTCACAGACAGTTGCTTCCAGTGTAGTTAGAAGAGTTGTTGAAAGATTTAAGGGAAAACAATCTCTTAGAGCAGCTTCACAGCAAACACAAGTACAACAGCAAAATTTAGAGCCATAAGAAGATACCTGTGTTTCCCCAAAGCAGGCGATGTAAATGTTTTGTTGAGGCTGACAAGAAATTAAATAAACATGAAGAGGACATGGAGAAAACTCTTGGAAATTGAATACTGTGTTGAGAGATGGGTCATGGGCAGCTGATAGCCTGCTCCCTGAAACAGGGATAACTTGGTTTGGGAGCAAGGTGATGTTTCTCCTGACCAGATAAAAGAGTTGCCTGGCAGAGTCTTATATTAAAAACCAAAAAACAAACAACTGCCTCTCCCCATGAAACAATTACAAGCCTAAAAAAGCCAGCAGAACTAAAATGTAAGAGTCATACAACTTTTTATTTTTATCCTTTGTTCAAATTTTCTGTCCCTGAGGAAATCAACAATTCTTTGTTTCAAAGCCAGTGCTTTAATCTCCTTTATTGTGGTTAAAATATTTGGGAGCATTCCATGTCAGAGTCCAGCTGAAGGGTTTGCTGACCTCAGTGGCCAGAGCAGTTCTCTGATTTACCCACTGCTGTCCTGGCCATGGTGTGGCTCTGCTGCCAGTGATGGGACTATCACCTTCCAGGGGGGCACCTGAGGGACTCCCACCTCACTGCACGGTTCCTTCTGGTGCTTTTGGTTGTGAGAAATGAGTGTTGCTTTGTACACATGGACAAAGGAAAACAAACACAGGTCCTTGTATGTCAGCCTTGTTGGTCTGTTCCCACCTGTGTTACAAGTGCATTGTAACTGCAGGCAGAGGAGTAGCTGATTTGCGGTCCTGAGAGGGGTGTGAAGGATGGGAACAAGACCTGATTTGCGGATCCTCAGCAGTTGTAGTGTGATGGGTGGAGTAGGAAGCACTCAATCAGCTGCAGCCCTGGAGTCCAATACAGTTTGTTCTTGTGTACTTGTAAGTTACTTGCATGTTAAAATTATTTCTTCTCATAATTAATTTTTATAACTGGGTACTGTGCTTAGTACTCTTAAGATATTTTGTGGCATCCCATACACTTTCAAACCTCTTAAGAACTTGAAATTACACGATTAGTGTCACATGTGAGTATTAAATAGCTTTACCAATGCTATGCATGACAAGACTGGAGATAACAGAGTGGGAAATCAGTGTGGGGTTTCAGTTGCTTCCTCTTGCTTTTGTTTTGCGCTGTACCACACACAGGTTTCTGTCAGAAGCCGCTGGGCTGTTCAGCTGCCCATACAGAGGCAATATTGAAGCTGCCATTCCCTCTGTGGTGTGGCTGGCTCCATTGGGTTCAGTTCTGGACTGCCAGGTGTGTGGGAGCACACCACGATGTAGGGGCACAGCCGTGGGGCTCAGACAGATGTGTGGGACAGGCTCTGGTGCCGGGGGACAGCTGTGGTACCAGGGCTCAGCCCACAGTACTGAACACACTGCCTGGCCTGACTCTCACTGCTGTCTGGTTCTTTTCTTCAGTTACTGTTGTGTGACTCGAAGGCTGAGTAGTGTGGGGAACCAAAAGGCTCTTGCTTATCAATGGGGCAGTCCTGCACTGATAACAGCAGCTTGTCACACACACTTCAAGGCAAATGTGTAACTGGCACACCTGGCTCTTTGGAATGCAGCCCCTTGGGCAGCACCGGAACTGATAAAGAAAATTTTAACACTTCTGACAGTCACTTTGATTAATGACGTGCCTGCCTGAGGTCCTCTGGGTTTTGGAAGATCAAACCTATTTCGTGGCCACAAGGGTGGTTTATTTTCTCTGCTTTTCCCACTGGAATAGAATGGGCAGTTTCTGTAGTAGCAGGCAATATTGCAGAGCAGTTCAGCACAGTGCTGCACTCTGTGATGGGCGCTCAAACTACCAGTGGGGTGCACATGTACTGCATTTCATGGGCACATGTTTTTCTCACCCAAGCTGTGCTGTCTGTCCCGCCTGAGGGGCAGTGCCATGTGGGACACCCCAAGCTGTGCCCACCCTCCTGCCTTGCCGTTCCACAGCAGGCAGGGGCATGCTTGTCCTGATCTGACTGCTCTCAGTGAGCTCGTCTGGGGTATTTCTCCTCACAAAGACTGGTTTCGGTTTGCTCCGATGATGCGTCAAATACTTCAGCATTTCCAAGGGTATATTTGAAATGGTTTGCATTACATTCATGTTACCAAACTTTCATGGCAAATTATAAACTCAAAAAAGCCTACCTTTAGAATCAGAGTGCTTTTGCGATGTGCTATCGTTTATCTTCCTCCACAGAAAGTTAAAAGTGCTGTCTTTATTATGTTTTTTATGTCTGCATCAAAAATGAGTGAAACTTGTGAAGTATTTTGTCATAGTTCCCAAATCCATGTTTTTGTTTCATTTACTCAGACTGTAAGCCTTTCTGAAATTCCACCAAAGCTTTTGAATGCCGAAAGACTTGAGGAATTTGAAGGTTTTAATGCAATTTGCTGATGATCAAATATGAAAAAAAAAATTGTATCTTACAGATTAGTTGCTCTGGTGCTAGGAGGAAGAGTGATGGTTTAACACTGACTTCAGCTGCATATGTCAATACTTATTACCCCACGAAGGAGTAGCCTGGGCCACAGAACAGGGCTGCTGTTTTTCTTGTGAATGTCCACCTCCCACTCAGCAGTGTGGGAGAAGCAGAGGGTGACTCTGTTGGCTGAATTGTGGCTCTCCCGAGGCCGGAGCCGAGTGAGCTGTGGGCTGCAGCAGGTGGGTGTGCCGATCAGGTGGCACCTGTCCTCCTCAGAAAGGGCAGCGAGTATCAGGGCAGGGGCCCCCCGGGCACCCCCAGCCCCACGCACAGCCCGCACTGCAGCCGCACCGGCACCGAACAGCTGGAGCTTGGTGGCAGGCCCCTGGCATGTCTGACTGCCAGTCCCTCAGGCATTCCATTAGCTAAGGGATGCACCAGTCCCTGCTGCGGGAAGTGGCATCTGTCAGGATAAGTGAGCACGTGTGGGTGTAGTATTGCAGACCTCAGTATTCCAGAATTCAGCTTTCTGAATTCACCCCTGGAGCATAGTGCTTGCCTGGGTCAGCCAGCGAGCCCCAGGCCCACCTGCTCCTGGTGGCAGCACTGGTTCATTTGTATGGGGAGCATGGGATGGCTGTGGTACCTGGTACAGGGCCTGACAGAATGGCCAGAGGAATGAGGTGTATTGGTGAAATCAAGAGGGATAGCTGTTAGAAAAACTGAAGACTGAAAATTACCTCATTTAGTTCAAATATTTGTGAAAATATCTGCTTACCTGTATCAATAAGAAAAGCAAAAATACGAAATCTCATTACACTGATTTTTCTGGTTGCCCATTGCTTGTGATATGTATTACGAGTTTATAGAGTTGAGTCAATGGCCCCTACACCACAAATTCAGTTACACAAAGCTTTGAGCCTTCGTACTGCATATAGTTGTAAATGTGTTGTTGATGTAGATATTTAGAATGGAAGATAAAGGACAAGTAAAACAATACATTCAGCCTGAACGGGCACTTGAGTACTGGCTGGCAGCTCTGCCGGAGCAGCGAACCTGGATCCCTGGGAACAGCCCGTTCCTGCCGGTGCCTCACAGCACAGATGTATTCCAACGATGGAAGCATAGCCAAGCAGTGAGCTGAAATGCTACAGAAATATGTGTAAAGTACATACATTTTAAACAGAATTATATTTTTAGCTTTTTACAGCTTTTCACCATTTTATAAATATTTAATAAATAATACTAAATTTTTTCAGCTGTTGCCTTTTTTTGATGACAACAGCAGTATAGCCAACCAGTGAAGGTAGGCAATGGAAATCACTACTTTTCTCTCAGGTGGTGCTTTTTAAAAAGAAATACTGTTCACCTTATGGAGTACTTGCAAATATAATAGGCTTAAACTGTTTCATGTTGTGTAATACCCGTGAAGGATGCACTGGGAATTGAACTGTCCGGGCTGAGAACTGGGGATCATAGTTGTGTTTACATAATTTTTAAAAAATAGCACACTGCTTAATAAAATCAGCAACCTGAAATCAGAATTTCCCTAAATGTCAGTTCCTGAAGCCTTTCTGTCCTGTGCACAGATGCTGGCCCGGTTCAAGCTGTGACCTCCACCAACCACTTCTGCCTTTGCAGGCTGGCACAGCCATGTCACTGAGGGGGATGGTGGCCCCTGCTCTAACCCGGAAATCCAAAGCTGGAAAGAGTTTGTTCAAGAGCTGCCACATGGAAATGTAAAATAGTGCTGGTGATCCTTAGTGGGTTTTTTTCTATAAGTGACTTCCTACAAAACCTTTTCCGTTTATCAGATTATTATTTTTTCCACCTTGGCAGCTGGTTCGATTCTGTGTCTAAAACAGCTTTGTACTAAACCTGTGATATGGCAAAGAAAAGGTGTGAAATTAAGAATGGGATAAAACCAAAAACCAACCAAATTACAAAAGCGCAAATGAAACAAAACCTCAAAATAAACAAGCAGAAAACAGTCCAGATATTTAGGAAATATGAGTGAGGAAAAAAATGTAAGGGGTCAAAAAAAAAAAAAGGTGGCACAGGTTGATTTCAGCAGTTTGTATGCATGCTCCATCTCCAGTTACCAAATATTCATGTTCCTGTCATAATATTTATCTGTGTCTTCTCTAACTGAAAACTGTATATCACACCAAATTGTTCTGAAAAGAAAGTATCATTTCTGCACGTCTACTCTACTAACCTAATTCTTTTTCAAGGATAATAATGGACTAAAATGAAGCATTTTCCGAAGTGCAGTCCCCCATACATGTGGCCTCTCCGTGGATATCTGACATGTTATTGTCAGGAAGGGAGGCCACAGCAGCTCAGCATGGGGAGTGCAGTGTGTGACCACGCTGGCTTTTAGTGGAATGAAGTGCACTGGACTTACTGCTCAAAGCTGAAGGACTTGGTAATTTCAAAACATTTCACCTGCAAGGTGACAAAAGCAGGTGATCATGTCAGTAGGTGATGTATACTGGACTTGTTTCAGAATCCTTTGATAAGAACCAAGTTAAATGTTTAACAAATGGAAGTGTTGATGAAGCCGCTTTCTGCGTGTGACCTGTGGTCAGAGCAGCCTTTATCATTTCTACCTCCTGTACCTGTGAAGGAAGTTCCAGTAGCTGGGTGTGCTGGGCAGGGGTGAGCTCAAGGGTTACCATCTCATGTATGTGACAGTGAAGTAGTTGTGTGCTCAGCCGGTGTTACTTTGGCCAGCACCACAGAGCCATGTGGGCTCAGGGGAAGGAATTGAGTTTCCAGAAAGTCTGAGGAACAGAGCAAAAGTGAAAGAGTGTAAAACTCTGTGTTCAGGTAGCATGAAAATTCTAGGGCCAGAGGTCACAGAATCTGTCAAATGGGCTTCGTATTTCTTCGATCCAGAGGACCAGAGTATCAATGAGTAAGGTAACAGTAACTGATTAATGACCAGTTATATGCAAGTCTGCTCAGCAAAGAGTAAGGAATATACTGTAATGTAATGAATTTGTGTAGATTAACTGACATTCAGAACTCAGCTTTCAATAACAAAAATTAATTTCATTTTATAAAAATTCTTTTTAATCTAATACCAGTTTTGGTACAAATTTCCTTATGATTTTGTAACAGTAGAAATATTTTTAAAGATTTCATTAAAACAATCACAAGGTTCAGTTTGCAAGCAAAAAAGCCAAAAAAGTTGCACAGAATTTCCATCGGTGTGTAGCTACAGTCCCCAAATTACACTAGAGAAACGTTCTCGAGTTACTGCACTGGTTAGATTCAATGGCAGCATACTAGAAACTAGAAAAGCTAGTTTTAGCTTTTTATTTAAACTGGATGAACTTTAGGCTAAGGCTGTGCAGAAATAGAGATTTGGTGGCCTTGTCACTGGTGGAGCAGCCAGATGATGGTAGCACAGCTCCTCTGCTGCAGAGTTCAGATGTCTGTGAGTGCTCCTGCCTTTCTCAGAGCCATCTGCCTTGTGTGCCGCACTCACTCAGCCTGATCTCCTGCAGGGACAGTTGTAATAGCTTCAGAAATCTCCATGTGCAGCCGTTTATTCCCTTCTGTTAGCTGGAGGCTGTGACCTTCTACCCTGAAATGCCTTAGCAGGCTCCGTCATGCAAAATCTGGGCTTGTTTAAATCCCAATTTAAACTGCACCACTAAAGGTAGTTTAAACTAATCCACCTGCCTTTGCTCTCAAGTGGAGTGGCAGAGCTCCCTTGGGCTAAGCAGGTGAGTTTGGGGGAAGGTAGCTGCTGGTGTTGAAGCTAAGTTGGTCAAACCCCCAGGATGACATGCAGTTGCACTTTTTGTTCCTCCTGATCCTGGACATAGCTGGGTCAATGTTTGGACTTGATGCTCTGGCATCAGGGCGTATCCCAGTGCCACAAAGGGATTGCATCAGGGACTAAGGCTCCTAAATGATTGGTTTCATTTTAGTAAATAAGGATGAACAGCTGTTCATGCTGCTGTGATGAAGTTTTTTGTAATTGATGGCTGTGGAAGAAAGAACTAAAATAAAAATCATTTAGAGATACGTCTTACCCAAAATTCCGGTCTCATGCTGATATTTAGACATAATATAATCTGATGAACTTGCCTGTTTTTCCTTTAAATAGCTTTCTGTTTGGAAAATAGCAACTTATAGACATTGCAAAAATGATGTAAGAGTCAAAGTTTGGTAGTTTGTATTAGAATGAGGAAATACATTTTCCCATAAAAATATGTAGAGTATCTAATGCCAATAACACATGGATGAATTCTGCATTTGTCTGCAAAGGTGGTCATGCAGCAGTACTAGTGTGAGCACAGGAAAGCATATGGCTGGGTGGAAGAACAAAATGGGGAAGATGGTTTGATATAAAACCATTATTGGAAAAATGCAGGAGAAGTTGGGGTTTGTGCTGATATCAAACTTGCTTGGTCTGTGCAATAATTGTTTCTGAAGGTGTCTCGTTAACCTGGACAGTGTGAGATCTGTCACCTCCTCACTCTCAGAGGTGTAGCTGTGAGTCAGGTGGTTTGACTTGACCCATACAAAAAGGATCAGAATTCTCTGGAAAATTGGAAACTGAAATAACAGTGAAAATAACGAAAAGAAACAGACCCCCAATTCTTAAGCTGCTTTATGCGTAGCAGCCAAATGCTGTCAAGTGGTGACTCCCAAGGCTCCTTGGCTGACCCCTGCCCTGAGCAGTGAGTGCCCCTGTCCGAGGGTGTGCTTGGTGCTGACGGCACACACTGGCTGTGGGCTGATGGCACACGCTGGCTGTGCTGTGTTACTGATGTAACCTGAAACAGGAACCCAATGTCATAAATCATACTCTCACCTGTCCTGGAGCAGACAGGTTATGCTGCTTGGTGTTGTGATGTACAGTAAGTTACGGTGAGTAATTCCCACTGCCTAACAGAAAATTAAATGCAATAACCAGCGGTTCAGTTGCCAGGTGTAAAGCACTGAATAGTGTTATTTACCCGGGCTATTGAAACCTTATCTGCTGGGGTTCTTCGTACAGTTTCCCGTGCTTTGGTTAAAAACAAAATAAAATAAAAAAGAGATCCAAACTAGCTACATGGTTCATTTTTGTGATGATTTTTTTTCTTTCTGCAGCTCTACTGAGAAGTCATTTCCTTGGAGATCCTCAGGTATTATCTTTATGTGTACAATTTGCTTTAAGCCCAAAAAGCTTTATTTTCTTGGCATTCATTGCTTGTTTTGACATGAACGGAATATTTAGCAACAATGCTACATGTCTTTTCCAAGTATCTTTTCTAAAGTATGACATTAACCTGTTCTTTGTCACACATGAGACACTTGTGTGTTCCTCTGTTACCGTAAAAGCTTAGAGATAGTTGTAGGTACTTTTCTTGCAGCTTTTTGTGCCCTTGTGTTTCTGTGTGAGCTGTACCTGTAACACAAGGCTTGTCAGGTACTGGGTCTCCTTTGCAATGAATTAAAAATTACTTGTGAGTCTTCCCCCTGGCAGGTAAGGATCATAAAAAATACTGCATGTTCTAAGCTTGAAAACTGATTTTTTTTCTTTTACAGATGTTTTTACTTAACTGAGAAAGTCTCTAATAAGTGAAGGTTTTTCTAAGAGTGCTTCTTCTATTTTTGTATCTCAGGATAGCATGACCTTTCTTTCCAAAAGAAGCACTTTTCTTGTGGTACTGCTACATCTGCTCCTAAGTATATTGGGGGAATGGGTAGGACTGTATCTTCAAAATGCCATTCTCGTGTCTGTTGGAGTAATCCCTCCTGCTCCTGGCAGATCAGAGCATCATACTGGTCAGGTTGTGTGCAGCAGTTATGACATCTGGCCTTGCAGAGTCGCTCTGTGACCACAGTGGGCTCTGGAGTGACGTGGGGCACGTGCAGGAGCCCCACAGGATGCACTCGGACCACGGCTCCCGCGAGTCCCTTGTTGCTCCAGATGATGTCTCTCCAACTGGACCATGTCCTCTTGTCATATTACCCCAAAGTGGCCCTGTGCAATCCAGCTGCAGCTGGCACTGCAGGGAGCCTGGTGAGAGCTGCACCAAGCCAACTCTGCAGAGCGTTTGTCCTTCTGCACGGGATGCTGTCCATCCTCGGAGCCGCTGCACGGGGCCACTGCCTGCCGGTGCTTGTTCAGCCTGGCACCTTCATACTCGCCGTCACTGGGGTAATTGACGTAATATCCCCTTCCTGGGTTTGGTTTTATTTAGAGACTAGGCTCTTAAACTTCTGCATGGTTTTATTTCCATGGTTTCTGTTGCCCCAGCTGAGGTGAAGCACACATTAGCTTTTCTCCTTTCCTTTGCAGCTAATATTTTCAACAACCTACTTGTCCTGGCATTTAACTTTTGCTAATCATGGTGACGATTTTTTGGTATTCTTTCAGCAGTGGCTTTAAACAGAAGTCAAATCTGTTTTATCTAGTAATTGAGAAATTGATTTTATTTATTCTTTCAATGTGAACATTGTTTTTGTGGATTCTGGTTTTTGGGGGTTTTTTAATCACATTGTTTCCCCTGGTTCTGCAGTGTCCCAATCACAGTTCACAACTGGTACAGATTCCTTCTGGCAGCTGTCTGGCATTGTTCTCCTGCTTTATCTCAGCCAATGGCATTACATTGCTTTGTCTCCTCCTCTGATTTTCCTGTGACTTATTCTTTGTCTGTTGTTTTTCTCCTTGACTTTCTCTTAGTTTCTTTCTTTTTTTCTGCTCATGGTTTTATTTTATCCTTTAATTCTCCCCTCACATTTGTGTGTGTCTTTTCTTTAGAAATCTCCTGTGCACATCCCTGCTAAGCAATCACTTGACACATGGCAAGACATCCTATTTCTATTTCAATGCTGTATGTGTTAATGCAAACCTAGATGTGTATTTCTCACATCTCTGTACCCTAAGTAGCCTTCTCTGCAGGAATTGCATGTTGGAAAAAAACCTATTTCTTGCTTAGAATTTCTTGCTCCACATTTCATTTCCTGTTTACATTTACGTTGTGATTCTGGCATGATTGTAGATTTTATTCCCCATTTCACTGTGGAGCTTTGTTTTGTAGAAGTGTTGTTAGATGCTACTTTACCAACTGCAATCTGAAAAGACTGAAGTTAAAGATGGTTGAAAACACTGCTTTAAGTTACCTTTTTTCTGACTGTAGATAGTGGTTTATGTCAAAAGCATCAGGAGATGATAAGATGTGACCATAGCTGTGATTGCTTTCTGCATCAGTAAAATTATACAGAATTTTCACAGAAATATAAAATGATGTTGTTATGCAGATGCTTATAAATAGAATATTAGATCAGCAGCCATTTATAAAAAGGCCATTATTTTATTCAGGGCACTCCTCATGATTTCTGGTAGTGGAGAGAAATAGAAAGACAACAATTTATTTTATTGTGCATTCTGGCTTTGTTAGACAGTCTAAACAATCTTTATTTTTTAGCCCTGTGAAAGCATTTGCCTGGTGGCCAATGTGTGATGGAAGCAGGGTTGGGCTCAGAGCTCTGTCTGAGGAACATCTGCACTGCTCAACACAATTGGACCTTATTCTTCCTGGGTGTCTCTCCCCAAACTGATTATTTGTCAGTCTGACATTGATTTAGTATCATGTAATATCCAGGAACTGAAATAACAGGGCCTTGTATTAGTGAAACAAAAAAGATTGAAGATTAAACTATTGAAGTTGGATGTAATTCTAATGTAAATGTCTGAGTCCCCCAAGTGTTTTATTCCGAAGAACATGAAATACCCACTGGTGGCTGTTACCCTCTGGTGTTGAGCTGGTGTAACAGGCTATGAAAAGAGTTCTTTAGTGTTGGTTCTCTGGATTGTTTCTAGGCATACTGATGATTGAACTTCGGGAAGTGTAGCAACACATCTTATAAACCCTAATTAAATTTGGTCATAATACTCTTATTGTAATAAATTAATTAGCATCAAATTTTATAAGGTGGTTTTGACCTAAGAATGATACTACTGATAAATAACTGTGCTGACTGCCTAAAATTTCTAAGATTGATTGATTTTTTTTAAAATATATTTTTTTAATCCAAATAGTGTTCAAACATTCCTCGTAGTAGCAATTACTGAATAACTTTTTAGAATGAATGGTACGTTATGGCTCATTGTGCAGATAGTGAAACACCAGCACTTTGCGTCCAGCCAGAGGATTTCTGTGCAGCAGGAACTGCTGCCCGGAGCCTGCAGCTCCTGGCACCGAGCAGCCCTTGGGACTGGGCTGGTGCTCCTCGGCATATTTCCTTTGGGTTCACTCTGGGCTCGTTCAGGAATTTCGGCAGCAAGGATTTACATTTCTGATGTTACCTTTAAACATAACCTCCATTGCCTAGTCCATTGCCTCAGGGAGGTTCAGGTTGGATATTGGGAAAATTCCCTCATGGAAAGGGCTGTCCAGCCGTGGCACAGCTGCCCAGGGCAGTGCTGGAATCCCCGTCCCCAGAGGGATTTAACAGCCGTGGGGATGGAGCCCCTGGGGACGTGGGTTAGGGGTGGCCTTGGCAGTGCTGGGGGATGGTTGGACTCAATGGGCTCAGAGGGCTTTTCCAACTCCGATGATTCTGTGATTCTGCTGCCTGTGTAATATGATGGCAATTGAATGCTTAATATTTCTGAGAAAATAATGTTGATTCAGTGTGATCATCTTTGTCCTTTTTTTTCCCTAGACTCTGTTTAACTTTTTCTTTTCTTCATAAGAGCATTGCTGTGTCTCCTTTGTTTTTCCTTATGGCACTGTTCAACTGACATTCTTAGAGCTGAAGTAGGCTCGAGTTGCTGAGAAGCAAATATTTAGAGAGTAGTATGTGAAGTAAGAAGTGTATAAAATTAGTAGAAACTGCTGTTGATAGTACACAAACAGGGATGAAATTGAACTCGGCCTTCTGCATCTGGAAGTGTTGATTACAGGCCCTTAAGACAAGGGTAGCTGTCCTCTGGGCACAGCAGCACAGTTGCCCAGTATGTCTGTATACTCTACAGAGTAGACATACTAGGTAATCAATTCATTTTTTCATTACAATAGGTTGGAACATATATTTGAAAAATCAGAATTGTAGAACTACATCAAAACTTCAAGGAAACCAAATTCTCAGATATTCATATTAACATTCTTTTTATTGAGTCTGGGAGATGACACCTGTCTGCCAGTGAACTGTTTCTGTTGGGAGTAAGTCCTTTGTTAGTATGTGTGAGAAAATTATGGTGATTGAGTTTGCAGGAAACTTGATTATGAAACATTGGATTTATCTAATTAATTTATTCTTTCAGATCCTCCGCCCACCGGTGTAAGCAAACCCCAGGTGTCAGAGGGTGTTCACACCAATGCTTATGACATTAGAACAGAAGCAGAGCAAGGGACCCTCTACTCACCAGAGCAGACATCTCTCCATGAAAGTGAGGGTCTGTTGTGTGCATTTTGAATATTAGAATACATTTCTGTAGTGATGGTATAAAAATGTAATAGTTATGAATGCAACAAATAACAAATTTCTATAAGACTTAGTGAAGTTATCAATGCTTTTATTCTTATGCTGGCTTCATATCTTCAGGGTCTGTAGGTAACTCAAGGAGTTCAACACAAATGAATTCTTATTCTGACAGTGGTTACCAGGAAATAAGCAGTTTCCATAACAGCCAAAACTTGAGCAAGTCAGAGCTCAGACAGCAGCATTCCCTTGTTGGACCGGCCAACAACCATGTGGTGAGGAGCTCCCGCGCTGAAGGGCAGACATCAGTCCAGGTACCCTGACCAGTCACTGCACCTCTGGCTGTGCATGGGCTCCAGTGGGGTTTAGAGACAGCAGCTCATAGCTGGGCCTCCCTTTGTGTGGGCTGGAGTTAATGATGTGAAATGACAGTTTTGTTTAACACTTTCATGGGTTAAAAAGCCAAAATGGCTTGTGGCGGACAGGCTTGTTTGCTGGGATCAGCACACGTGTGATTTGGGTCATTTGCGGGAGCTGAAATGAAGTAACACTTGGGAGGACTCCTGACTGCAGAGTACACTGCTGACAGGGTATCAAGGAGGTACCACTCATCCAGAATTCATTGTGATAGTGCAGAAAATCTCCTAGAATTTAACCTGTATGTAAACTTGGGGCTTAAAGGAAGATGATGTTTGTGTTCCTGTACCTTTCTTTTTCAGGAAATGATAGTAAGACAGAACTTTACAAGCTTATATCAGAACTGCTCATGAGTTTCCAAAATGGTCAAGTCATGAGGAAAGCGAATGTAGGTGCAGATTAACATAAGAAGCCAAATGAGAATGAAGAACAGATAGGTTTTTAATGTTAAATTGCCGTTTTATATACTATGGAACACTGGTTAGAAAAAAAGTTAAGGAAACCTTGAAGGGATGCTATTTAGGGTTAAAACTACTCTCCTGCTGCCTGTATATACCACTAGATTGTGTGCATTTCTTGTTGACTTGTCTGTGTTACAGGAGAACACAATGGCATTTTATGAAGCTCATTAATGTTTTCGTTTTTAAACAGCCTTCAGTAAATACTGCTACCAACCGAGTCATGAGGCGGGTCAGTTCAGTCCCATCCAGGGCACAGTCTCCCTCCTACATGGTCAGCACCGGTGTGTCCCCGTCGCGGGGGTCGCTGCGGACGTCCCTGGGGAGCGGGTACGGTTCTCCCAGCGTGGCTGAGCAGAGATCCCTGGCTTCCCACGGGTACTCCTCCACCACCCTGCCCGTGCAGCGAGCAGCGTCCCCATACGCCGCGCACAGGCCCGCGTCCCCCTCGGCCGTGCGGCGCGTCGGCTCGCTCACGTCCCGCCAGGCAAACCCCAACGGCGGCACCTCCCAGTACCAGACCGTGGGCAGAATGGGCTCTCCTCTGGCCGTCACCGATGTGCAAACCAGAGTGGGTTCTCCGTCCCAAACTCAGCTGGGATCCTCCTCCCCAAAGCGTTCTGGCATGACAGCAGTTCCGCAGCACTTGGGAACGACGCTGCAGAGGACAATTCATGATGTTGAGCAATATGGACAGCAATATGAAATCTATGAGAGGATGATCCCCCCACGGCCCGACAGCCTCACAGGTGAGTATCAGGTACAGACACGGGTAAAACTCAGCACAAATCACAGCTGTACAAAACCCGGGTGTTGTGGGTGAAACGTTGTAGTGCTGGGACATAACTGCAGTGGATGTGTCAAATCAGTTGTAAATACTGATATCAAACACTGGATCAGTCACAAGTTCCCTGTGAATACTGGCTTTCTCTGTGATTACTAGTTGCTGACTGGGCATTGAATTAAATGCGATTATTTAAGTCGCTAAGTGAAATTGTCAGTCTTCCAGAGGCATGTCAGCATTTTCAAAGATAAAGTACATTTAAATGTGTGTGCAGGCTGTACTTAAAGTAAGAGATACTAGCCTGGAACTAGTGTTATGTCTAGTTCTCTCTTAAAATATGTAACTTAGTACTGCCGAATATTAGTCTTATTTTCCACTAATATTTCTTGACTATCTCATACTTCAAGTTAAATATAGGGTAACCATTTTAATACTAGCTTAAAATAAAGCCCTAAAAGGTAGAATCTATTAATCTGAGAGGCAATTCTTATAAAGATGCAGTTACTCTACATTTTAAGTTGTGTGTGTGTTACTGGTTTTGTCCTGTCCCTCATCTGAATGAGCACAGACAAGGTGATTTTCCAATCGTGCCCTTTTGAACAGACAGCAATGTTTGTTTTTTCTTTTAAACTGTCACACTGCGGGAAACTCCAAAATGCTCTCATTCCTCAGCAAAAGGTGTATCTTGTCCCTCACCTCTGTTTGCAAGGCATAATAATCTGCCAGTTTGATAGGAGTGTGGCAATGAGTTTAATGGGAAAGGCTGTTCAGTGGTGTAAATGTGTGCAGGCTGGGACTGCACAATTTCTGCTGTAACAGCAATCTTGCACTTTTAAAATACTAACAAGGTACTTTACAAATACCACTACTTGAGAATATCACCTTGTCTAAACAGGTGAACTGGTAGATCTTTAGAAAAATAATTATTGGGATAGTGAATCAGTAATTCAGTAACAGACACTTTAAATGTGATGTTTTCAGAATGAAGGAAGTAATTAGCAAAATGGTAGTCAAGCTGAGAGAGCATCTTATTTTATAGCCATCTGAACCGTAATCTTTGCACAAAACTTGAAATACCCTAATTTCCCTGTGCTTTGTGTTACCAACTGAGTAAGAATCCTGTAGTATTATTAAAAAAACTCCTACATTTTCTAGTATAAATTAGTTTTCATGTTCCTTTACAGGGAGCAGTTCAATATATAATACCTGAAATCTGAAACTCGAATTTGTAGATGATCAGTTTTCTGAGAGGAAGTTTGGAAGTGGGAAAGTTTAGTGCTGTGGCAGCCTTTAGTATAATCCAGAGCTCTTCCCTGCTGTGTAAGCAGGAGGAGAGGATGGATTTGTGATCAGCTCCTCTCTTCCTTCTGTGCTTGCAGTCTCCATTTCCATGGGGTGCATGTTCTGGGAGAACGGTTAGAGGTGAATGTCTTCCCAGGAGATGGCACTGTCACCTGGAGGTGTGGGTCCAGCTGTCCCCTTTGCTAGTGAAGTCCCTCTGTTCTCATCACCTGTAGATGTGTTTTCTTAGTGATGGCCCAAAGGTTCCCTTGCAGACACTGTGGGAGAGCAGGTGTGTGATTTGGGGGGGAAATACTCAAATTCAGGATACATTTGGTTACGCATCACTGCTCCATTGTACTTTTGAAATTGTTCCGTAATCTCCGTCATTTGGTCATCCTTGCAAAGTTCATTTTGCGTGTTCTGTTACTTTGAGAGCTGCCAGAGCTTTAGTGCCTGCAGTGGTAATGCCAACATGGACAAAGCTGTATACATTTATATGTTATACATCGCATGAAATACTAGTATATGGCAAGGTGAAAACAAAAATCTAACGCAGCTGCAGGATAACTGTGTGTACATACTCACATCACAGGCTATTTAAACCTTTATAAAGACTTTCCTCCATGTGCTTACATCTCTGCTGCCACTACTGAGCAGATGTTTGCTCTTACTGCTATGGACTGTTTCAGTTTCAGGATTACAACCCCCTCTAGGCTGTGCCCTGTGCCCTCTGTCACAATGGGATTTCTGTCTGGTCCACACTTACCCATCATTGCTGAACCTGCACACTGCATGTGCTGACTCAGCTTTTATTCCGAGTCATATAAAATGGTTTAGACTTTCAACTGTAAATGCCACCAAAAAAAAAAAGTTTGAAAACTTCAAGTTGTCAGTGTCTTTTTGTCAAAGAAATGCTGCTTTGTCAGTCTTTCAGTATGAATGTAATAATGAAAAAAAAGTAATGAATAAATCTTTGTGACTGTAGATATAACCAACACCTTTTCTTGGTGAAGGAAGAAAGATTCAGTCCTGCCAGCTGGATTCTTTTGCATTGGAGAGGGGCCATGCGGATGTTTCCCTGTGCTTGGTTGCAGGCCTGAGGAGCTCCTACGCGAGCCAGCACAGCCAGCTGGGGCAGGAGCTGCGCCCGGCGGTGTCCCCAGACATGCACATCACCCCCATCTACGAGGGCAGGACGTTCTACAGCCCTGTGTTCCGCAGCCCCAACCACGGCACCGTCGAGCTGCACCACGGCTCCCAGGCCGCCCTGTTCCGCACTGGCTCCGGTGGGTGACGGCCACGGGCTCTGCCCAAGCCCCGCGTTCAGGACACAGGGATAGAGGAGAGCAGGGCTCAGATAGGTAATGCCAGCGCAAAGGAAGAACTAGAGGGGATCAATCAGTGGAGATAAAGCCAGGTTTGAAGGGCTTAGAATAACCAGCAGGAATTAAAAGGCTTTTGTGATGTTTGCAGGGAATGCCTGGGGCGATATATCAGTGTCAGCTTGGGGTCAGAGTGTGTTCTGTTTGATATCGCACGCTCAGGTACATCTGAGATAAGCGTATTTCATGACACACAGGATTTATTGCTTCCTCTCGCGTTCTCTGTGCATCCCTCTCTTACGAATTGAGTTGGTTCATGGGTTTTTTATTCATCAGTACAGTAAAACGAGAGCTTGCCACTAGAATTACCTACCGCATCTTTCACAGTAAAAATACCATTTTACCCAACTTCTCAGCGAAGGATAATGGTAAATGCTACAGTTGAGGATTGTGTTTGGAAACTGAGATATTCCTCTAGTACCTCACAGAATTGCTACTCATGTATTATGAAGAGCATAGGCATTAGATTAGTACTAGGATTTATTTTCTGCAGGGAGAAATGTAATATATGTTGCAGTGCAGTTTGTTCTTTAAGGTTGATTAATAATTTGTATAGTGATTTCAAAAAACTCTCAAAATATTAGAGTGAGTTAGTTAAGTAACTCCAGAAAAAATTATAAGAGAATTGGCCAATTCATGTCATGTTTTCACACACCTGAAAATGGCTTTTTAATGCTTGCTGATACCAAGAGAATGAAGTGCAAAATAAGGCACCAGTTTTTGCAGTTCTCCTGCTTTCTACAACCTATAGTAAATGGAGTTTGTCAGAATGTGCCAATGAGGAAATATAACTAGAAATTGGAATTCTTTGTTTACTTGTCTACTTATACCACCTACCTGGGAAGAACAAAAGCCACAACAACAGCTCTGTTCAGTCAGGGAGATGCATATTCCTGTTCCTGAACTGCCTGGCTTCATCTTCGAAATGATCCTCTTGTTATGTTTTGTTAGGGAAAACATATGTGTAGTTGGGAAAAGCAAAGTAACGTATAAACAATAAACAATGTATTTATTTACTTACTTTTCCTTTTTGGTGTAGTTGGTGAATTGACGTTATAAACTTTGAAAGCACTTTTCTCCCAGATTTCTGCTTGTTGGCACTTTAAATACTTGTTGAGGCAAGCTGAGGCACAAGCCTGATCCCACCAAACCTTTCATTCTGTAACTAACCTCTCCACCTTCTCTGGGACACTGAGGAATTGCTTCCTGAAATCTGACGATAGCTTCCCACATGGAACTGTGCGCGTTTTCAAGGCTGATACTTTATTGCTTGCACTGCTAACTAGGTATGGCCCCTTCTGTTCAGCAGACCTTTGTTACCTGGTTGGTTTTGACACTGTTCTGTCCTAGGCCTGGGCAACCTGCAGCGCTCGTCCAGCCAGCGTAGCACCCTCACATACCAAAGAAACAACTATGGGCTGCCCGCGGCGTTCGCGGAGCCGCTGCGGGCGGTGCCGTTCCGGCTGCCCGAGCCCGGCTACAGCCGCGCGCTGCCCGCGCCCGACGGTGGCACCACACGCTCCCCCTCCATCGACAGCATCCACAAGGACCCCAGGCAAGTCTCACTGCACACACGTGGCACCCCTCGGTACGGCTTAGTCAACACGACTCACTTAGCGACTCAGATCTGTGCCTTTATAGCCAAAATAACAAACGCAGGCTGCCTGTTTCAGTAGGACAGAGCAGCTGTTATGCATTTTGTTATTACATTTTTCTTCCATGCTTATTTGCATGGAGAAGTTATTACAGGAAATACTAACAAATTTGATGATATTTGACTGGATTATTCTAAATACTTTTAGTAAGTCTACAGAGTAACCTGTAATACTGCAGTGAGTTTTCTCACTATATGAATGAATATTGGGGCTTGAAAATTCAAAAGTACAGACCTAATTTATTTGAATGAATTTTTCATGAGCAGCCCGCTTAAATTTCAAAACAAAGTAAATTTAGAAATCATTTATAAATGTTTTTGGAAGTGAAATTTAGAAATCATTTATAAATGCATTTTGGAAGTGAGCAGGTGTATTTCTTAATAATTACTGCTTTGTTGTTGGAAATGTCTGTGCACAGTGCGAGCCACTGACAAGGGTAATATTGTCATTGCTATTTACTATAGACACTGTGCACTGAAACCTTGTATTTGAACCCGGAGGTATCAAAGCCCAGGCCATGCACAGTTTGGAGGGATTTATGACACTGGGTGTCACCCAGTCTGGGTCTGGGCTTGGTAGGAATTCTGGTCCCTCCTCAGATTGCTGGTCACTGAGGCAGCTTCCAGGCAATCCTTGGCTGTGGAAGCACATTGCCCATCCTGCTGGTTCAGAGAGAGCGGGAAGTGGAGCAGCTGCTCCTGCAGGAGCTGAGCTCAGCTATGCCTTGGGGGCTGTCCTAGGGGCACGCTGGGCACCAGGGAAACCTGGAGCAGAGATGGTGAGAGGGAGCCTCACACTGAATCCCTGGTCGTGCCTACAGCGTGTCGTAGCACTGGGCACTTCCCCCAGTCTAGGCCCAACCTGCCGTCTTGACAATAAAAGCACTGCTTTAATGGATTTTGTTATTCTATTTATTGGTGGAAATTCATATATTTAATTATTTTAGTGGATATTGAGAGACGGGGTAATTTCATTCAACTGAGTGGTACATTCATCCAAATGATGTTAGGATAATCGTAGCTCTAAGTAAAAACTTGCTGGCTGACTGCTCTGGCATGTGGCAAGAAGAGTTACTTATAACAGGGGTGCCTCACATTCATAGCAAGGAACTTTAAAGAAATTCTGACTCAGTTGCCACTGCTGATGCACCTTCTTAGCTTATAATCTCCCAGTGGAATAGCTTGCATTTAATCTGTTCCAGTTTTGTATGTACGTATCATGCTGTGGCAGGGGCGGAGGAGTGGGTTACACAGCCCCAGAGTGGGCTGTTGGGAAGCACCACTCTGGAATGTGAGGGAAAGCTACTAGTTTTACTAGAAAGGCAGTTTTCCCTAAGGTTTTCCTATCATTAGTATGGAGAAATAAACCTCAGAGTTATTGAGCAGTTTGAAGTGGGCACAGATCTGAGCTTCCTCTTTGGGTGAGTCCTGGGAAGACTTGACTGGCCAGGCCAACATTGGCCTTGGCACAACTGCCCAGGTACTGTTCTTGGAACATATTTGGCTCTTTTTTTTTATTTACTTGGATTTTTGAGCGTGGGAAAACTTGAGATACTACTTCGTCCCCCTCCATCCTCCTTTACAGAAGGCAGATTGTCCAGCAACTATTAATGACTATATTTCTGTATCTGTGAATTGGACATGGGTGTGTTTCATGACTTTTCTAGGATTGGTCTGCACAAAATCATCATTGTTTAATGAAAAGTATTTTATTTTAATAATTTTAAATGTACAGTCCCTGAATGACTCAAACTTCTTGCATCTGATCCTGCCGATGACACTTCAGAGTGTGCAGGTTTTGTTGAGGTTTAATTGGCTTCACCTTTGGAAGAACATTGAGCACCAAGAGAAAAATGTGGAAGAGATGGCCCTGAGCAGCACTGTTGAGGGGGTATCAGTTGCATTATATAATTAATTTTTGGATATTTATGTAGGTTGAAGCATCTGAGTTGGTGTAACTTTAACGTATATTTGTATTTGTGTGGTCCGCAAGCCAAGCGAAGCTCCATGCATGTAGTGTCATTGTCCAGTTGGAAGACTAAAAGGTGATGTGACTCATTATCCCAATGTGCCTGGTTTTTCTCCTTGCCCCGTTCCTCCAGAACAAAACTGGAATTGTTGACAAGATGTTCTTGCACTTAGTAAACACCCTGTGTTTGGAAGTAATGCCTTCTCTGCACTGCGTTGTCCATGCAGGGAGTTTGCGTGGCGGGATCCAGAGCTGCCCGAGGTGATCCACATGCTGCAGCACCAGTTCCCATCGGTGCAGGCCAACGCGGCCGCCTACCTGCAGCACCTGTGCTTCGGGGACAACAGGGTCAAAGCAGAGGTACGTGCTGGCTGTGCCCCTGGCAAGGACACCAGGGCTCACCTCTGCTCGTGGGTTTCAGCATAACACAGTGTTTGTGACCTTGTGTTTCTGGGTGTGCCACATGGATGCTAATATTGCAGTATCTGGGGATACGTCATTACACACATACACAAACATATTTTTCCTGTCATAAGAGCTGCATGGGAATACTATGGAAATCTTTTACCTCAAAGTTGTGTAATCCAGCAGAACTATAAAATTTGTTTGCCAGAGCCTGGCTTTGTGTAACCAGGTGATGACTGGGGACTGGAACAGCCAGGAGCTCTAGAAGGCTTTCACTGTTTTTGATCAGTGTTTTAAGGCATCATAGGGAATGAGTGATCTGTCAGGCAAAGGAAAGAAATCCAATCCTGGAAATATGTAGAGGACAGTGTTTATGTCACTATGGTGTGGGGGAGGGATACATCTGGGTGAATATCAAGAGAATTGTTGAAATTTCTAGAAACTTTGCACTTGAAGAGCTGCTCTTTTTGCAGAGCAGCTGTGAGCTGTTGGTCTGAAGGAATTTGCTTTTTCATTCACATCCTATGTGTGTGTGTGTGTGTGTGTTAATCTTTTCAGTATAAATTTTGTTTATGTTAATAAAATGCTGGTGCAACTTTTATAAAGATAGCCCAACATGAATCACTATTGCTGGGAGGCAGATGAAAAGGTAGTGGTGGTTTTGATGTTGTGGTGACGATCACGGTGATAATCAGCCCTTATTTCTAATATTCCCAAAAAAAAAATTCTGAGGTATAGGAAATTACTTCAAAAACTGTATTGCTGGGAAACAATTAAAGCAGTAACAATTCTCCTGTGAACACAGCAAGCGACTGAAAATGCCCCTCAGTCTTTTCAATGGTAGAGGGCTTCCCAGGAATTTCAGTCCCATGTAACAGTCAAGTCAGGAAGGTTTAGCAGCTGTTTATTCTGGAAGTAGAATGGGATTTACAGTTCCCAATAAAAACAAAAGCCTTTTACATCTGTGGAGTGAGATGGGTGAGATCAGTGGGTGCTGATGGTCCTGATGTTCTACTTTCCAGGTCTGTAGGCTGGGAGGAATCAAGCACCTGGTAGATCTCCTGGATCACAGAGTCCTGGAAGTTCAGAAGAATGCTTGTGGTGCGCTGAGGAACCTCGTTTATGGGAAGTCTACTGACGAGAACAAAATAGCCATGAAGAACGTGGGAGGGATCCCGGCCCTCCTGCGGCTGTTGAGGAAGTCGGTCGATGCCGAGGTCAAGGAGCTGGTAACAGGTGAGCTGGTTGATCCCTCCTGGACTGTGTCCTTACCGTCTGAGGGTCTTTCCTCCCCCAGGCAGTGCCAAGCACTCGCTGTGTGTGTGATTTTCCTGACGTGGGTGTCAGGCAGACACAGGGCAGCTGGAGCCAGCACTTGGATTGACACACACTCGAGTATCACATGAGCAGGGAGCAGAAACTCCTTCCACATGCAGAGGTGCTGGGGCCAGCAGGGATCTGCTGGGGTGAGTAAATGGGCTCAGCACTCCTTGGTCCGGAGCTGTTTGTGTGTGGGATGTTCACTCTTCCACAGTGATGGAAGTCGCAGTTAATGGCTGTTGAAAAACAACCTCTTGGAAATTCCCCCTCTACCTACGGTCTCAGGCTATCTCTTTGGACTTTGGCAGACAATTCCATAACAGCTACATACTTGTTTGTAAGTGTACCTCCACAACCATGAGGAACAAAGGGGCATCCAAAATTAGCCTGCAATCCCTTACCTTAACACAGCATTGCACCAGCTCCTAATACCACTTTCCTTGTTAACTGAAAACCTCCCACATTAAAACTGCCTTTACCTTCCGGGTTTATTTGTAATAAGCACTAAATTTGGTCCCAATTATCTTAAAATAAGCACGCTACAAATAATCAGGTTGTGTCCTCCTTTTAAGGTGAAGGCTTAAGGGCTGTGTAACACACAGCTCCGCTTTGGGACGTGAACAGCTGAAGGCTTCTCCCAAATTAAGAGGCGGAGGGTCCTGGGGGAGCTTTTGCCTTCACATACTGAACACAGTAAATAAATCATTAATCACTCAACTGATCTGCCTCTGTGTGAGTTCAGCCTCTGGGCAGGTTTGGCCATGGGTACTCAGTGGTACTCCCATGATTTGCTCCCAGGCTAATCCCCACGGGGAAGATAATATTTGCATAAGTGTAATGGGCTTCTTGGAGGAACTTCTGTGATAAAGCCCAGCACAACGACTTCAGAAGGTACTTTTCTTTAAATTATATTTTAATTTTCCAGTTGGTAATCAATTCTTTTTGAATATTTGAGACAGCAAGTCGTCTTGTACAAGGAGCTGCAGTTAAGAATCATAAATAATACTTTTAACATGGCTCTAAAATGGATCTGTGGTGGTATTAAAAGTATCAAGAATCCCTGAGCACTTTAAAATGTGCAGCATTCATTATTGGTAGGTCTTTTTTCTTTAGGGAGTAGTTTTGTACGTAGTTTAATTGTATCCAGAAAATTGTCTTACAGGACTAATTTTGCAGGTGCTATTTCTGTGGAAGTGCCTTTTACATCCACTCTTTAGCCAGCTCTGTAACAGGGCTGCACTACCCTTGTGTGTGAGCTGAACCCCGAGAGGAGGAGCTGTAGGAACCCCTGTGGGACACAGGAAGAACTTCGCCTGCCTGTAACCATAAATCAAGACAAAATCAATCAGTAAATCTGCTCATGTCTGTATTCTCCCCTGGAGCTCCTTAATTAGAGGGCCTTCTCTTAGCCCCCCCGAAGAGAAGACAACAAGGTGTCTCATGCAAAGATTTGTCTTTCTTATTTTTGTGTGGCTGTGTTAAAAACTTTTGCTGTCTTATAAACTTTCATTTTTGTGAACTCCTGTAGCATTTGCTGTCTGGTCCCCTCATAATTTATTTCTGAAGAAATGGATGTTCAAGATCTAGTCAAAGGGGAACCCAAGTGGTTTGGGCAGCTGTTGAGGGGCTGTTGAGGAGCCGCTGCCGGCCAGGTTTGCTGAGTGTGCGTGGCCATGCAACCGTACAATCAGGAAAATACTGTCTGTGAGGAGAATATTTTAAGTAAGATCAGTACCTGGTGAGACTTTGGATGAACTTTATGTTGTGTTTTATGATGAAAAAGAGGATTCAATGCTGTGTTTAGCATATTGTTTGTATATATGTCACCGCTGATCCTATGTGTCAGGTCTCATACCTCCGTGTCTGAATGTCACGTACAGAGACTGTGCAGGGCAGGGAGGTAGGGATTTCTACCCAAGGATAAAAGATGGTTGGCAGTTCCGTTTGGCTGATAGGTCCATGGAACACACTCTGGACTTTTTGCTACTGTTTCCAGGAAGAAAGTTTTTTACATCCACTCTGCTCTTCAGTACCTGAATTCCCGGCGTACGGTGTGAGGGAGCAGAAATGTCAGGGCAGGCCATTTTTATCATTGGAAAAGACCCAATACCCTCCTCCTCTGTTCCACCTTGCTTTCCTCCTTTTTGGATGCTGACTCTCCACGTTCTGCCTGCTCTAGAATCACATCACATATTTAAAGTGATGTCTTTTAAGTTTGAGTGTTGCTTCTTGTTTGTTTGCCAACTGTCTGCTGACCTTACTGCAATGGAAATCTCTTCTAAGGGGTTCTCTGGAACTTGTCTTCGTGTGATGCTGTGAAGATGACAATCATTAGAGACGCTCTGTCCACGCTGACAAACACTGTGATAGTGCCCCACTCGGGATGGAACAGCTCCTCCTTTGACGACGATCATAAAATTAAATTCCAGACTTCCCTCGTTCTGCGCAATACAACGGGATGCCTGAGGTATCTGCTCTTCTAGAGGACTCCCTTTTAAAGACTAGTCATGTTGTCCAGGTCCTTTTCAAACTGTAATTTTAAAAACAGAAGAGTTGTTTTATTCTATAAATTACAGAATTCCATCGTTTAGGCTGCTTTTCCAATTGTTCTTTTTTTTTCTATTAAAAAAATATGAAAATAACCAAGTTAGTCACTAAGAGTTACTGACTGATTAATTACCAATCAGCTACATCAAAACCTTCCGCAAACTGTCTAATAAATGTATGTCTGTCCTTGCATACACCATGTTCCTTGGTTATTCCAACCTTCAGGAACCTGAGCTCCGCTGGGGAGGAGGCGCGGAAGCAGATGAGGTCTTGTGAAGGGCTGGTCGATTCCCTGCTCTACGTGATCCACACCTGTGTGAACACCTCAGACTACGACAGCAAGGTGTGTGCACGTGTCACCTACAGATGTTGAGGTGCTGAACCGTCTGGTGGGATCTCTGGGGCTTTGTGTGGCTCAGATGAGCATGGTGGTGTCTGTAGCTCAACTGGCGTCGCTCCTGAGCTCTGGTTGCTGAGGCACAGCCAAACTCAGCTGCACAGCGCAGCGTCACTTCTCATTTGCAGCCGTGCTGCAGAAGTCATGCCTCAATAAAATAATAATAAACTCTTGTGCTTTTCATTTTCAGAATACTAAAGAATAAACCACTATAGCCACTATAGCAGAGACCACTAAATATTGTCAGATTTAAGACAGATTGCAGCTTTCCCAGAGAAACAGCCCAAGCACTGGCCAGAGCCCAGCATTAGAATTTAGAGCTTGTGCTCCCAGCACCTTTTCACCTCTACTGGACTAATTTGGTTTGGTTTATCTCTGTGTGAGAAAGAACTGATGACAAGGCATCTCTCTGATTTGGTTCAGACAGTGGAGAATTGTGTGTGCACCCTGAGGAACCTTTCCTACCGCTTGGAGCTGGAGGTGCCCCAGGCGCGGCTGCTGGGAATCAATGAACTGGATGACTTGCTGGGAAAGGAGTCACCGAGCAAAGATTCGGAGCCAAGCTGCTGGGGGAAAAAAAAAAAGAAGAAAAAAAAAACTTCCCAGGAGGATCAGGTTTGCATTTTCCTTGTACTGCAAATGCCTCAGGTGGGGTTTGGCTCACGATGGGGGAGGATGTATCTTGATGTAAATGATCCTATGCTGAATAAAAATGGAGGTTTTGTGTTGTTACAAATCTGTGTTCCTTTCTCAGTGGGACGGAGTTGGCCCTATCCCAGGATTTTCCAAGTCTCCTAAAGGGGTGGAGATGCTCTGGCACCCATCAGTGGTGAAGCCGTACCTGACACTACTGGCAGAGAGCTCCAATCCAGCCACTCTGGAGGGCTCTGCAGGATCTCTCCAGAACCTCTCTGCAGGCAACTGGAAGGTATGGGAACTCCTCCTCCTCTTCCTCTCCTTGTAGTCTGGTTGCTTTTTCTAATAAGATCTTGGAGTGTGTTTGGGGGGCATATGCAATTTTCTCACGTGCACCTGAGCACCCCCTTGTTCTGTGCATTAGTGCTCATGTGCTGCAGTCATGTTTCCACAGTGAAAAACTGTGGAAAGGGGAGGGGGCAGGAAGAACCATATGGAAACTGGCCTTGAAATTGGTACCATTTCTTTTAAATAAACAGAAAAAGCTTCCTTCCAGCACATAGTGGGTCAAAATAATCTTCTGACATCTTCTAGCTCTGAGTTCTGGTGGGAAGGTGCTGTTGAAATAAGACCAGCACAAATAAATTTGCTTTTTTTCCCTATTGCATTATTTATTTGCATACATTCTGGTCATTGCATATAATATGCTACAAAAGCAGCACATCAGAACACTTTATTGATGTCATGTATTTCTCATGGAGAGAGTAAAAAACCTAGCAAACATAAACTGCTTCTTTTGTTTGCAGCAAGCCAACTAAGCCTTTTTAAGTTTGACCAATATAAAACTGGTCTTAAAAAATGCCCAAAACCTAACAAACAAAACCCAAACCACCCTGTTCCCTTTTCAGTGATTGTCATCTATTCAGCTATTTTCTCTCTCTTTTTTAAGCAGTGCTTTGTAAGAGGAATGAGTGAAAAATGACAGGGAGACAGCTCTTTATAATCACAGAAAAGGCACACACTGAACATGTCATCTTTTATTGGCAGTGTCCCCAAACATGCCTGGGGTTGTTTCGGGGGATGCTGTGGGGCGCTGGGGTGACGGGGCTCTGTGTCAGTTCGCAGCCTACATCCGTGCGGCTGTCAGGAAAGAGAAGGGGCTGCCCATCCTCGTGGAGCTGCTGAGGATGGACAATGACAGAGTGGTGTCCTCTGTGGCAACTGCCCTAAGGAACATGGCGTTGGATGTCCGGAACAAGGAGCTCATTGGTACGTACAGACCGCCCTGGGGGAGAGCACCAGCACCGCGATGTCCCTTTGGGGGGAAAGTCCAGGAGGAGATTGCACTGATGGGAACAGCACACTGGATGTTACTGTGTCACAGAGATGAATCCTTGTGGCAGCAGCAGCTTTGCAGAGCAGTGTTGCCGTATTAGTTTGCCATTGGCCACCTTTGATGGATGGGAGTCACCTCAGCTCAGCCAAACTGGACAGGAAACCCTCAGTGCCAAATGGGATGGAAATGCAGCTCAGCTTCCTTGAAGCTCAGCGCCCTCACCTTTTCGGGGGGTTCAGGTCCCCCACGTACTCTCAGGGGTGGGACAGCTCTGGTGCCAGTGCAGCAGTGCTTTGTTTAACAGTATTGGACAGGGAGAGAGGGAAGAAATCCTCTTCTGGTAACGTATGTCCAGCAAAACCCAGATGTAGAGGTGTATATATGCCTTTGCTGAACTAAGTCATCAACAGGGCTGCTTGCTAGAACTTTCTGTTTCTCACTTGTCAATTCTAATATTTAACACTTTAAGCATTCATCTGTGCCTTTCTCATCTAGCAGTAAAAACACCTCAAACAACATCTTTCCTGACTTGATGAGGAACCTCAGTCTATTAGTGCTGAACGTGCCTCAGCCTCAGGCTGCGGTGGCTTCAGTGAACCCTGCTAACACATAGTGTGATCTAAAAAAGTCTCTTTTTTGTTTCAGAAGCATTTTCTCTGTGTAGACTTATGGGATAGGGATATAACAACTGTTTATACAGATAGGAGGATCGTTATTCTCAAAACCAGAAATGCAGGTGGAGAGAACTTCATTATCTGTTTCTGAAGCTTCTCCATCTGGGATGTTCAGAGCATGTTTTCCTGCAGTGCAGGCATTGCACACACAGGGAATTAGTAAACAGAGACTCCTGTTCTGTAGCACCAGCCCTGTGCGGGTCAGACTCAGGTGATACTGTCTTGTCAGGACATTTCTTCTATTCCTGGCAGAACTTTTCAGTTCAGGAATGTTCCTCCACCTATTCCCTCTCCCAGTCTGAGCTGTAACTGAAAGAATTTCTGGCTTCCAGATACACTCTGAATCTGATCTCTCTATAAAACACATCACCTGTGCTAGAAATCCTCTTTAGGAGCTTCTCTGCCTGTGTGGGGCAGGAGCAATAGGCTCCCATGGTCACACTGAAGGAAATGAGAGATGAGGGCTCCAGCAATTAACAATATATGTTGGAATATGCAGCATGTGGATGAACTAAAGGAATGACACTGGTAGGGTGCTGCTGCAGACAGCATTGTGGGGATGGTTTTCCAGGGGGTTTCCTTTTGCCTGCAGATTTCCTTTTTGTGTATTTTTTTCCTTTCATGCACATTACACAAACAGATAGTGAATGACTTTGTGCAAAGCTTCTTCATCATTCACTGTTATGTACAAATACACATCTTCAATAAAATCAATCAATCATTCAATTAACAGCTAAACAGGAAAAAACCAAACTTTATCTTTAGTTCTTTTGTCTGCAGCTTATCCCTGGCATCAGTCAGCAGCTGTAGTTTGACAGAGCTGAGCTCTGACAGGTAACAAATAAGATGAAAAGAACATCCAAAAGAAAGAATTCCCAGTTAATGTAAAGATTCCTTTAACCCTCCCACAAATGAAGCTCAGGAATGTGCACCGCTCTGTCAAGTAGCCTAATGTTTTTCCTTGAACAGTTCTGCTTTCTCCAAATAATCCTTGTTTACAAATACTCCTGTTTTAATGCAAATTTCAGCTTCTCACACTTTTAAGCTAAAAGGAAAAAAAAATTCAAAAATTGATCTTTGGTCTCTCTTGACTCTGTGTAAAATGTGAATTCTTGGCAGGGTTTGATCCTGCGCTGCGTCTCACTGCGCCCAGCTGCCGTTTTGTGCCATTTCCCGTCTGCAGCCCCGACCTGTGGGCTTGACCCGGTTCTTTGGGGGGTTTCCAGGTAAATACGCCATGCGGGACCTGGTGAACCGGCTGCCGGGCGGGAACGGGCCGAGTGTGCTGTCAGATGAGACGGTGGCTGCCATCTGCTGCGCCCTGCACGAGGTCACCAGCAAGAACATGGAGAACGCCAAGGCCCTGGCCGACACCGGCGGCATCGAGAAGCTGGTCAACATCACGAAGGGGAGAGGGGACAGGTGAGTGGCTGCAACGCTCATCCCTGAACTGGCTCTGTTTCCATTTAAAATGCTTAAAAATGCGTGAAATTTTTTTTGAGTGAAAAAAAGGTCTGCTTTTGCAGTCTGGGTCTGAGGAGCTGACAGTTGGAATGATACTGGGCGGGAGGGGGCAGCCGGTGCTGCTGTGCTCTGCGGGGTGTTCTCCATCCACAGCTTCTGGAGGCTTCTACAGCTGCCCACACTAACCATGGTCATGGGGCCTCTTCAGAGTGAATGAGTTAAACTGCCTCCTCTTAAACACCTACAAGATTAATAGAATACTTGGAGCTTTTCCAAGTCAGACTATGTGAGCACCTTTGTCAGGATGTTTCCAGCAGCTGCTCGTTGTATCTGGTGCAGCCCTTTGGTCAGTGGAAAGAGAAGGTGGCCAGGGGGATCCCCTGGAACAGCATTGCCAATGCCGGCTGAGGGGGGCTGGCTCTGCCCACTGTGTCAGCCCTGGGCTCCAGGGGGCCGTGAGCCGAGTTCTGTGCTGGCATCGTGGTTGTGTAGAGGGAATGAAGCCTGTGAGAGTGGGACAGCCAAGGAACAGGAGCCTGTGGTGGGGCAGCAGGAGGTCCCAGGGACGCCATAGCTGTGGGATGGGGCAGCAGGAGGCCCCAGGGACCCCACAGCTGTTGGGTGGGGCAGCAGGAGGCCCCAGGGACCCCACAGCTGTTGGGTGGGGCAGCAGGAGGCCCCAGGGACCCCACAGCTGTTGGGTGGGGCAGCAGGAGGCCCCAGGGACCCTATAGCTGTGGGATGTGCTCAGTGTCACTGTGCTCCATCTCAGCAGGGCTCCTGCACTGGCCAGGCTGTCACCTGTCCTCCCATGGATAGTGGGACACTGGTGGTACAGCCAGCCCTGCGTGTTGTTCCCAGGTTGGATCAGATGGTAAAGGAGAGGAGGGATCTCTTCTCAGAGATGTGGGTCAGTGTAAATTAACCACACCAGGTTTTTAGCATGGTCTGTCTCACCAAGAGCTGGGCTGTTTTGAAGATTCAGAGTTTATATCACTTTCCATGTCCAAGGGACACAGGCTCATTCCAGCTGCAGGTGTGGGTGTAGTGATCCATTCTATGACCTCACTGCTCTGTGGAGACAATGTGTGAAGTTGCATCTGCACTTACATTTATGAGGCAATGAAGTAAACTAAGCAAATTTAACATCTTGTGAACGTAGTCAGTGTCTACTCATTGATTAACTCTATCAACTGCATTTTTTCAGTGTTTTCTTCCAAAAGCTGTATTTGGATGAATCCACAGTGACAGACAGAGGCCTGTGTTTACCACAGATGTCCATGCTGTGGCATTTAATGTCTGGTCACTTCTGCAGTACCATTCCCAGCTTACCCCATTTCTCTATGAAAAGATACTCTGGTTTTATTTTTAATAATAGCTGCAGCAACTTTCCTTGTCTTGCTCTTGAGAGTGAAAAAGTGTTTTCCCAACCAAAGCTTCCAGCAGTGCAGCACAGAACTGAGAACATAGATTCACTGTGAGAATGCCTGGAGACTTTTAATAGCAGGTCTCTTTTATTTTTTATTCTTTTTCTGCTATTAGGAGTTTTGTACAGGGATTTAAGCTCTAAAGTCTCCATTTTTATGGAATGCACTACACAGAATGTTTCTTTAATGATTTTTAATTCTTGCAGACACTGACAGTAGTTATTTCAACCCCTCTCTCTGTGTTCCTCATGTGGCTGACCTGAAGGGAACATTCCAGGCTGGAGAGGGCAGTGGCTGTGGGGTTGATCTCCAGGCTGGGCTGTGCTCACACTGGTGGTGCAGGGCTGGCCTGGCAGGGTGAGGCTGTTATGGAGCTGTTCTTCTGCACTGGAATTCAGTGGCTTTCTCACACTGCAACACTCTTGCCTTGCCCAGGTCCTCACTGAAGGTTGTCAAGGCGGCGGCCCAGGTCCTGAACACACTGTGGCAATACCGAGACCTTCGGAGCATTTACAAAAAGGTGAAGTACAGAATCAGCCTACATGGGAAAATGGTGCCACAAAAACTCCTTGTTTATTTATAACTCGCCATTTATTCGGATTTTTTTTTCTTTTTGCCACTCCACAGGATGGATGGAATCAAAGTCACTTTATTACACCAGTATCAACACTGGAGAGAGAGAGATTCAAATCCCACCCTTCTCTATCCACAGGCAATCAGCAGATGTCACCTATCATGCAGTCAGGTCAGTCAGGGAGGGCGAAGGGGACCTGCTTTCCATGTTTTTAACTCAAAGAGCCTCTCTGGTTGCTACTAATTCCATCTAAAATATGGAGGTCAGGCTGTCTCCCCTTGGTGCTTGAGCCAAGTACTTCAGGTCCTCTGGGTGTTCCCTGGGCTGTTCCTGCACAGTGGGATCCTCAGCATGCACAGCTGGACATTGGTGCCAACCACTGCCCTCTCCAGAGCTGCTCCCCCTGCGCTGTGTGGGCACCATGGACATGGGTAGCTGACAGCAGAAACAGCGACAGACCCACAGCAGGGAGCCCGTTGTCATTCCCAACTATGTCACGTCCCATTAGGATGAGCAGCCAAATACAAAAATGTTACTTTTCTGACTCCTCCTCGTTTATTTCTCACCTTTGTTCCCTTAGCACCTTCAGTGCTAGGATTTACATCTTCCTGAGGGCTGGTACAAAACCTATCTGAAGCCTTCTATTTTGTCTTTCTTTTGCATTTTATTTTATCCAATTTACTCTTCTCAAGACTCTCCAGCGCAGATCTCTGTTAATGCAGAGAAATACCCACCCACCATGGCTGCTAAAATCAGTGACCAGTTCCTACAATACTCTTGTTTTATTACTTCTTTACATAAAAGTATGGCCCTCAGACATTCCTTCATGACATGGTTGATTTGAAAAACAAGGGCTCCACGAGGGATTTATTTTCCTCCAAGAAGTAAACTATAGTGTCTTTCATGCCAGAGTTCCTCTCAACCACCAAGGAAGCAAGTACGGCGTAGGCTCAGGGAACTGACCGGATTCTACCCAAGTATAAAAGGAGATTCCGATACCGACTGTCACATTCCTATCTGGGCACTTTCTCTCCCCGGATACACCAGCAGAACAACTGTGTTACTCCAGTTCTTTTAATGGCAAGTAGGAAGTAGATGAGCAGCTCTAACATAATGTTGAGAGGCTGTTGTACTTCAAAGACTGCTTAGTAAAAGCTCCTCATAGGAAGCGTTGCTTTCCTGCTCCAGAGCGTGCCAAGGCCAAGGGGAGGCAGTGGAAGTTGTCACCGGGGTGGTTCACCCAGGAACAGCTGTGACTGTTCTGTCCTTTCCCACCTCCCGGTTGTGAACCCTCAGGGCAGGAAGGGGTGAGGAAGGTTGGGTTTGTGAAAGGCGTCTGTTTCTTCTGAGAACCTCTCTTTTCCCACCAGTTGGCAGCACATCCTCGTCCCCGGCTCTGCTGGGGATCAGGGAGCCCCGGCCAGAGTACGACAGGACACACCCCTCTCTGCAGTATTACAGTAGCCAGGGTGATGTCATGGCACACAAGGACATCTACACTGGTAAGGGACCAGCTGGGAGCTGGGAACTGCACTGGGGAAAGGCTCCTTGGGGGAGTAGTTCAGTCACGCACAGGCACTTCCAATAGTGGGCTGGTTGTACCGACTGTTGCTTCCCATTTCCACTGGTTGTACTCCCTGCTGTGGCACAGAGCAGTGTGTCACCTGGCTCTGCTAATCTCTGTAAAACTGCCCCAGGACCAGAGTAGATCCCTTTGCATATTGGGAGGTGAGAGGTGGTTGGAATTCTTATTTTTATGTAAAATACTATTACAGAAAATTGTTTTATTATTCACATTATATGATGATTTTATAAATTATAACATGCAGTTGTAGATTACAACATTATATTACTAAATTATACCAAAAGATCAGAATCTTTTCTCTGATCTCCCTTTTCCTTCTCAGTATGTGACACAAGTTGCATACCAGTAGATGATTGTCACTAAGGAGAAGGAAATGCCTTGTTTTAAACATTAGGAATCTGTAAAACAAAAAACAGCAACATAAAAAAGCCTCTTGGCTTCGCTGTAACTACTGCTGAGGGACAACATTTTTATTGTGTTATTACATTATATCATTAGTAGATGCTAAAATCTGCAGATTTAATTGTTTGGTGCTACATAATAGGCAAAATAGAAGCCAATAGACTTAAGAGGTGGAAGAACAAAGACTGAAGTTTATGCCTTAAACTGTTTTCTGCCAGGTTCCAGCAAAGCGTCCCCAATTTACATCAGTTCCTATTCCTCACCAGCGAGAGAACAGAACCGACGGCTGCAGGTGAGCCCGGAGCTGCCCAGGCTCAGCGGGGCTGTGGCTCTGGGCATCGCCCTGTCCCAGCTCACGGGGCGCTGGGCCCGCCTGGGCTGCTGCGCATGCGTGCTTCCTTACGAGTCCTCACGGCAGCTCTGAGACCTCTGTTCTGATCTGATTTGGGCTTGCGGGGGTTGGTAGGTATGGTCTGTACCTTCTATGCCTGTGCTCTGAAGCTGTGCTCTCTTCCCAGTGATGTGAGAGGAGACATGCAGCAGGCTCAGGGAAATGTACCATTTCCTTGGGTACATTTCATGGAGATTTGAGATCCGTGTTACTGTCACTGGTAGAGCTGCACTTGGGAAAGGCTCTTGACAGTGTGTGTGAGTTTGAGAAACAAGTATTTTCTCTGTTAATTATACCTTGAAAGCTTAATTTTCTATCGTTTTGCCAGCAGCATCAGCAATTATACTACAGCCAAGAGGATACCACCAGGAAAAACTACGATGCCTACCGGTTGTACCTGCAGTCCCCGCACAGCTATGAGGACCCCTACTTCGACGACCGAGTTCACTTTCCTACTGCTTCAGATTACACAACACAGTATGGACTGAAATCAACCACTAATTATGTAGACTTTTATTCCACCAGACGATCTTCTTACCGAGCAGAACAGTACCCGGGCTCCCCTGACTCCTGGGTGTAGCACCAGAGAGGACAACCCAGCGTGGTTCTCGTCTGGCTCGAGAAGGACTGGAACGGCCCCGAGTTGCTTTGGTTATGAAATGCAAAAGTGAAAGACAAGAAGGAACAAGGAGGATTTTTTTTGTTGTTGTTGTTTTTTTGGTTTTGTTTTTTGAGTGAGGAATTGTCAGGAGGAAAAACTGGCAGGGATGGTTTTGCTCTGTTTAGGTATTAGGTATCATTACTTGTAGCCCCTGTAGTCTGGTGAGGGTGTGGGCGATGTGATGAAAGGTTTGAGAATTGAGTACAATGAATTTGGAAAGTGCGTAGGTCAGAGCAAATTAAAGCTGATTTTTTTTTATGTGAATAAAAGTCTTGGTCTGATAGTTTGTACAGTAAAAATCCACTGGCTGCCCCTGTTTCCTTGCTATTACTAAATGTCAGGATTGTATGCTACTGCGTCGTGTACATTTCTGCGTGCGTGTAAATATGGAAATGCCACCTCAGTCTCAAGTGCCATCCATTTGTAATGCAGTGTGTCATTGGAAAAGGAATCTGAAACATAGTGCACAAAAAGAAATCCAAGAAAATATTATGAATTTTAAGAGAAAAAAAGCCCAAACTTAAAAAATGAGTAGTGTAATTTGGAAGCACAAAGTCCGGTCCAGTATATCCACAAGTCTCCCATTCCCCGCCCATTTCATAAGGAATTTCACTGCCATTTTCTATGCACATGGAATAACAATAAATATGGAAGTCTCATCCATGGAAAGCTGTTCCCTGTTCATTTTTTTCTTATTATTTTCTGTGTGTAATATTCAGAAACAAATACCATGATCGTGAATTGTAATTGTATGTTTTTAAGCAGGTTAAATGTATCAAAGCATTTGGGCCATTTTCCCAGCTCTCTCCAGTGGAAATGTGTCAGGCTGGCAGCCCAAAGTGCTAAATCCTGTACCTTCCTACCGGGATTCATGTTTTTATTTTTGATATGGGCAATCCAAGGTATTTCAGAACTGAAGCCTGTTTTCTTTCCATCACTCCTCAAGTCCTGTCTTTCCTCTCCCCAAGGAAATGAAGGTCACCTTGCTGTCATAGAAATTACAGTCTCCCTTTTGACTACCTTCTACTTGGGTTTCTTTCCAATAAAAATGTTTGATTATTTAAGTACCTAAATCACAAACACTCCTGGTGCTGAATGGTCTGTTACCTCTATAGTGTCTGTAACCACTGTTACTGCTCCCCGTCACTGCACTTCCCTTGGGTTCCCAGTGTTTCCAGTATCCTGATGGCACCGGAGACACGAGAGCAGGTAAGCAGAACGGCTCCAGGTTTGGGTGACATGGCAGATTCACTATTTCTACTCAAACGGGTCCTGCTAAGGACTAAGCATTTGCTCTTCCACTGTGAACTCTGACACTGCAAATATTTCAAAATAGACTCTTTCCCCATAGCAAAAGGACATAGTAATTCAATGAATGATGATGATGTGTGCTAAAATGCCTTGCCAATGAGCCTGGTCTGACTCTACGCGCTAAATCTTCAGTGACATGGCTCATGCAAACAATTAAGACAACACTTTCTCTTGTCTGTTTGGAAAAAAAAGTGCAGAGAGTGAAACTGAAAAAGCAAATTGAGGAATTAATCACAGCTCTACAGGGGGATGTGAGGACAAGTATGGGAACGGGAATACTTTATGGAGTTTCAAAAGGAGAATGCAACAGTTTCTTCAGAGATACCACCCTATGTACCTGCCCATTCAGTTGTTGAACACTGGCATTCATCCGTCAGACAGGGTTTGGTTCTCTTTCTACGTTCAAAGTGTTTCTTTCTGCTCAAACCACATGAAGAGTTGATTCAACTCCTACACAATACCCCAAGATGTGAGGACTGCTCCCACAGGATGAGGGCGGGCAAGTTAACTTGTCAGCTGAAATGTGAGATGCTGCTCACAGCACTTCCAAACACATTTCCCAGCTCACTGACATCCCTCCAAGGAGTATCCCGCCATCACAGCTGCTTCAGGAAGCTGCTATTTCAATGGCACTTACTCCAGTAAGTGCCAACTTATAACTCGGCCCCCCAAGAAAAAGGTACATTTCTTGTTCACAAACAGGTCCACTATGAAGTTCTGATTGTCATGTGCCTCTAATGGCTCATCACTCTGATATAAAAAGTTGGTTTTCTGTGCTTGTGTAGAAAAATCGACAGAAGTGATTGGAGCTGGCCAGCTCCAAGGAGTTGAACAGCACACGACACATACAAACTGCAAGATAGTTACAGATAGTTTTCTTTCCTTTGCTTCCCACCATTTGACTCTTTTCTGAAGGTGAAGGTTTAAACCCATGATAAAGAGGAACAAAATGCAGGGGATTCTTGTGTTTAACTTTGAGGAAACAAATGCTGCTGTTATGATACAACAGGAATCGTGAAATCTGTGCAATGTTTCCATGCAGCTCAGAGTGCTGCAGTTTAATTCTTTAGAGTGGATTCACTTATTCCATTACTCAGTGGTACTTTTTTAAAAAAGGACACTTAGGTGGATAAAACACATGACGACAAAGGTACATCTTTTTAGTCCTTCTGTGAAAAAAAAAATTGATTCTATATCTAGAATTATCCAGTAAGGTTCTTCTCCTTAATGATATTACCCTTTACCTTTCAGCACCATCATACAGTGCCTGGACAACTCTTTTTCTCTTGTAGTCTGTGAAACAACTGGCATCCAGATCAGAACCAGGTTCTTGAACTTGTCAGGTCTTCTACAAGAAACCGGTAAGTTTTACAGATGTAAATCCTACAGATTTTGTCAGATGTATAATATAAGCATTAGTGAACAATTATATCAATACAAACCCACTGAAAATATGGCTGCCTTCACTAATTGGTCTTGTCCATGCTTTAGACAGTTAATAATAATGTTCTCTCTAACAGTATTAATTTTGTGCTGAACTACTATAAGCAGAAAATAAAACCCAGGGAGGGGGAATTAAAACGTGTGATAATAAAAAAACAAGCCATGTGCCTGTACCAGAATATAAAAATAAGCCATATACCTGCACCAGAATTTTCGTTGTCTCCATCAGGCTCCTGCAGCCTCTAAATCCAGCTCTGTTGACTCAACTGACAAAGGTATTGCCCGTCTGTCACTGAGCATAAGAAAACAGCATTTCACATTCAATTACCAGACATAAAATCACTATCAGTTTATATCAGTAGCCACAATCTAGTAACTCTGACATTTGAAAACAAGCAATACTGAAGATAAGATGGATAAGGGAAAATATTGCAGAGTCATGAGCAATAGATTTTAACAAAACAGAGAACTGAATTCAAACATGACACATGAGGAAGGTATTCCATATATCTTTGTGCTTGGTTTAGATGTGGACTATGCCTGGTGTATAATTATGCTGTTAGCCAGATTAGATCAGACAATCTGCTTGGGAACATGTTGATTCTTGATCCTGCCAAGTGACTTCTCAAACTTTGCAGTCAGGTAATATCCTGTCTGTAGAATGTAGATTCTAAAGGAGGAATTGTCAGGAAAGATGAAGAGTTCCAGAGCACTGAGAGCACCCACTCAGGAAAATTTCCCTTGACTTTTGTCTCTTTATCACAGTTAAAATCCTGTGTCTGCCTCCAGGCTTTCCTACATCTGCCTGGGTGGAAAAAAGCACATTCTGAAAATACGTATAACCATTATAATAAAAATTCCATTCTTAATTCAGCCGTTCACAGACTACTACCATTAGAAGAAATCTATCTTCAGCATCAGGTGAACACTTCTGAAGTCTGATACTTATGTGATCAGGAAATGGGACTGAGGATGGCAGGAACAGCAAAAGATTTCAGCTGCACTATCCCATGGTCACAGAAGAATGATTCTCTCACTCATTCTTCTCACCCAGACAAAGCAGTCTAATAATTTCCAACAGAAAAAAAATTAAATAAATGAAAGCATCGCATGAAATCAGGCTTACAAATCTCATCTGGTGCTGTGGCATTGTTGAGGTAGTGCCAAGGGCTGCCTGTCAAGAATGAGGTGCTCCAACAAGCACTATGTAGAGATATCATAACAGCTTCTGGTTTAAAGATAGTAACCAGTGACAGAGGTATTAAAGCCAAGAGGGCGGAAGAAAAATAAAAAAGAAATTGTAAACTGTATTTAATACTGTAAGAAATCCACAATATGAACTCATGATTCCTCATTCAAACCAAGTTCCCATGCTTTTCCCAGGAATTCCTAGAACAGATGTACAATGGCACTAAACCTTGTCATTACTAATGCTTTAGGCAGCACACCAAAGCTGTGTTGCATGACTGCCTTGTGTGGTAAGTAATGAAACTTCACCTCTCCAATCCAAACAGCTCAGGTAAATAAACTGGAAAATCAGTATTTTTCTGAGGCAGAGTGACGTGAATTTGAAAATCACTTACTACCAACCAAGTACTTCAGAATAGGCTTCTTTTGTTATCTCTCCTGCAGATCATTTTATCTGAAAGAATTTATTTCCCCAACCAAAATTGCCATCATGCACTTAAGGCTAAATGCTTATGGACAGAGACATGTAGCACTATTGACTTTAATATTTGCAAAGTAAGTTGCTTTTCTAGGGAGGAAATTGCTGCATTGCAAAGCTATTTCCTGCCTCATACACACAGAATTAAATATCAGATAGATCTGGTTTAGACTGGATGTCACAGAATCACAGAGTCAGCCGTGTTGGAAAGGACCTCTGAGATCATCAAGTCCAACCCTTGATCCAACCCCACCGCGGTTCCCAGACTATGGCACCAAGTGCCACATCCAGTCTAATCTTAAAAACCTCCAGGGGCGGAGAATCCACCACCTCCCTGGGCAGCCCATTCCAATGGCTGATTACCCTCTCTGTAAAGAATTTCTTTCTAATATCCAACCTAAACCTCCCCTGGCAGAACTTAAGACCGAGCCCTCTTGTCTTACTGCTGGTCGCCTGGGAGAGGAGACCAACCCCCACCTGGCTACAACCTCCTTTCAGCGATGAGGTCTCCCCTGAGCCTTCTCTTCTCCAGGCTAAACAACTCCAGCTCCCTCAGTCTCTCCTCACAACACTTGTGTTCAAGTCCCTTCACCAGCCTCGTTGCTCTTCTCTGCACCTGCTCCAGCATCCCAGTATCCTTCTTGATATATCCTGTCTTTTCACCTTTTCTGCTCTAAAAATCCAAGCCAACAGAAGTTATCCATAAAGGTGGTTGTCGTGCTGTAAATCCCTACCAGTTTCTTCCTCTCCTCGCCTTGTCTCCCCTCCCTTCCCCTCGCCTCCCCTCCCTTCCCTTCCCCTCCCCTGCCCCCTTTCATGTTTTTTACTTCATACAAGGGAAATGTTGAAAAATCACACATGAATAATCTGCTTGAGCCACCATGTTGGGAAATTTTTATATGAAACCTACTAATACTAATGACATGTATTTTCTATATTAAGCAACAAAGGAAAATAATGGAAGTTTCTCAATTCACTGCAGTTTTGGATGCCATTCTCGTTGGTATCAAATTTTATAATTGATGGTACTACTTCGAAAATATATGTTTAATACAAATATCATTTTATGGACATTCTGTATTAATTAAGGGTGAAATTATGGTGCTGCTGAAGACAACGAGACTTCATTGTGGCCAAAGAGTTAATTTCATATCACAGTTTTTCAAAGAACAAATGAAAGGCTACATTTTCTGAATGACAAAATTGGATCTCTTGGCTGAAGTGATTAAATACATGATAACGAAAAAATTATGACAGGTGGCTTTTTTAAATAAATTCTGTGAAACATTTATGCAGGTTAAGCAGTATAACACCTAAGTTTGATGGGTTTGTTAAAGGCTACATTGTTGTGGTTTTGGAGTGTGACAGTAAGTTTTTACAGGCCTGGAAACAAAGGGGGGTTTGATACTTTTTTTTGCTATGTAACTCCTCACAGCAGAGAGAAATCTCTGTGTCTAAGAGTGCCCTGTGCTGGATTTCAAAGTAAAGCCTCTAACTAGTAGGCTACATGTATTTTTTGCAGCACTGAAAGTGTTCTGAAACTGTCTCTGACTCTAAGGGGTCTTTCTCCTATGTTAACAACAAGAGCTTATGAGTATCACTGTACAGTTTTGTGTTATTGCCTACAGATTAAGCTTCTTCTTTAAGCACCCAGGGCAATAATCAGTACTTAAGACAGTTTTGTACACTGAAATCCAAGGAGACTTGCTTAAATTATTGAAGAATTTTATAATAAATTAATTGGATCATTCATATGTCTTGTTCAAACTGATGAAGTTCAGCCTTTGTACTCCACAGGATTTGGAAAACCTACTGACAATGACAGACCACTCTTTATAATGTTAATGTGGCTTTGCCCAGCAGCTTTGTTGCTGTCCTTTCTTGGCACTTATATCCTTCCTGCTCATGCTGTTTCTCTCCTGTATTTATGACATGATAAGTGATCGATACGTAAGTTATTGTATCTTAGCCAAAAAACCAATTTCAGTAAGGTATAGGCAGCAGGATCATCAAGATAAAGATCTTTGAATGTGGATTATATGAGTAACGCATCAGTAATAAAAGATGTTAAAATCATAAAATAACATAGAAATGCGATGATGAAATAAAAAACTAATGTAGAAATAGTAAGTATTGTGAGGTATTTTTAATGTTTACGAGTTTTGAGCAGATTCTTAAGAAAAAAGGGAAGGAGAATCATTTTGATAACTGATGTAGAAAAAACAAGGGCTTTGTTAGTATGTAATGACCAGAAGACTCAAACTGCTTATGATGACATGTTAGGGCCTTAAAATAGATAGAAAAAAATAATTTTAACTGCCTTTGTTGCATAAAACGTCAATCTTTGTTAAAGTCGCTGTTTTTTTTTTTTAACGAGCCCATGTGAATGCCATGTTTTGCTTCTGTCTCAAGCAGATACTAATGATTGAAGAGAGGAAGATTTACCTCACTGAATCAAGACCTTTGAATCTATAGCAATAATTTTATAAGTCACCACCCCTCACTGTCCTCTCCGCCCTCAGCCCCCACCGCCCCTCACGGCCGCTCACCGCCCACCGCTCACCGCCCCTCACGCCCCTCACGGCCGCTCACCGCCCCTCACGCCCTTCACGGNGCCCTCAGCGCCTCTCCCAGCCCCGCCCACCCCGAACGGCACAAGGGCTGCCGCCCGGAGGGGTTGCCGGCGCTCTGGAGCCGTGGTGCGCCGTTCCCGGTTCTGCCATGCCGCGGAGGAGGCGCGTCCCGTCGGGCCGGTGCCCTCCCGTAGGTAGGGGCCGCGATCGCTCCGGGGGCGGTGTGAGGGGCTCTCTCGTCGCTCTGTTCCGGACAGACGCGGCTCCTCCGCGGGGAGGACCGGCCGTGCGGGAGCGGGGGTGGCGGAGGCGGGTCCGTGGTGCGCGGCCCGCTCACACCGGCAGGTCCCGCACCCGCCCCGTCTCTGGCGCGCTCGGTGTGCGGGAGCCGGGTTGTGCCCCTCGGGGATCGGGAGCGACGGGGACAGAAAAGGGCGTCCTTCTGCAGTGAAATACCTGTTTAGAGTGCCAGCCCTATTCCTCACCTCGTGTCGTAACCTGAAAAACTTCCTTTCCCCCCCTCTGATGGCACTCTGAGGGATCCTTCGAGCACTGCCGCCTGCTCCCGCCGCCGCGCTGCCCGTGCGAGGCTCGTGTGGGGGGAGTAGCGGGTTGTAAGGAGATGGTAGCAAGTGTCCAGTCTGTCCTGGGGCACAGCGGAGCTGCTGCGGGCTCACCTGCAGAGCTGAGGGACAGCCGCTGCAGGGCCAGTCGCTGCAGGGACAGCCCTTACAGCTGAGGGACACTCACCACACACTGAGCCAGCTGGGGTTCCCCCCGTGTATTAGGAGCACTTACTCTCTGAAGAGCACAGGCCTGGCTTGTGTGTCTCACTAACCCCTAAGATGTGTTTTATTTTCTTGCAAGTATTTCTTGTGCATTTTGGGGGTTTTAAGCATACTTTTACATGAATTTATGATATAAGTAGTTTTTTCAGCCTCACTTGTGTCTAGCCCTTTCCTGGATTTCTGTGTGTGTGGCAGGGACGGTGGGGCTGTACCTGAATGGGCCTTTACACCACTGCAGTCAGTGACCTGGGGGGTGCTGGCCTTCCTGAATTTCCATGATGGTAAACTGCAACTTGCAGTCTTGCAGGTCTGCAAGTAAGTCTTGGTGAGGTGTATCAGTGACTGCAGTGGGGACAGCTCTGGCAGAGGGGTGGGCTGGCAGGAGTAAGTGATTTGAACCATGCGTGTAGTGAACAAGGCGGTTCAAGTGGGCACCTTTATTCTGACGGGGATTCAGCTGAGCTCAGTGCTTTAGTTTTCAGTTGGCTTTATTTAGTCTGGGTGGGTTGGGTTTGGGTTTGTGTTGTGGGGTTTTTGTTTTTTGGTTTGGGGTTTGCTTGGTTTTTTTTGGTAGGAGGGCATAAAGGGGGATGTTCCTCCTTACACATGTTGTTCTAAATATGGAAATTAGTAAAGGTTTTGGCACTTAACTGTTAGATTACACGGCTAGCAGGGCACTTACAAATATCCAAAAATTGAACTCTGTATTAAAACTTTGACACAGCTTTCCATTGCTTTGAAAAACAAATTACAGAACAGCTATGTAGTACATCCCAGAACTTAATATCCTCCTGAAGAGGGAGAAAGTCTTTCTTTCAAGAGAATATTTTAGATAACTTTGTTCAGAATTGAATTTTCACACATGCCACAGAACTTAAATTGTTATTGTTAGGTTGCCTGTAGCTTAATTAGTGCTAATTGTTTTTGTGATTGGCAGATATCTTAATAAAATATGATTAAGCATGTTGGAACACAACTAGTATGCAGCTGGTTGTTATCTGCATTACTTATTCTAGAATACCTTGAACTAATCATGAAATCTTTATTATTGTTAGTGATACTGTTCCAAAATCTGAAAGTGTTTAGATGTTGGTTTGGTTTTCTTTTTTATATTTAAAATACAAATCTCAGATGTAATAGTTTCTGGGGAAGAATGCATATAACACAGTAAGGTGTTAAGATTTAGTATAGTTAGCAGTGACTGAAAGCCCTCTGACTTCTTGATTATGGTATCTGAAAGTTGATTCAAGTCTACCATGACACAGAACTCTGGAGCCTTTACTGGATCTCTTTGGCTACTTCTGTGTGTGCATGTGTGCAAGTGAAGCATGGAGTTAAATACTGTAAGGCGATTTCTGGTTAACAGTTATCTGGGGTATAAGTATTCTTTTGTTCTCTAAGTGTATGTAATTTTGTAGATATTTTTACTTAAATTGTACTTTCTTCTTGCAGTTAAAGCTGGAGGTATGAGAGTGTCTAAAAAGCAAGAAAACGGACCTGTTGAGAAAACCGCTAAACCTCCAGGAAAAGAAACGTCAAGGTACGGCACTGCAGGGCCTGCTCCCTTCTGCCCCATAGTTAAAGTTCATAGGTAATGGCCTTTAAACACAAAGAAAACTCTTAGTCTCTGGGAGTTTAATTCTTAAATTAACTTGTGCAAAATATAGATAAAAGGCAACTTGGAAATAAGTATTAGCTTAAAAATAACCAAACAAAAACCAACAACAAAACAAGTTCAAAACCCAAGGGCAGTGCCTTGCAATGAAAGGCAAAGACTGAGTCTCATCTTTATTGTCATGTGTTAATGGATCAGAAAATAAAACAAGGTGTTGCCTACCTATGCCTAATAAAGAAATGGTCAAACAGTTTCCAGTGAAATCAGAATGAATTTTAGGCTGTCCACATTCTGAAGGAGATTTAACCTACGCTGTCCACCCCCAACAAAGAGTCTGTTATGTCCTGTATAGGCTGTAGCCCGTATTTCAATTTGAAATGTAATTTGTCTTTCTCTGTTTCCTACTTCATAAGGGTAATGAAGCTGTTTTACCCCAAAAATGAAGGCGTGCTTCTACTTTTGAATAAAGTAGCAGTGATGGGTTGATGTCATCATTAAAACAAGTATTTTCTTACATCTTTTTCAAACACAGACTGAACGTTTTTTCTGAAATACATGCACTTAACTTTTTAAGTGACATTTAAGAAAAGTTGACCAATATAGGGATATGAGAGTATAACTTTGACTTATGATGTTCCTGAAGTTTTGACTGATTGTGGTTTTTTTTCTGGAATTAGCAGCTTTTTATTTTCACTTACTGCCAGTTGTCTGAGTGTAATTTTGCTGCTTTTTCATAGTTGTAGTTACCTGATGGCATAAACACATCTTGAATTGCTTGTATTTGTCAGTGTAGTAAACTGCAATACAGCAATCAACAATGTCAGTAGGAATGTCTTGCCTGATCCACAGAATCATTAACTAAAGCAGTCTCTGGTTTTTCAAGAGTCACATTTATAGTATCTGATTTTCATAATGATTTTTCTCTACTCCATTTTAAGCTACAGAGGTGTCAGTGGATATAATGGTATCATCAGAAGAATATGCAATCCAAAGTGCTTTCTGTTGTTCAGATAGATTATTTCATATCTGCAGATTGTTTATGGAATATTGGGAGCATGCTGGTCTTCATTAGAATAAGGAAAAGTTAATGAGATAATCTTGTGAAAAAAGTTCTTGCTTGACAAATAGCTGCTGTGAAAGTAAATACTCCCTAAAAGCAGAGGGTGAATTTTTTTCATGGGTCTGGGTTGGAATCAAGAAAATTACGAAGTTGGATTTTATAGTTCAGGGTATTAGTGCTCAGCTTCTGTGTACACTTTTTTTTCAGTGTACAAAAAAAAATCCTTTTTGTGATATTTGATATTTCATGTACAGATTTTTGAATAAAGCAGCCTGTAACATAGATTTTGTGGTGTTCAATTCTGAAAAGCATGTCTTTTTTTTGATAGGGTCTTTAATGTGATTAAAGGATTTAGCTCCAAGACCTAAATTTCTATTGCAAAATATTTTGTATTAGGTCTGAAAATCAAAGTGACAAGTGTTTCTGTGCAATGGAAATGCTAAATACTTTTTTCTTCTGCTTTACAGTGCTATTGTCAGTTTTTCAAAACCTCAGAACATGGGTATCTTGGTGGCAGAAGCACTGAGCAAAGTAAGTAAGTCTGAAAGAATAAGTCAGGGTTCTCCATAAAGCTAAACATTACAAAAAGTGAATTATTAAGCTGCTGTCGTCTGGCAGTTGTAGGTTTGTCATCTGCCATTAAATGTTGAAATAATCTATTTCTGTAGTGGTTGTGTGGCTGGGGTGTTCAATGCCTGAAAAGAACCTGCCCTCATTCTGCTGGTGATGCAGACCTACACCTGCACTTTGCCAGAGCCCATGTCACAAGCAGCTCTCTAATTTGTGTGGGAATCTGAAGATCTGGCAGTTACCATCTCCTTGTTATACACTTCCAGTCTTCAGATTCTGAAGTATCCAAGAGTTCCTCATCCCTTGAGCTCAGTAAAACATCAATTGCATCATTTCAATGTGAGCCTTTCATCAACAGATGTGTGTATAGCTTTAGTCTGTAAATCTTGATTTTTGGCTTAGTTGAATCTGTTCTTCTTAAATAAGTCTGATCTGTTTCTTTTCCCCTTATCCCCATCTCCTCTGTTCTGGCCTACCATTTCCTTCTCCTGCTAGTTTCCAGAATCTCATACGTGAAGCTTCCTCAGTAGTTCAGAAAGTTATAATTACATACTGTAATGATGATGATTATGAATCTGGGAAAATGAGAATTTGAATCAACTCGCTCTTAACTCTGGCATATTGATTATTTGCTGTGCTTTCCTTATCCTGGCAGCTCATTTTATGAACTTCTAAGAAAGGGAAGAAAAAAAAAAAAGTTCACTGAAGATAGACTAATACCACTCTGAAAACAGAAATATGACTAAATGTACCGAGTCACCATGAGTTTTATGTATTGATCACTTGAAGTTTTTGTGGATTTAAGTTTTACTGCTGTTTCTAAACTATATGATGAAGTTTGGGAAGAGAATAACTGAAAAACTATATTATCACAACCTTTTTCTCCCTCGTTTAATGTTACAGATGAGCCACAAAATTCATACAGCAGCATTACAAGTGGCTCACCAAAAGCCGCAGCCTACCTTGGAGAAGTTCATACTGCCTAAAAGAACTTACATTATTCAACAGCCATGGAAATGTTAAGATACTCATTAAAATATTCATTTACTTAAAAGTGAGTTCCTTTTTTATATAACACTTTGCGCACTGTGGTGAAATGCTCAAAAGCTGTGTGCCTTGTATCTTGCTATGTTTCTGTTACTGCCAATAAAACACTAGAAGAGTTACTAAATGTACTCAGGATTTATTATGATATCATGGCTTCTGTCTAACCTGGTGTTTCTAGTGTGTAGTAATTGCTCGATGCCAAAAAGTCTAAAAAAAAGAAAAAGTCTGTGAGTTTTGACTGAAGGAATGGAAACTGTCAGCCCTGTTGTTTTTTGTTTGGGTTTTTTTTTTAATGTAATGATAGCAAAGCTGAAGTGAACGTGATACTAAGAAAGCAGGTCATGACTGAAAGGCACAGGGTGTGCTGAATGCATGCCTTAGGCTTTTACTGCATGATAAAGAATTCAGAAAGTCCTGGGAAAGACTTCCATGCAGTGGAAAGAAATATTTCTTGCTTGCGTTCCTTTCTGTAAGGAAATCCAGCTCCTCTTCAAGCATCCAGCAAGCAGGAAGAACTGAGTGGAAACAGTCTGTTTGAACGTGTTTGGGGCAGATGAGTGAAGAAAGTACCTGACTCAGAGCTGAACCCTTTGGATAGGAGGGAAGGTACCATGGAGGAGCCAAGGTGCAGAGAAGGCCATGATTTGAATGTGGAGTTAGGGTTGGTGGAATGGGGTTTGAGTCTGAGCATGGGCTGGTGGCAGTGGGGTCTTGGAGTGTCAGGCTTAATAATGGGGAGGAGCAAGTGTAAATCCCAGTCCAGGCAGTTCTCCCGAGCCATGTTCACACTGACAGCAGGGATGATAGAATCCTGCTCTGGCCACAGGGTGATACTGTCCTGCTGTGTGGTGAGTCCTCAGAGCTGGAATAGAGGCACACAAAGCCAGGCATACCTATGGTTACAGCCTCAGGCCAACAGCAGATCATGGTTTAAGTTGCAGTTTAAAGGCTTCCCCTTTCTCCATTTCAGTTTCAAGGTGTAGTGTCCCAAGAAGTCGTGGCACATGCTGGGTGGGCAGTGGGCTCTTGGTGGGCAGGGAGGCTGAGCTAGGGGTGTGGCTTTTACTATTACGATGATGACTAAACAAAGTCAATGGCTGGGGCAAGTTCTCACCACAGAACCAGTCAAACCTGGATATATAATATCCTGGATAAGAAGAGTGTTATCTTGTTTTCTCCCTTTCAGGGACCTAGGCCATCAGTTTTCTGTTTTCTGCATTCCTGTGGCTGTTGCTTTCATTGCTTAAGTGCTTTGTTCTTTATCTTGTTATTTGGAACTTTGCTCCTGCTATTTATCAATTCTCTACTTCCAGACTTATTATCCTTCTTATACATATTGTAAGTCTCACTTTGCAGCCATCACATGTTTCCTGAAATGAATCACAGGGATGATAAGGTAAGTCAACTGCTTCATGATTTTCCAAGTGTGAATATACAGGGCTACAGTTAAGACAAAACTTACTAGTATTAGGAGAACAACAAGTTGCATCTCTTGTTGTTCTCAGAGAAGTGAGGGCTTGCCCATGTAGCCAAGCTAACTATCCTGCACAGGGAGCACTTGGGAATGGTGAGCACATTGGCTTAAGTGCGGAAGTATTAATCTGCATTACTAATTCCACCCGTTTGAGAAACCAAAATGGATTAAACAGCACTTGTTGCTGATCTGCATTTTTGATCACATACGGTCCAATTTCAAAAATTTGAGGAGACAAAATTTCCTCATCCTCTTTGATTGGGGCAGATCTGGTTGTTTTGGTTTCAGTAATATCTATTTTGAATTTAAATGTTAGTCCCACATTATGGTGGTCCCAAAGGCATACCACAAAAATAGGTTTAACCAGGGTAAAATTGTGCCAACAATCCCATCTTTTGGCAGCAGAAAAATTGCAATCTTTTGCTCTTGGTTCTGATGTTCTGTTAGACATAGTAGTCTGTGTGGCTTTCCCATGTGTAGATCCACTGATCATTCTGGAGCCTGCCTGAATTTTTTTGTGGGTCGTTCCCCTCAGTCCCCAACTATTTCTTTCCCACCCCCCTTCACGTTCTGAGTACACTTCAGCTCCATGCATAACCAGAGTAGCTAAATTGTACCCTAAAATTCACACTTCATGTGAAAAGTGATACTCAAAACATGTTTATGTTGTCAACGAGTCATCTTTGCATAGTGTCCCTTCCACATGGCTGTCGATGTTATCCTGGATAACAGCAGCAACATGGTTTATGGATGTTGAAGTTAGTCATGGGGTTTGGCAAACAGCTAGTTGTGCTTTTGTATCCTGTGTAGTACACTTCCACTCCCCAGGCTGGCTCTGTGACAGGGAATATTGATAGGAATGTCAGTGATCAAACCGGGCTTGAGTTAAAGCTGTCCGTATGTCAAATGATTATTCATGCTTTCAAGGCCAAAAGAGCACAGTGCATCTAACATAAATGTATCATGGCTGATACGTGCTTCCTACAGAAAGAATATTAGTAAAATATTCAGAATTCTAATCTTTGTCCTTTTCGTTTCTGAAAAAAACTAATTGTCAGTACAAAGCTGTGGGATCTGATTCTTGGGGCCTCTATGACAATTACTTTCCATGAAGTCGAATGTTATTTAACTGTTCAAAGCAGTACATTCAGGGAGGGATGATGTGCTTGGTGCAGAAGGGAGCTATAGGGAGATCCTCTTCGTGGCATAAATCAGGCAGCTGTACAGTCATTGCTGTGGATGGGACAGCTCTGCTAAAAGGTCCTGGCACTGCTGCTGCTGGGAGGTGTGGGAGTGCCCAGTGGCCTGGCACAAGGCAGGTTTTGATGGAAAGGATCTTCCAGGTACTGCCTGGGGAAAACTTTCAGGGGTAAAAGGAGGCCCTAACAAGAATTCGGGAGGTCTAGTTTTGATAAACTCAGTACCATGGGTTTACTAAATGCAAAGCAGGTGCAAGCTCCTCTTCTGCTGTAGGATGGATCTTGTGGAGCAGGAAATCCTGGCAAGTGATCTGTTCCATATCCTCCTCTATCAGGTGGTGTCCCCTGTGGGGGCATTACAAGAGGTGTTTCGTACTTGCTTTTTGTGTCAGTAGCACTTACTGGTCTTTGGAGGGATTCTGAAAGATTTGTGTAGAGAACAAACTAAACTGTTCTGCTTAAATATATTTTATAATTAGGAACCCTCTTAAATATCTTTTATAATTAAGAACTTCATATAATTAAGAGCACTTCCTTTTCAATGAAGGCACTCTTTTCTTCACCTATTGTATCTTGACAGGTGCACTGTCAGGTGCATTATTTTCTCTGATTTATTTACATTTTTATTAAGGTATCTTGCTTATAGTAGTTTTCTTAATAACAAAAGCTAAGCAGGAAACAAAATCTGTATTTTGAACTTCTAAATAGTAGACGACTTCATTTTTCATCCTGTGTGCGCCTTCCATTCTGTGTCATTTCAGTTTGTGTTTGCCCCATCATTGATGATACTGTGACGAATCTGTCGTGCCAGGCTTCTCAAGGACTGTTCCCAACGATGGAGGCATTAGATGAGAAGGACATGCTTTCAGGAAAGTGTTTCTGCTGCTAATCTTCATATCACCATGTTGGAGGGCACAGTGTTAGTTAATATGCAGTTTTTATCTGTAGCCCTCCAAACACCTTACAGAAATGGGAATGACTGAAGCCAAGTGACAAGGAAAGCAGTGGAAACACATATCAGTGCATGTTGGTTGGTTCAGTGTCTTGGTCAGGTTGGTAATGTCACATGTGCTGTCTGATGACCCGAGACACACATCTCCTGTTGGACTTCTCTGCAGGGCGGAGTTTCCTCCAGGGCAAGGAAGAGTCTCTGCCCTTAAGCACTTGCCGCTCCCAGGTTGGGTGCTGCTTGACAGAGCTGCTTGGGAATTTGGGAGTGTGCACCTTGTCACTGGTCTGGCAGGAGCTGCTCAGTCCACAGACAGAGAAGATGTGATTTCTGATTCTTGTGTGAAACTGCAGCAGATGAAATGGCGAAGAAAATACACATCACAATTCTGGGGAGTTGCAATATAAAAGAGAATTATAGCACAGGACATAATTTTAATAAACAAATCTTAGCTGCTGTTTAAAGCCTCTGTCCTTTTCAGGATGTACTTGTTCAGCCTGTTCCTTTCTAAGTGGTATGCACAGATTTGCAAATCATTTCAAGTGCAGTAACTCCTGCCTGGCATACAAACCCCCAAAGTTCTGGTGAGTGGTGCATACATAAGCTTAGTCATTTCCTGAGGTCACACTTAGGTCCAGCAGTAGAGGAGTATATTTCCACAATGTAAAAAAATAAAATAGTTAATTGGTCTAATAAGTGTCATCTACAATACTCATATTGTAACTGTTCCTGTGGTACACAACTCCATGCCAGGTTCCCAGGAAAGCACCTCTTTGTTTGGAAAGCCTCGCTGTTGCTGGCGACGCTGTTTCCCACATACTGCTGTTCTTCCTGTTCCCTTCCAGCACCTTCTCACTGCTCTCCTCTCCTCAGCCCGTGCAGGACAAGCATTTGCAGCTGGTCAGGTGGTTGGAGGAATGTACACTTCATGCTTTTGGACAACTAGTGAGTTACATCCTTTTGAAGAGGTGAGTGTCCTGGGATTCTGTGCAGATACTGGGACTCTCCCCCCCCCGCCTCCTCGTCCCCCCCTTCGGGCCTATAGCACTGTCTGACACTTTCTTGTCCTCCCCACTGTCAGCTGAAGGGCTACTGGCTGCCAGCATTCTGCAGAACACACTATTGAGCCAGGCATGTACTTTTAACTGTTCTTAGTCTTGCTCAGCTCCTGTAAACGTTAAAGGCACTTCGATGCCCCTGGTGGAACCAGTCATAGTTTTACTCAGGAAAACCATGCAGAGAACAATGATTCAACATAATAGCATGTTTACTGTTCTTGTCATACCTGGCCACAGATTCTACTTCTGGCCGTTGTGCCACTCTTGCTCTACTTTAATGAAAAGCTTCTAGAGAATTTTATTAACAGAAATTTCAGTCTGGCACTTCATTTATAACAGCCTACCGATGTTTAACTCATCCTGAATCAAACAGAAGGGCTATTACAGCTCCGAAGTCTGAGTATTGCTGAGTCTCCAGCTAACAGGCTCTCCAACTCTCCAGTCATTTGCTAATGTAATTTTACAGAGGTCTGACTTGTATCAAGAGTAGCTTAAGCAGTTTCAAAGGTTGTTCATTACTCTGTGTGTGCTGGATTTGCCACAAGAGGTTGCTGTATGCCTACAGCTCATTCCAGCTCTGCCAGCTGAGCTGCCCTCAGAAATAACAGCTGTTTTCTGCCAACGAGGTGTAGTTTGATCTGCTGGATTTATCCTGTGGTTTCTTGAATTTCAAGCAGGAGCTACATGAAGTGCATGAAGATTTCCACCCTACGTTTTTCACTAGATTGTATTACTTGTTGTTGTGTCCTGTAACCAAGAGTAACTTTTTATGTACTGTCTGTTATGTTCCTTAAAAGATTCCCTTTGGCTGAAGTAATTTTCTGGTCAGTAGTCCTTATTAGTATTTCAAATGTCACTGTTTCCTTAGGAGTTTAGAGATGTGCCCATGCTGCGGATTACCTGTAGAAGCAAGGCTGGAATCCAAATTCTGCTTGTTCTGAAAGTACAAGAGCTGCTTTTGGTGTCATGTAGAATCTTAATTAATTGCCAACATTATGGGGAGATGCAATACACTATTCAGCTTCTCCTTCAGCTTCCTCCCGCTCCATTCCTGTGACTGTAGACTACTGGCATAACTCCACTTTTGAAGGGATGAGTCCCAGGTTTGTTCCTCCTGCTGTAGAATGCAGTTGGCTGTCTCTTGAGCAGTGCCTGTACATCTGGTCATGGATCATTACACCTGCACAGATTGAATAACATTTCTTGTCTATCCCAGACAGTTTATTTCCCATCTCTTGCTGTTTCTGTGATTCACTGGAGCAACAGAAAAGACACAATTTCGCATACAGACTCCAAAAAATAATGCACAAGTCAAACAAGGAAGTAATGCTTATATGCTGATGAAATAGAAAACTTGCTGGGCAACTTAGATGTACTCTTGCAATACTTTACCTCTAACTTAAAATTGTTTCAGCCTTCTGTGTTCATTGTCAGTCCAGGTTCTCTCGTGAGGTAGGATGTACTGCTTCCCTTTTCCTTTGTTTTGTAAGCAGCATCTGATTTTGTGCAATGAAGCTGTGTGGATTCTGGCTAAAAAGTAATACTTGAACAGAAAATCATTCAGATATAAATGTATATTTGCAGAATGAGTCCCTCCCCCCCTTCACTTTATAATAGCAGTTCCAAGGGTCAGTGATTGGGCTCATTTGCCATCCTACCTCCCTGTGCCTCCCAGGAGTGTCCCCCTGGCAGCACACAGGGAAGCAGCCTCTAATAATGGTGGGGTCTCTGAACTGCTGGTTAAAGACAGACCTGACATCCAGGACCCTTTCAGGCCTTTTTTTTTAAAGTACATAATGGAAGGAGTTGGGAATAGGTGGACAGCATGGGAGCAAAGTATCAAGAAGAACAACTGAATTGAGCAGGAAAACAGGAAGCAGAAAAGAGCATGGGGAAGCACAAATTAATGGAAGCAACTGTAATGTAGTAGCATCTGGAATATTCTAATTGATGTCACTGATTATTTTTTTTTTACTATTTATCCTATTAACACTTCTACAAAGTAGCATCTACACCTGTGGGAGCTGATTACAAAGTAGTATGGTAAGTGGCTCAGCACTGCAAGCACACCAAGTTCTTATGTGATATCAGAGTAATGGCTGAGGCTCTGCACACAATCAGCTGGGAACAGCAACTACCAGACCTCAGCTGGTGCATGGGGTGATCCTAAAGTACTGGGACATAGGTGTTGATTGAAACTCTTTAGCTTTACTCTTGTTTTGCCCTGTAGAGCTGTGATCAGCTCCATCGAGGAAACAGGCTGAGCTGAATCCCTGCGTGCACACCTGCTAGGGGGTGTCACAGGCTGGGGCGTCATGGACCTGCAGCCTGGAGAGACATTATGAATGTACTTTTAGCAGACCAAAAACCTGTATCAGACCTTAGACCTTCTTAGACACTGCAAATCTGACTGTCACAAAGCTCTTGAATATAAGGTGGTGCTGATTCTACTGCGTTAAAAATCAGTAAATTAATAACTTGCTAGAAAATTCTCATGTTGCATGAGAATGAATCTGATAGGATAAAAGCAGCTGCATTGAAAAGGAAGCCTCCAAAATTTACAAAATTACCTTCTTTGAAGGAGCCCTTCAAACCTGAGAATTGGAATAGTAGGTTAAGATGAGAAACCGGAACTAACATAAACAACACTGAAGCTGAGCTGAAAAAGGGAGCAGTCTGATTTCTAATTTCTCTGTTGCCCAGCATTACAGTGAACAGTGCTGCCATTATGTTTGTGTGGTCTGATTCCTGTTAAAAAAAAAAAGGCTACTAGAAGCTTGCATGATAAGTGTGTGGCTGAGCACAGCCATAACCTTTGTGAGAAGAAAAAAGAAGGAAGAGCTGAAGAATTTCAGTGGCTAGGAATGGATAAATCATGTGAACAAATAAGTGGAAGGAGCAGAAGGCAGAAAAAGTAGAACAACAGCTGTGGCCTTACATTCTTCCCAAAAGGAAGCTACTGGTGCGAGCAAAAAACTTTATTTGCTAATATCAAAAGCATTGCTCTACTAAGAGAAATCGGGAACCAATAAAATCAAGCCCTAGTTAAAAATACTTTGATTCTCAGGTTTCCTGTGAAACAGCAGGACCTAAATCCAGTTGATTATAAATACTATTTCAAAACTTCTGGGTTCATATCTAGAGGAAGAGAGAACCAGCACTGGACCTGAGGAATAGGTCGCACAATAGGACTCATAGCTCAGTTTCTTGTCTCAGATTTCAGACAGACAAAATCATAAAAGGCTGCCAGAACTAAGACATTTCCTCTGGGAGAGAGAAAATTCCTTTCCAGACACAGGCCTCATCACACTGGCAAAATGGAGGGAAGGGAATGTGATTAAGAGGATTCCCCATCGTAGGAAAGACACTGTGTGCTGCTGGCTGAGGCGCACCGTGTAACCTCCTCTTGTTTTGGTACCAGCTTTCAGCTGTAGAGCTGCTGAAAGGGGCAGCGAAAGTAGTGTAAGATCACTAATGGCCTGTTGTCGCCCTGAGAGCACGTTCTCCAGTTCCTTTGCTCTGACACCAAACAAGGCAGTCATGGCCAATGTTCTCCAGAGACTGTGCTGCTTGTGTCAGCCTGCTACTTTTTTCTGAACGTACACATGGATTCTCTTTTGTGCCCCTTAGAGACACATTGGGAGACACTGTGAAATGCTCCCATAGAGTAGAAAATGTTCTAGAATACTCTGGCACTGTAATAATTATGTTGCAGTTAAATTCGGATTTAGCTTTTCATTATGAATTACATATGAAAATCATAGTTTGCATAGCAAACCCTCGCTGTTATTTGTAAATATATTTTGGATTGTCTCTACATTTTCCTTTTTGGGTATAAGGAGGATTCATTTTTGTATTTAATCATGTGAAATTATATTGTAGAGATTGCATGTAGTGAAGCTGAGGGCTTTGGCCTCTGTCTAGGGAAGAGCTGGAGTATCCGACACTTGAGGTGGGAGAGACAAACACATCAGATGAGTGTGCAGGTATTATTGACTGTTGTGCTTATACTGATGCTGTGCAAACCACCACTGCTAAACCTATGTGTTAATACTTAAAAACACCTGGCTCTTTAATGCCAGCCCCACTGATGTGAGATGGTTATCTGCATGTGACAGCCCCAGTCACAGGTAATGCTCTTTGATGGCTGCTTCTGTACAGCTCTTTGTGGTTACCATGGGTGCCCCACAGTAAAATACCAGTACCTTGTTTTCTTTCTCATAAGCTGCCTGCTGAGCTATCTCTTTGAGGAGCTAAATATTTTAACATTCAGCCTTCAGATCAGTTTTGTGGTTCTCTTCAGCACCCTCTCATTTTTCAGTATCTTGGAAAATATGAGTGGATAGACTGGCAACCGTGTTCACTGCTGTATTCAGAGGTAATGCCACCTCAACACGTGTGGGGTGTCGGAGCACACACGGCCCGCGGGCCCGGCCGGCTCTGCGGTGCTCTGGGGTCGCTGTTCGCGGAGGGGCTCCTCGGCGGGGCTCTGGAGCCGGGCGAGCACTGCCGAGCACTGCCCTGCCCTGCCCTGCCCTCCCTCAGCGCTCCCGCTCCGCCCCGGCCCGTCCCGCCGGGGGCGG